>CM067169.1:140133756-140201256 GCA_034093135.1 Erigeron breviscapus
TGAAATCATTTAGAAAAAGAAAAACTGGTTATTAAATCATGGCTTGAAACCAGAAAGCCATATGATGCTGGAGTAAATCAATTTCCCACTCAAAAACGTGCTTATTTAGATGAAATACTCATGTTGCATCATTAATACCAGTAATTGATCGTTTACCAGAGGGCTTCAGGCCCATTACCATTTATGATGAGCATGTAACTCCTAAGGCCAATATTTTCCCAGTTCAATCCCCAGAGGTAAAAACTGGAGCACCTCAGGTGACTGCTCTAGTTAAAAAGGTCAATCTGAAGAAACCTTTGCCTCAGTCCTCCTCCAAGGAACCTTCTGTTCCAAAGAAGAAGAATGTCTCCCTACCTAAGCCTAGAGTCCAGTCAACTAGAAAGGCTCAGGTGTCATCTGATGAAAGTATTTTGTTAAGGTTAGAGAGCCAGTTTCAATTACTGACTCGTCAATTTCAAAGTTGTAATGCAAGATTAAACAATTTTGAGGGTACTTCATCTGGCCCTAGACAAAATACCAAACCTTTTTCAAAGAAAGATAATATATTTCTCCAGTTGAGAAAAAGAAAAAGGTTTCAAAACCTATTCCAAGTCTTTCAAAAAACTGTTGAAGAAAGTGAACTCAACCAGATACCTCCAGGGACCTATAAGGGAGGGTCCAGTGAACCCATCAGTCGATGGGTTCCTAAATCTAACTGATATATCTGGTGGATGTGCAGGGCGATCGAAAGAAGTATATCTGGTATCTTGACAGTGCAGCTGGCAGGACAATGACCGGATGTAATACCCTGCTGGAGGAGTTCATAATTTCTGATGGACCCTCCATTACTTTTGGAAATGATGGTTGTGGAAAAACTGAGGGGTATGGTGTTTTGAACAATGGACAAGTCAAATTCAGACGAGTTGCATTTGTGAATGGTTTGAAATATAACCTGGTCAGTGTCAGTCAACTGTGTGATGATGGCTATCAAGTATTGTTCAATATTGCTCAGGGAATTGTATTCAACAAGGACTGGAAGGTAGTATTGATTGCTCCCAGAAGAGGGAATGTGTATGTGATGGATATGGAAAGCTCTCCTTCAGAGCAGTGTTTCTATACTCAAGCTGATGAAGACACAAACTGGTTATGGCATAAAAGGTTATCCCATTTAAATTTCAAAAATATTAATAAGTTGTCTAGAAAACAACTGGCAGATGGGATACCTTCAGTTTCCTTCAAAAAGGAAAGGCCATGTCTAGGATGTGAGATGGGTAAGCAGAAACGTACCAGTTTCAAGACAAAGCAGAATTTTAGCATATCTGAACCACTTCATATGCTTCATATGGACCTCTTCGGTCCAGTGAATGTTCAGACTCGTGCTGGTAAAAGATACACTCTGGTAATAGTCGATGAATTCTCCAGATATTGTTGGGTTATCTTTCTCAGGTCTAAAAATGAAGCTGCTGCTGAAATCATCAGTCTTATCAAGCAAATTGAGCTCAAGTATAATCGAAAGGTTTGTCAGTTAAGAAGTGACAATGGAACAGAATTCCAGAATGCAACTCTGGAGTCATTCTGTACTGACACTGGCATCTCCCAGAATTTCTCATCAGCCCGCTCTCCAAAACAGAATGGAGTGGTGGAAAGGAAGAATCGAACGCTGATAGAAGCTGCCAGGAGTATGCTTGCTGAATCTGGTCTTTCTACCAGTTTTTGGGCTGAAGCAATTGCTACTGCTTGTCACACCAGAACCGGTCTGTGTACATCAAAAGACACAAAAAGACAGCCTATGAAGTATTAAGAAATAGAAACCAAATATTGGTTATTTTCATGTCTTTGGATGTCCAGTGTACATCCTGAACGACTCCAGTCAGTTGGCAAATTTGATGCCAAAGCTGATGAAGGATATTTCTTAGGTTATTCAGCCATTCGCAAGGCCTTCAGAGTCTATAACAAGAGACTGGAGAAGGTCCATGAGTCAATACATGTCACATTTGATGAATCAAATGCAGCAATCAATAAAAAGCCAACCCTTGATACTCCCCCAGTAACTCCAATTGTCTTCTGTGAATCTGATCCTATCAACTACAATAAAGATTCTTCAAAAGAAGTTTCCAGTCATCCTGATCTGGAACCTGTTCAGACTAAGAAACCCTCTAGTAGTACTCCATTCTATCCTTCAATTATTTTCAAGCTACCCTCTGAAATTAGTATTGGATCAGATGTTCGTACTACTCCCCCAGTATCAGTCCCAGTTGAGACTGAACCAATACTTCAAGAAATGCCTTCAAATGAAGAATTTCATGATGCAAATCGTGATTTAAATGATTCAGATGAAGATGTTGAAGAAGTCTGGCAAGATCCTCCTCCTGAAGCAACACCAGAGGAGACTCAACTGAACTCTTGCACTGATATTGTTGTTTGTAACAATCCTAGTCAATACTCTAGGTGGACAAAAGCTCATCCTATCGATCAGATCATAGGTGACTCCAGTAGAGGGATTCAGACCAGAAGAGCCTCCAGTAATCAATGCTTATATGTCAGCTTCTTATCACTGATAGAACCAAAGAAGATTGACGAGGCTATGGAAGATCCAAGCTGGGTGATAGCTATGCAAGAAGAGCTTCACCAGTTTGAAAGGAACAAGGTTTGGTACCTGGTTCCTTTCCAAGTTGGAAAGAAAGAACCAATTGGAACCAGATGGGTCTTCAGGAATAAGGTAGATGAAGATGGCCATGTCATCAGAAACAAGGCCAGACTGGTAGCACAAGGGTACTGCCAGTCAGATATCGATTTTGATGAATCATTTGCTCCAGTGGCTAGACTTGAAGCGATCAGAATATTCTTAGCATTTGCTGCTATCATCAGTTCAAGGTCTAACAGATGGACGTGAAAAGTGCATTTTTGAATGGAAAACTTGAAGAAGAAGTTTATGTCAGACAACCACCAGGTTTCATTGATGAAAACATCCCCACTGGGTATATCGTCTGGACAAAGCACTTTATGGTCTCAGACAAGCTCCACGTGCCTGGTATGATACTCTGACTAAACATTTATTGAAAAATGGTTTTAAAAGAGGTGCAATTGATAATACCTTATTTATTCTTCGTGAAAAAGGTAATCTTCTGATGGTACAAATTTATGTTGATGATATTATTTTTGGGTCTACTGATGAAAACATGTGCAAGAAATTTTCTAAAATTATGTCCACTGAATATGAAATGAGTTTGATGGGTGAATTAACATATTTTCTGACTCCAGATTAAACAAAAAAGATGGTATTTTTATTAATCAGGAAAAATATGTTAGAGATCTTTTAAAGAAATATGATATAAACTCTTCACCATCAAAACCCACTCCAATTTCTGCACCACTGACACTGGACTCAGATCCAGATGAAAAACCAGTGAACACCACTGTCTATAGAGGCATGGTTGGTTCACTGAGGTATTTAACTGCCAGTAGACCAGACATTATGTTTTCAACATGTTTATGTGCCAGATATCAGTCTAATCCAAAAGAATCTCATATGCTTGCTGTAAAGCGCATACTGAAAACCTTAAGGGTGTCCCCAGTTTGGGTCTTTGGTATCCCAAAGGCTCAGGCATGGATCTAATGGGTTATTCAGATTCAGATCATGCAGGTTGTAAGATAAACAGGAAATCCACTACTGGTGGATGTCATTTCCTTGGTGGCAAACTGGTCAGCTGGACCAGTAAGAAGCAAACTTCAGTTTCATTGTCCACTGCTGAAGCTGAATACGTGTCTGCAGCCAGTTGTGTGCTCAGATACTCTGGATGAAGAACCAGTTGCTTGATTATGGTATTAAGTATTCAAAGACCCCAATCTTTTGTGATAATACCAGTGCCATTGCTATCTCGAACAATCCAGTCATGCACTCAAAGACGAAGCACATTGATCTCAGGTATCATTTTATTCGTGATCATATTATGAAAATTAATATTGAACTCCATTTTATTCCCACTGACAAACAACTCGCTGACATTTTTACCAAACCTCTGGATGTTAAAACTTTTGAATATCTTGTTGGTGAGTTGGGAATGTTAAACCCTTAAATCTGGAACCTTGGTATTGAACGCCTTTGTTTACTATCAGGGATCCTTGATTTAAAGATTTATAAATCTATGACTGCTTAGATATTGAACGCCCTTGTGTACTATCTCTTGCATTAATAGATTTCTGGATCAACATTCCAGGGGGAAGACTGAAAGATATATTTTTGTCCTTAAAATTTGTTTTAATTTCAGGGGGAATTTGTTAATTTATTTTCTCACTGGATAAAATTTTCTGAAATATATCACTGGAACTTTGTAAATGTGTCCCTCTCACTGGTAATTTAGTGCAATTGAAAAGGCCTTTGGCACTGAAGCCATCGTGCAACAAGAAAAAGTGACTGGTACTGATGCCAGTGCACAAGAAGCACTTGGCACTGAAGCCATTGTGCAGGAAAAAGAGGCTACTGGTACTGATGCCAGTGAGCCCCAGTTTGAAGCATTCCCAGATATCACAACTACTCTAAAGTCAGTAAAAAGAAAGCAACATGTGGTATCTAGAGAAGAAATTGAAATTGCTGGGAGTTCATCAGAATTTCCTACTGCTGATGATGACACTTCAAAGAGACTGGAGCAGGAGTGCATAATGATAGAAATTTTTAAGAAAAGGCAAAAGGATGAACTGCAGGCCCACAAGATGAAAATGGCAAAGATGGGGACTCTTGATTCTTATAATGCTGGCAGGTTGGGCATACATGTTGATGTATATAAAAGAATGAAGGAAGACCCCAAGTTCATCAATGTCTGGATGCAATGGATGATGTTTATGTTCGCTCAAGGTACTCTGAAGAAGAACAAACATATGATGCAGTGACTTATGGTGTCAGCGTAGTTGAGCTGATCAGACAAAGAACGGAGGAACTGGTGAACCTCCAAAGGAAGGTCAGACAAAATGCTGCAGCTCTGGAGATTGAGTATCGAAAGAAAATAAAGGGTTTACCCAAACTTACTGCCAAACAGCTCAAGGCGGCCAGAGATGCAGATCTCAGTACCTTCATTCCCTTGGATACTTCACTAAGAATAAATCGTGAAGAAATCCAGTCTGCCTTGGAACAAGAAAAGGTATCCAGGGAAACTGAAGCATTGATTCAGACTGCCAAACTGAAAGATAAGTATAATGAACTAATGACGTTCAGGGCTGATGCCAGAAGGATCATAGGTGCAGAGATTAAATTAGCTGAAAACCATGAAGGCATGACCAGGTTTGAAGTAAAGTTGACCAGAGAGGGTAACTTTACTGATGAAAGGAAGAATGCTTCAGTCCAGTCGTTTGGATGGACTGAACTGAAGGAGATAGGCTTGACTTTCAGGGGGAAAACTGATTTAACTTCTGATGTCAAAGCATTTATGAAGAGGATTGAGAAGGTCTGGAAGAGAATACAACAGATGGAAGCTGCTCTGGGTATGCGACCACCAGTTTCTGTACCATCCTCACCATCTCCCAAGAGGAAGGCCACTGAAGATGCTAAAGGACAGACGTCAAAGAGAAGGGCCTGACTCTTTTATCATTTACTTGTACTTGTATTTATCTATCAAAATTGTAACTGTTTATTAGTTGATGTATGTAAATATTGTTGCAATTTTTGATTCACAAAGTAAGTGATCAGATTTAGTCTAAGTTAGAATTAAAAAGATGAAACTGGAACACTGATGATCTATAAAGTGTTTTCCAGTAACTTAAAATTTTTAGACTAAATCAAAACAAGTGTTTTTCAAGCATACAAATTGTATAGATAGAGCTTGAAAAACCTTGCATTATTTCTAAACAAATAGGGGGAATTTGTTAGGTCCAGATTTACTGGACTCGCTCCAGACTTGACGACTGGAGCGACACTGAAGATTTGTTCAGAAATAATGGAAGACCAGTGAGCATAATACTTGTATAGGAAATCTGGAGTCTTCCAGATTTAGCTCACTGGACTTCACCCAGTCCAGATCTATTCTACTGAAGACATTCTCACTGAAGTCAAAAGACTGAAGTTAGAATAAAGAAGACTGACAAATGGCGGAGTCCACTGGAAGTCTTACCAGATCTACGACTGGAGCTTTGTCAGTGTTCTAGGACCTTACAAGTCTGAACACTGATTACGAGGAATTGACTTTTTGCCTTTACACACTTTCAAAGAACATTCCACTTGTTCTTTACTAAAGTATATACGTGTGTAAAGGTGGTTGGTTAAAAGGATAATAAGTCAATTGATGTGACTTTATCCTTGTACCTTAACCAATGCATTTAATGATCTTGTCGGTTCATTAAATGCATGCAACCATATCTGTACGGCACAAATTCACTGGTGAATTTGTTTGCCTATAAATACAAAGTCATTTCCTTGTTAAAATTACTTTTAGCAATTAGGTGAATTTGTCTAAATACTCTCGATCGTAACAGGGATACTTCACAACTTTAAGTATTTCGATCTAAAGAGTTTATTTAGCAAATATAGATCATTTGTAATTCATAGGTTGTTAGGATACTTACATATTTGTATTATCTTGATTCCGCACAACCTTGTATTTTATTTAACATCATAAATAAAATACACTTGAAAAAATTACATTGTGTTCCACCTTTACTCTATTTATTGCTTTAAGTCTTGTATTACTTTGTTTATATACTTGCATTTATATTCAAGTAATACTAGTCCAATCTAGTGCTTATTAGACTTGTTGTATTTTACATTTTGGGTTAAACCATCAAGAGAGGGACTTTACAATTTGTATTTTCTAAGTGTATAAAATAATATCATTTATATGTTTTAGGTGAAAATACACAAGAAGATTGATTCGGTTTAATAGCTTCATATCGAAACAAAGCGTAAAAGATATAAATAGTTATATATGAAATTTCTTTGAAATAAATATTTGAAGTTTGTATAACTTATTTTGATTGATTTGTTGCCATTGTTGTAGTGTTATTTAATATTGTTTAGAAGAGTTGTTAAAATTGTAGTGTAATCATAAGGTATAAACTTATAAACTTTTTTAGTTCAAGTTAGCCAAAACCCACAACTGGTTAAAAACCGGCTAAATCTGAAAAACCGAACCGAAATAGACCTAAACCGGAAACCGAAACCCAATGGCTTTTGTTATCAAAAACCGAATACTTTTTAGTTTGTTTTTGTTCTAATTATTGTGTGACATAATCTTAGACGTTATGTTCGTAACACATTATATCATTACCAGACTTATGCTCGTGCAATGCGGCGGCGGTGAGGGTTGTAATGGCGGAGGTGGTGTGGTGACGGTTGTGGGGGCGGCAATAGGGACGACAGTGGGGACGACGGTGGGGGCGGCGATGGTGGTGAATGTAAAAGTAATTGATTTTAAAGGTGGTAATGTAGTTATTTTAAGTGTTGGAGATCTATATTGTAAATTATTTTATCAAGGGTATTATAGGTATATTAGACGGAGATGTTTAAATTAGTGAATAAAGGAATAGGGGTATTTTTGGTTTTTCAAAGGCTAAAAGTTTAAGGGAAAAAAAGGTGATTTATTTATTAGATAGTATAGATATCGATATAATGTTTCTGTGAGCAAAGTATAATTTTACATGTTGTTCTACGTTATGTTTCTCGGGGAAACGCTCGGGTGATTAAAAAAAAGAGTGCAAGAAATGTCAAATGTTACTACTTTAGTATGTTTTGTCACACTTACATTTGTCCAAATTGACATATTACTGTATACCATAAATGTAATATCTCTCGGGAAACTTCCGGATAACATATCTAGTTTTTACGGAATAATGTCTAGTATGTATCACATAATTGACCAGTACAAGTATTCATTGCACATATTTTTAATTACCCTATCTTTTCTTTCTATTTCCCCTTTTCTTCTTTCTTACATATTCATTTTTTCATGACCCATCTTCTAAATCCTCTTCTTTCTTTCTTTCTCTGCAACTCACTCTCTGAATACTCTTATGTATATATGTGTAGACAAAACATGTGTATATAATATGGTGTAAATCTTTTAACCTTTGTGTACGTTTTATATATATCTCACTATAATCATGACATCATAGACTCTTCCATAAAGTTAAGTTCTACGTTATGTTTCTCGGGGAAATGCTCGGGTGATTAAAAAAAAGAGTGCAAGAAATGTCAAATGTTACTACTTTAGTATGTTTTGTCACACTTACATTTGTCCAAATTGACATATTACTGTATACCATAAATGTAATATCTCTCGGGAAACTTCCGGATAACATATCTAGTTTTTACGGAATAATGTGTAGTATGTATCACATAATTGACCAGTACAAGTATTCATTGCACATATTTTTAATTACCCTATCTTTTCTTTCTATTTCCCCTTTTCTTCTTTCTTACATATTCATTTTTTCATGACCCATCTTCTAAATCCTCTTCTTTCTTTCTTTCTCTGCAACTCACTCTCTGAATACTCTTATGTATATATGTGTAGACAAAACATGTGTATATAATGTTGGAAAAAGTGAATTTTCCCCCACTTTGGACATCAATAAATATATGGTCGAGTGACATATATCGAGAACCATTTAGTGGGTTTTGTAGTCTCTGGCCAAGGCTACGCAACGAACTAAGATGCGTCCAAATTGGGTTAAAGGTGAATGAGATGTCGAGTCTCAAAGGTGTGTGGTTGGAACAAAAGGTTGGAAGCAAGGTAACTTGTCCCACATTGGTGTGGGAACTAAGTTTATGCTTGTTTATAAGCATGAACCTCTAAGCTATGTCAAGAGCTTGTGTTGTGTTTTACTCTGACTCCTACCCGCGCGCAGGGGGGGTGCAGAAAACGGGTTTCTGGGTCAAAATTCTCTGAACCAATGCGTGTACCTGCGGACACGAATGCAGCTCCGAAAATCCGGGCCCGTGCGAGCCGGTTTTTGCTGCAACCCGTAATAACTTTTGACCCGGTTCTAGAATCATCTAGAATAGACTTTTGGCATGGGAAACTCTTTGCTTTCCAACCTGATTGAGTTATGATACATCATAAATATCAATCAACTTAATTGCTGTTAAATGAAATTGATTATGCATCAGTTTCAATTGTGTGTATATAAGCTCCATATCATGGACTTGTAAAACACACAGAATACACAGAATTCGTATCACCACCCATATTCTCTTTGCAATTTCCGGTGTCAGAATCAGCATCCATCCCTGTGTTCCGTTCTTCTTTCAGGCAAGTGATCAACGTCCGGCAGTACGCTGCTTTCGACCGGTGTACCCTGGGAACAGACGACGAATCTGTTTAAGGGAATTGTGTCAAACACAAGCCCGGTTCTTCTTTTCTGTTTCATGTTTCTTTGTTTTGCAGGAACCATTCGTGTGGCTGGTCTTCCTAATTTTGATTTCCATTCTGTTTTCCTTTTAGTTGCTTTATATTTATCTACTATATTGTAATAGGTTCAAGAATTTACTCGTGTTATTATACTGTATTTCCAACATATAATATGGTGTAAATCTTTTAACCTTTGTGTACGTTTTATATATATCTCACTATAATCATGACATCATAGACTCTTCCATAAAGTTAACTATAATCTTTTGAAACAACAACAATGTTATATACTGTGGTATCTTTATATAAACCAATCTTTTAACCTTCATGTATTATGTATATCTTGCTAATCATGACATCAAAGACTCTTCCATAAAGATAACAACCCTTTTTTGAAACAATACATATACATATATACCCTACTATAATCAGACTCTGGAATAGGAAGGACAGATAGTAGGGCGAGATAGACCTGTGTTTAGAAAACAAACTAAACCATCGTACAAAAACACAACAAAAAAAAAAAAAACACACAACACACACACACAACGCACACCACACCAACAGTCCCCCCCTACCCCCCCCCACCCCCCCCCCCCCACCCCCCCCCCCCCCCCCCCCCCCCACCCCCCCCCCCCCCCCCCCCCCCCCCCACCCCCCCCCCCCCCCCCCCCAACCCCGTCTTCCAAACCCAATAAACCCAACACACACACAAACATAGCATAAAACATATATTCTCTACATCATATAAGTACTATGGTTTTAATAACACACTCCAACTTTTCGACAACAAAAATATTTGGTAAACCAAAACGAAACTCCTACGTAATGCAGCCGTCTACCTTTTATTCTCAGAAGATTATTGCGAAACGCATCCGAAGCAAGGAACATGGTATGTTAAACAAAAAGTATAGTTACTAGTTTATGTAAACTAGACTTATGCCCGTGCAATACGGCGACAGTGGGGTAGTGGTGTCAGCGACGGGTGGCGGATGTGGTGGCGGCGGTAGGGTCGAAAGCGATGGCGGTGGGGGCGGCAGTGGGGACGACGACGGTGATGAATGTAAATGTAATTGATGTTAAAGGTAAAGAGTTAAAGTATTGTGGTGAAAATAAAAAGAATAAAAAGTTTGTGGTGAAAATAAAAAGTATAAAAGTTTAGTGCTAAAAGTGTAAAGAGTTAAAGTTTGTGGTGAAAATAAAAGAAAATAAAAAGTATAAAGTTTAGTGTTAAAAGTGTAAAGAGTTAAAGTTTGTGGTGAAAATAAAAGAAAATAAAAAGTATAAAGTTTAGTGCTAAAAGTGTAAAGAGTAAGTATTGTGGTGAAAATAAAAGAAAATCAAAAAGTATAAAGTTTAGTGATAAAAGTGAAAAGAGTTAAAATGTTGTGGTGAAAATAAAAGAAAATAAAAGGTATAAAGCTTAGTGCTAAAAGTGAAAAGAGTTAAAGTATTGTGGTGAAAATAAAAAGAATGAAAAGTTTGTGGTGAAAATAAAAGAAAATAAAAAGTTGTGTAAAATAAGAGTCAAAGTATTGTGGTGAAAATAAAAAGAATAAAAAGTTTACTATTCTTTGCACGCAAATCCGTACCTTTCTTTTTAATATATATATTAATATTAATGTGGTAAAGATTTTAGTATTAGATTGTAATTACTCACTGCACGCGCAAATGGGGGTGTTTGGCTTTAAGAAAAATGTTTTATTTAGCTTATTGTGTAGTTTTGGAAAAAGCTTAAAAATTTTGGCCTTTTTAACCCTTTAAAAGTATAATAATAAGTCCCTCAAATAAGCTATTAAGAAAATTGCATTTTAGCTTTTACCAGAACTCAATAAGCAAACAAGCATTGGGATATCATAACTTTGTTCAGTTGGGCGTTTTCAGAAAAAAACATTCTTTACTTTATATCAGGTTCTAGTCTTGTTACTTTGTCCCAACTTTACCCAAATAGACTCGATCACTACAATATCCATATAGCAACAACAACGATCTTTATCCCTCCTCGGGCGAGGAAAACTACAATGTCAATATGTCATCCGGATAACTTCTTTGCCTACTTTGTGTTTAAAAATAAGAACAGTAACTAACGTTAAGTTAATAATGATTTTTTTGGTTTAAGACATAAAAGAAAAAAAAAGTATAAAAGTTTAGTGCTAAAAGTCTAAAGAGTTAAAGTATTGTGGTGAAAATAAAAAGTTATAAAAGTTTAGTGCTAAAAGTGTAAACAGTTAAAGTGTTGTGGTGAAAATAAAAAGAAAGAAAATTAAAAAGTATAAAGTTTAGTGCTAAAAGTGAAAAGAGTTAAAGTATTGTGGTGAAAATAAAAAGAATAAAAAGTTTGTGGTGAAAATACAAGAAAATCAAAAAGTATAAAGGTTTAGTGGTAAAAGTGTAAAGAGTTAAAGTATTGTGGTGAAAATAAAAAGAATAGAAAGTTTGCTGTGAAAATAAAAGAAAATAAAAAGTATAAAAGTTTAGTGTTAAAAGTGTAAAGAGTTAAAGTATTGTGGTGAAAATAAAAAGAATAAAAAGTTTACTATTCTTTGCACGCAAATCCGTACCTTTCTTTTTAATATATATATTAATATTAATGTGGTAAAGATTTTAGTATTAGATTGTAATTACTCACTGCACGCGCAAATGGGGGTGTTTGGCTTTAAGAAAAATGTTTTATTTAGCTTATTGTGTAGTTTTGGAAAAAGCTTAAAAATTTTGGCCTTTTTAACCCTTTAAAAGTATAATAATAAGTCCCTCAAATAAGCTATTAAGAAAATTGCATTTTAGCTTTTACCAGAACTCAATAAGCAAACAAGCATTGGGATATCATAACTTTGTTCAGTTGGGCGTTTTCAGAAAAAAACATTCTTTACTTTATATCAGGTTCTAGTCTTGTTACTTTGTCCCAACTTTACCCAAATAGACTCGATCACTACAATATCCATATAGCAACAACAACGATCTTTATCCCTCCTCGGGCGAGGAAAACTACAATGTCAATATGTCATCCGGATAACTTCTTTGCCTACTTTGTGTTTAAAAATAAGAACAGTAACTAACGTTAAGTTAATAATGATTTTTTTGGTTTCCTAAGAGCATAGAAAGAAGTCAAGAACAGTGAAGTGAGACATCTCCAATTTCAGGATGTTTTGTGTTCTCTCTTCTTCAAAAATATCTTCATATCCTACCAATTCTCCTATCAGTTCCACTCTAGTTTTCTATGGTGTATCCAAAACTTTTGCCAGCTTGAATGTTATATAGGATATCCACGTAGTATAAGATTAAAAGTTATGAATGTATTTGAAATGGCAGCAAATACGAACGTAGTTTCAGATCATCAATGTTTATTTAGTACTATATCTACAGAAGAATATCTCAAGAAGCTTTAAATCAATGATTTTACGAGTTTCATACACATAATGTGAGATGCCATCTTTCATTAATCAAATGACTGACTTGTTTCAATCCCCTCGTCTCAGTTAGTGATCTGTATCATTAACTACCCTGATCATGACCTACTATGATGTGAACAAATCACATTTAATAATCTTGTGCATGGTTGTTTACTAACCTTGGCATGGCTTCTCGGCCATGTATGACTTTAATGTCCATGTGATAGTCCACATGCATACTAAAAACCTTTTTTGCCACGTGCATACGAGAAACCTTTTTTGTGCAACAAGTTCCAGTACATGCTTGTGCTTTTGAATAAGCAAATACACATTAAACTCAAAAAACACCAAACTAGTGTCAATTCTACAAAGCGACCAACCCGTGTTTCACTCCATTTTTGTTGTGTAGTTTGTACACATACGTAAGTTTCATCTGTTTGTCCTCGTATAATGTGACATTTTTGGTCTATAGCTCCAAAATGACATTTAAATATTGTACTGTTAAAGTAAAACAAGTCTTACCCCTGTTCAAACTTTTGAATGTTTAACAGACTAAGGGGGTGTATGTCCAAGCTTATTGAGAAAAACTTATGTGTTAGCAATAAGCCCCAAAATCGTGGCTTAAGCTTTGTAGCTTATTTAGAAACAAAAAAACATCATAACTATACAAATAAGCTGGTTCAATCACGTAGAAGAGCTTAATAACTTAATTATAACACGAATAAGCTATTAACCTTTTAAATAAGCTAGACCAGACACCCCCTAACACAACTATCAGGATGATGGTGGTTCAAAACTGAATGTCAAACAATATTGACCACCAGACTGCCAATTTCTTTCTACACTCGTTTTCTCTAAGTTTATAATCTAGTGATTTGACATAAAAATCCGAATATCTAGGCTTAGTATGTTGAACGGATACGGAAAGTTTGAATGATTCGGCAGAGCAGGACCTCATATCTGCTTCTGAACAACAAATCAGCATTTGGCCCCTAGAACTATAGAGTTCAAAATTTCACATTTGGGGCCCATGTCTGACAATTCTTCTGAGACTTGGTCCAAAACATTAGTTCATATTTTTCTTTTTAGGATTTTACAAGGTAACCGTTATAATATTATACATCTATGTAGACTGCATGTTGTCTTTAATTATATTCTGTTTTGGAATATTGAATTCCTGCCAATCTCAACTTTCTGTTGTGCTTGTGCAGGGCTCATGCCCATACGGTGATTCATGTAAATATATTCATCCCAATCAAAACCTGCAAAACAGGACTATGCAGGGGTTTCCAGGTAACTCAGTGCTCTTCTTTATGGTTTCTTTAAATCAAGTCGTTTTAAAGATGATGTTATCCCTTTTCTAATTAAAGTATTTGCATTTGATGTCTTGCTTAGCTACCAACAGCATGGAAACTCAATTGGCGAGTTTCCCGGGGAGTCAATCTATCGAGAGATCCTCTTTGCCAGGCAAGTTCTACTATAGGTGTTAGTTTGGATTATCTGAATGGTCTTATTTCCTAACCATATATACGTATGAATAGATAATGCAAGCACACATACGTTATATGTAGACTTTAGAAACTTCACAATTGTGAGGCAATAGCTTGTTGTAAGTCTTTACCTATCTAATATGGCAAGGACCGGCCTTTTTAGCAATATATAATGCAGAGGGGATGTTGACCTATTTATTTTAATGGGGTTGATTCGGATTGTCATCTCTCAAATAAGTCAAGTTAAAATATTACCTGGAGTGAAACAAGTTTAATGGGTAGCTCATGTAAATTATATATTTAAAAATTAAAATGTTAATGCATACAATCTTCTAAACACCTTTATTTGGATATTTAGATTCTTATTTAAAAGTATTATTTCAGTATTTATAATCTACCATTCAACTATTTATATTTATTAGTGTAAGAAAAGGAGGACAAACAGGTCAACCCATCCCAAACGGGTCTCTTTAGATGATCCGCTTCAACCCAAACGAGTTTGACCCATTACCCAACCTGTGCGAGATTTCCATCTTGCTAGGTTTAAGAAGATGTCAAATCCAATCAATTGTTTGGTTTAAAGATTGTTAAATATGATGCTGTGTTTGCAGGTGGCATGGTGCTAGATAGGACGGGTTTTATGGTGGGAAATCTACCTCCATCATTAAGACCACCACCAGAAGGCGGATATCCACCTTTGCCATTTGTAGATTGGGGATAAAGTTTGTGTTACTTTTCAATTCCTATAGCTATACAAGTGATTGAATTTATCATGGCTGTTATGTGCTTGAGCATGGAAGATACCATTTGTTGGGACGGGGTAAGCACTGACTGTGCACATAATCTAATATCAAAATTTTGAAGGATAAATTGGTATACTGTATCAAGGTTACTAAATACTACGTAGTAAATTGGTATGCATGACCAGGACCAGTCTGAGTTTTGTTTGTTTTACTGTGTTGATTTTTTTTTTCTTTTTCTTTTCCCATAACATGCCAAATCATAACCGGTTTTCTTGTTTCAAGAACTCGGACATTTTTATAAAAGTTGTGCAGCCATTCTTCTAAAGTTGTAGCTACATTCATTCGATGATTTGAGAAGGCTACAATTAGTTTATAAATGAATACACAAAGCAAAACTAAAAACAAATGATGAGACTTTTCAAACTATCTCAAAAGTGGGAAGAAGATTTAAGGAAAAAAATCAACTAGATTATCAGTTCACTTATCATTTCATTTCTTTTCCATCCTTTTAAAAAACTCAAAAACACAAATTGTTTTAAGATTACTTGGATTCTTTTCCTTTCTTTTGTTTTTTATATAAAAAAAACTCAAGAACATAGCATTACTGTTAATGAAGAACTCAAGAACATAATGTAAAGACTCATGTTATAATGTGTTTTTAAAAAACAATGAATACCAGATAATTTAAGACAATGAATATACTCGTATTATTTAAGTATTCTTTCGTTATTCCTTTTTTCCTCATTTCCATTCTCTCTTAGGCCCATCTTAATAAGGGTGTTCTTAAATCTCTTCATCAGCTCTTCCTAAATGTCACGTCAGCTTCTTCCAATTTAAGAACTACCTCTAGCATTAAGACCTCTTCCTCAAACTTTTTTATTATATTTTATTTAAACTCAACTTGATTCAAGTGAGTAGGGCCCCACCTATTGTTACATGTAATTTCATGGTTTAAACAACTAATGGTTTGTTTTATACAACTTATTTTTGGGTTAAGTATTTGTGTAGGTTTACAAGTTAAAGAGTTACATTCAAGAGGGACTG
This sequence comes from Erigeron breviscapus, assembly GCA_034093135.1. Classification (NCBI taxonomy): domain Eukaryota; kingdom Viridiplantae; phylum Streptophyta; class Magnoliopsida; order Asterales; family Asteraceae; genus Erigeron; species Erigeron breviscapus. Next base: position 140,149,737 of record CM067169.1, read on the forward strand.
AAGCTGTCAAGGTGTTATTATGGAAGGCTGCAATTAAGAAAGAAGAAAAAGAAGAAGGACTGGAGTGTAAATTTAGAAGGGTTATATAAACCAACCCTTAACCCAATTTTAGGGTTAATCGATCATTCTCTTTGCAGCCATTATATTTTCTCTTATATTTTTCTCTCAAAATATTCTGTATTCATATATATATCACTTCGATATATATATAGTTTATATATATTAATCATCAGATTGATGATTATTGTCTTGTAATCAAAACTCTATAAACTCTAATAATAATAATTTTACTTTCTGTGTATTTTGATTGAAGGTTGGATAGATTTCTGGGTTTAGATTGAGAAATTTTACATGGTATCAGAGACACAACGCCGATTCTGGTGTTGATTGATTCGATTATTGGTTATTTTCGTCAGATCTAGGGCGAATTCCATTGTGGAACCCTAGATTTTGATTTCGGGTTTTTTCGTTCGATTCGGGTTAGGGTTTCTTCTGGATATCGTTTTTATTGTTCTTCCGCTGCTAATATTAGGGTTTGTGATTCAATTACAGATCCTGATTACTTTTCTCGACTAAGTGAATCGAGAGAAGAATTAGGGTTCCTCTACCTTCGGCATTCATCACTGTATTGTATTCTCGTTCCCTTTTTTCTTCTTTTATTACTTGTTTGTATCTGCTTATATTTCTCTTCTCAAACTAATTTATATATATATATATATATATAAATTTTTTTTCTTTATCTTCATTCTCATAAAAACAAGTTTGTTAACACTTGACCTACCTTCATATGAGAGGTTAGGAATCCTGTCACTGGCATTCTTGTGAGAATAAGATATATTTTCTGCAAATTATTTTTTGTTTGAGAAGAAAAGTATTTGTTGGATTTATTTGTTTCTTGTGTGTTTATCTGGTTTAGTCTATTTGTTACAATACTTGTTTCTGTTTTTTGATTACTCTTATTGTGATTCTGTTTGATTAAAAGATGATGCTAATAATAATAATAATAATGATAATAATAATAATAATAATAAACAACAACAACAACAACAACAATAATAATGAAGACTCTCATTATGAACATTATGATTTTTTCAATGAGCCTGAAACTAGAATTAGCAAATTAGATTTTGGTGATCCTTTATACTTGCATGCTAGTGATACTGTTAGCACTCCTTTGATTGGTTTTAAGTTACTTGGTACTGATAATTACAAAGTTTGGTCATGTGCTATGGAACTTGCTTTGCAAACTAAAAATAAAATTGGCTTTATTGATGGTACTTGTTTGAAATCTGTTGATAATCCTGTGCTTGCTAGTCAATGGGATAGATGTAATGCAGTTGTGCTTAATTGGATTTTAGGCTGTGTTTCTCAAGAACTCTATTTAGGTCAAATATTTTCTAAAAATGCTACTGTTGTCTGGCAAGAATTGAAAGATACTTATGATAAAATAGATGGTTCTGTAATCTTTAATTTGCATCATAAAATTAACTCTTTTACTCAAAATGGTGCTTCTCTTTCTGAATATTATCATACTCTTTCTTCTTTGTGGAGACAATATGACTCTATGGTTGTTTTACCTGTTTGTTCTTGTGCTGCTGCTTCTGCTATTAAAAGTCATAATGATTTGATGAGATTAATGCAGTTTTTAATGGGCTTAGATGATACTTATATAAATGTCAGATCTTCTATTCTTACCAAAGAACCTCTTCCTTCTGTTAAAACTGCTTTTGCTATTGTGTCTAAAGAGGAGTCACATAGGGGGGGTATATCTGATAAAACTAATACTGCTACTGCTTTTGTTGCTAAAACAAACTTTAGAAATGGTTCTTCAAAAACTGTTTCTGCTAAGTTTAATAACTTTGATTCAAAAAGAACCTTTGAACTTTGAAGCAAGGAAAACTTTTGATAATAATGCAAGAACTTTCAAACCTCCTAATCCTAATCTTCATTGTACACACTGTAACAGGCTTGGTCATACTATTGACAGATGTTTTCAATTAAACAATAAAAGAAGTTTTTCTCAGAATAATCCAAGGTTTTCAAATCACAATGTGACTGCTCATGCTGATAAATGTATCTCTTCTTCTTCTAATAAGACTGTTCAGGATTCTTCTATATCTTCTTTGACACCTGATCAAATGTCTAAGTTGTTGAGTTTGCTAGATTCCAATTCTTCTTCTCTGGTTCCTCTTCTGGTCTACATGCTAATATGGCAGGTATGCCATTGTTTAGTAAGTCTTGGTTCTTTAGTTGTAATGCTTATATGCTTCAAGCTTTCTTAAAATGGATTATGGATTCTGGTGCTAATCAACATATGACCAATTCTGACAAAAATTTGTCTCAAGTTGTTGATATTTCTTATTTGAAACTTAAAATTGGACATCCTAATGGCACAAATGCTCTTGTTACTAAGATTGGTAATTTACACTTAAAGAATGGGATAGTTTTGTTTGATGTTTTAGTAGTACCAGATTATTCTGTCAACGTAATTTCTGTGCATAAGTTAGCTAGAGATAATAAATTATTCATTGGATTTGATGAAGATAAATGCTATATTCAGGATTTACCTCAAAGGAATCTTCTGGGGACTGGTAGTCAACTTGGTGGATTATATGTTTATGATGCTATGCCTGTTTGTTCTAATGTGGTGTGTAATTCTACTTGTCTTCCTTCTGATTCTAAACTTCTTTGGCATTTAAGACTTGGTCACCCTGCTGACCAAGCTCTCTCTAAATTCTATAATAAATTGCATATTTCTTCTACTAGTTCTATTGGTCCTTGTGAAACTTGTCACAAGGCTAAACAAGTCAGGGAGCCTTTTCCTTTGAGTGAACACAAAACTAAATTTTTAGGAGATTTGATTCATATAGATGTAAGGGTCCTTATAAGGTTTCAAGTAAAGAAGGTCATAAATATTTCTTAACCATAGTTGATGATTTCACAAGAGCAGTTTGGACATTTATGATGAAAAGTAAAACTGAAGTTTTCCAACTTGTTGAATACTTTGTTAATATGATTGATACTCAATTTCCAGTTAAAGTGAAAATTGTTAAAAGTGACAATGGTACAGAGTTTGTGAATCATAATCTTAATTCTTTGTTTTACTCAAAAGGGATTGTGCATCAAACTACCATTCCTTATACACCTCAACAAAATGGGGTGGCTGAAAGGAAACATAGACACCTTCTTAATGTGGCTAGGTCTCTTATGTTTCAGGGGGGAATTCCTTTGTATCTTTGGTCTGATTGTGTGCTTACTGCTACTTATCTGATAAATAGAACTCCTTCCTCTGTTCTTAAGGGTAAAACTCCTTATGAAATGGTGTATGGTATTGAACCTGATCATAAACATTTAAGAGTTTTTGGCTGTTTGTGTTTTGCTACTAAGTTGAATGTGACTGATTAATTTGAACCTAAAGCAGATAAATGTGTGTTTGTGGGAAATTCTAATTCTAAGAAAGGATATAAATTGTTTTGTATAGAGTCAAGAACTTATGTCTTTTCCAGAGATGTAAAGTTTTATGAAAATTTGTTTCCTTATACTATGAATAATGATGAGGTTTTAAAATCTGTTCAAAATTCCACAAATCATCTTAATTTCTTTGATACTTTTGATACACCATTTTATAATGAGGATAATTCTTATGTAAGTCCCAATGATGAAGAGGAAGACAAGGTAAATAAGACAGAAGTTGGCAGTCAGTCTCAAGTATCACTTGGCAGATCTTCAAAATCTACCAGTGATCATTCACCTTGTAGTACACCTAAATCTACCAGTGAGCATTCACTTGGCAGTACACCTAGGTCTACAAGTGAACATTCACTTGACAGTATACCTAGATTTACTAGTGATACTGAGCATTCTATCACTTCTAGCATGATGCATGATAATATTTCTGAGGGCATTAATGAAAGACCTCCTAGAAATTCTAATCTTCCTCAAAGGTTAAGAGATTTTCAAATTGAAGGGAAAGTGAAGTTTCCTTTAAAGAAGGTTGTTAATTATGCTCATATTTCTTCTGAGTTTTATTGTTTTGCTACTAGTCTTAACAAAACTATTGAACCCACTTCTTATTTTGAGGCTGCAAAAGATTTAAATTGGGTCAATGCAATGAATGAAGAAATGAATGCCTTAAATGAAAATAATACTTGGACTATTACTACTCTACCTTCTGATAGACAACCCATAGATTGTAAATGGATTTATAAGATAAAATATAAATCTAATGGGGAAATTGAAAGGTATAAAGCTAGACTTGTTGCTAAAGGATTTAGCCAAAGGGCTGGTATAGATTATGATGAAACTTTCTCACCAGTTGTAAAAATGGTGACTGTAAGATGTTTGTTATCTGTTGCTGTTTCTTATAATTGGCCTTTATATCAAATGGATGTCAATAATGCTTTTTTGTATGGTGATCTAGTTGTGTATATGAAACTGCCTCAAGGGTATTTTAATAAAGATGATAAAATGGTTTGCAAATTGAATAAATATTTGTATGGTCTTAAACAAGCACCAAGACAATGGAATGCTAAGTTGTGCAGTTCTTTAATTGAGTTTGGTTTTGTACAAAGCAAATCTGACTATTCACTTTTTACTAGAAAGCAAAATGATACTTTTGTTGCCATATTAGTTTATGTAGATGATATTGTTCTAACTGGGAACAATGAAGCTGAAATAAGAAAGGTTAAAACTTTAATGAACTCTAAATTTAAGATCAAGGATTTAGGTAATTTGAAATATTTTCTTGGTATAGAAGTTATAAAAAGTGAAGATAGAATTTGTTTATCACAAAGAAAATATTGCGTAGAATTACTAAATGAGTTTGGTCTTCTTGGTTGTAAACCTATCAACACTCCTTTAGAACAAAATTTAACTGTTAAGAATGATAATTCCAAACCTCTTGAGAATATTACTGCTTATCAAAAACTGATTGGCAAATTAATATATTTGACATTAACAAGGCCAGATATTAGTTATGCTGTTCAATGTTTGTCTCAATTTATGCATGCTCCTTCTCAGCAGCATCTTAATGCTGGATTCAGAATCTTAAGGTATCTTAAATCTTCTCCAAGTAATGGTTTACATATAAAGAAATCTGAAACTCTTATTCTTAAAGGGTATGTAGATGCTGATTGGGCTAGATGTCTTATTACCAGAAGGTCTATATCTGGTTATTCTGTCTTCCTTGGAAACACTTTGATTTCTTGGAAATCAAAGAAACAATCCACAGTAGCCAAGTCTTCAGCAGAAGCTGAATATAGGGCTTTGGCTACTGTGACTTGTGAGATTATATGGCTTATGAACCTATTAAATGATATTGGTGTCAAAACTAAATTGCCTGTAGATGTATTCTGTGATAGTAAAGCTGCATTGCAAATTGCAGCTAATCCTGTCTTTCATGAAAGGACTAAACATTTTGAACTTGATCTTCATTTCATTAGAGAAAAAATATGTGCAGGTGTTTTGAAAACCAATAAGATCAAATCTGAGCTAAACATTGCAGATCTGTTTACAAAAAGTCTTGGTTCTAAACAACATGTTTTTTTATGTAAACAACTAGGTATGATTGACATGTTTAAACCATGAATTTAAGGGGGGATGTTGTTACATGTAATTTCATGGTTTAAACAACTAATGGTTTGTTTTATACAACTTATTTTTGGGTTAAGTATTTGTGTAGGTTTACAAGTTAAAGAGTTACATTCAAGAGGGACTGAAGCTGTCAAGGTGTTATTATGGAAGGCTGCAATTAAGAAAGAAGAAAAAGAAGAAGGACTAACTCAATTTTAGGGTAAATCGATCATTCTCTTTGCAGCCATTATATTTTCTCTTATATTTTTCTCTCAAAATATTCTGTATTCATATATATATCACTTCGATATATATATAATTCCTGTCTTATAATCATCATATTGATGATTATTGTATTCTGGTTGTAATCGTAATCTCTATACTTAATAATAATAAACATATATATATATATATATATATATATATATATATATATATATATATATATATATATATATATATATATATATATATATATATATATATATATATATATATATATATATATATATATATATATATATATATATATATATATATATATATATATATATATATATATATATATATATATATATATATATATATATATATATATATATATATATATATATATATATATATATATATATATATATATATATATATATATATATATATATATATATATATATATATATATATATATATATATATATATATATATATATATATATATATATATATATATATATATATATATATATATATATATATATATATATATATATATATATATATATATATATATATATATATATATATATATATATATATATATATATATATATATATATATATATATATATATATATATATATATATATATATATATATATATATATATATATATATATATATATATATATATATATATATATATATATATATATATATATATATATATATATATATATATATATATATATATATATATATATATATATATATATATATATATATATATATATATATATATATATATATATATATATATATATATATATATATATATATATATATATATATATATATATATATATATATATATATATATATATATATATATATATATATATATATATATATATATATATATATATATATATATATATATATATATATATATATATATATATATATATATATATATATATATATATATATATATATATATATATATATATATATATATATATATATATATATATATATATATATATATATATATATATATATATATATATATATATATATATATATATATATATATATATATATATATATATATATATATATATATATATATATATATATATATATATATATATATATATATATATATATATATATATATATATATATATATATATATATATATATATATATATATATATATATATATATATATATATATATATATATATATATATATATATATATATATATATATATATATATATATATATATATATATATATATATATATATATATATATATATATATATATATATATATATATATATATATATATATATATATATATATATATATATATATATATATATATATATATATATATATATATATATATATATATATATATATATATATATATATATATATATATATATATATATATATATATATATATATATATATATATATATATATATATATATATATATATATATATATATATATATATATATATATATATATATATATATATATATATATATATATATATATATATATATATATATATATATATATATATATATATATATATATATATATATATATATATATATATATATATATATATATATATATATATATATATATATATATATATATATATATATATATATATATATATATATATATATATATATATATATATATATATATATATATATATATATATATATATATATATATATATATATATATATATATATATATATATATATATATATATATATATATATATATATATATATATATATATATATATATATATATATATATATATATATATATATATATATATATATATATATATATATATATATATATATATATATATATATATATATATATTCTTATATAATATAATATATTCTTTCATTTTATTAACATATTATTATACATCTAATATTATAATAATAATAATAATAATAATAATAATAATAATAATAATAATAATAATAATAATAATAATAATAATAATAATAATAATAATAATAATAATAATAATAATAATAATAATAATAATAATAATAATAATAATAATAATAATAATAATAATAATAATAATAATAATAATAATAATAATAATAATAATAATAATAATAATAATAATAATAATAATAATAATAATAATAATAATAATAATAATAATAATAATAATAATAATAATAATAATAATAATAATAATAATAATAATAATAATAATAATAATAATAATAATAATAATAATAATAATAATAATAATAATAATAATAATAATAATAATAATAATAATAATAATAATAATAATAATAATAATAATAATAATAATAATAATAATAATAATAATAATAATAATAATAATAATAATAATAATAATAATAATAATAATAATAATAATAATAATAATAATAATAATAATAATAATAATAATAATAATAATAATAATAATAATAATAATAATAATAATAATAATAATAATAATAATAATAATAATAATAATAATAATAATAATAATAATAATAATAATAATAATAATAATAATAATAATAATAATAATAATAATAATAATAATAATAATAATAATAATAATAATAATAATAATAATAATAATAATAATAATAATAATAATAATAATAATAATAATAATAATAATAATAATAATAATAATAATAATAATAATAATAATAATAATAATAATAATAATAATAATAATAATAATAATAATAATAATAATAATAATAATAATAATAATAATAATAATAATAATAATAATAATAATAATAATAATAATAATAATAATAATAATAATAATAATAATAATAATAATAATAATAATAATAATAATAATAATAATAATAATAATAATAATAATAATAATAATAATAATAATAATAATAATAATAATAATAATAATAATAATAATAATAATAATAATAATAATAATAATAATAATAATAATAATAATAATAATAATAATAATATCAAATAATTATGTATATATAAAGTGACTATATATATAAATTTAACATCCAAAAATGTATAAATGTAAATAATAATAATAATAATAATAATAATAATAATAATAATAATAATAATAATAATAATAATAATAATAATAATAAAACTAATACTGCTACTGCTTTTGTTGCTAAAACAAACTTTAGAAATGGTTCTTCAAAAACTGTTTCTGCTAAGTTTAATAACTTTGATTCAAAAAGAACCTTTGAACTTTGAAGCAAGGAAAACTTTTGATAATAATGCAAGAACTTTCAAACCTCCTAATCCTAATCTTCATTGTACACACTGTAACAGGCTTGGTCATACTATTGACAGATGTTTTCAATTAAACAATAAAAGAAGTTTTTCTCAGAATAATCCAAGGTTTTCAAATCACAATGTGACTGCTCATGCTGATAAATGTATCTCTTCTTCTTCTAATAAGACTGTTCAGGATTCTTCTATATCTTCTTTGACACCTGATCAAATGTCTAAGTTGTTGAGTTTGCTAGATTCCAATTCTTCTTCGTCTGGTTCCTCTTCTGGTCTACATGCTAATATGGCAGGTATGCCATTGTTTAGTAAGTCTTGGTTCTTTAGTTGTAATGCTTATATGCTTCAAGCTTTCTTAAAATGGATTATGGATTCTGGTGCTAATCAACATATGACCAATTCTGACAAAAAATTGTCTCAAGTTGTTGATATTTCTGATTTGAAACTTAAAATTGGACATCCTAATGGCACAAATGGTCTTGTTACTAAGATTGGTAATTTACACTTAAAGAATGGGATAGTTTTGTTTGATGTTTTAGTAGTACCAGATTATTCTGTCAACGTAATTTCTGTGCATAAGTTAGCTAGAGATAATAAATTATTCATTGGATTTGATGAAGATAAATGCTATATTCAGGATTTACCTCAAAGGAATCTTCTGGGGACTGGTAGTCAACTTGGTGGATTATATGTTTATGATGCTATGCCTGTTTGTTCTAATGTGGTGTGTAATTCTACTTGTCTTCCTTCTGATTCTAAACTTCTTTGGCATTTAAGACTTGGTCACCCTGCTGACCAAGCTCTCTCTAAATTCTATAATAAATTGCATATTTCTTCTACTAGTTCTATTGGTCCTTGTGAAACTTGTCACAAGGCTAAACAAGTCAGGGAGCCTTTTCCTTTGAGTGAACACAAAACTAAATTTTTAGGAGATTTGATTCATATAGATGTAAGGGTCCTTATAAGGTTTCAAGTAAAGAAGGTCATAAATATTTCTTAACCATAGTTGATGATTTCACAAGAGCAGTTTGGACATTTATGATGAAAAGTAAAACTGAAGTTTTCCAACTTGTTGAATACTTTGTTAATATGATTGATACTCAATTTCCAGTTAAAGTGAAAATTGTTAAAAGTGACAATGGTACAGAGTTTGTGAATCATAATCTTAATTCTTTGTTTTACTCAAAAGGGATTGTGCATCAAACTACCATTCCTTATACACCTCAACAAAATGGGGTGGCTGAAAGGAAACATAGACACCTTCTTAATGTGGCTAGGTCTCTTATGTTTCAGGGGGGAATTCCTTTGTATCTTTGGTCTGATTGTGTGCTTACTGCTACTTATCTGATAAATAGAACTCCTTCCTCTGTTCTTAAGGGTAAAACTCCTTATGAAATGGTGTATGGTATTGAACCTGATCATAAACATTTAAGAGTTTTTGGCTGTTTGTGTTTTGCTACTAAGTTGAATGTGACTGATTAATTTGAACCTAAAGCAGATAAATGTGTGTTTGTGGGAAATTCTAATTCTAAGAAAGGATATAAATTGTTTTGTATAGAGTCAAGAACTTATGTCTTTTCCAGAGATGTAAAGTTTTATGAAAATTTGTTTCCTTATACTATGAATAATGATGAGGTTTTAAAATCTGTTCAAAATTCCACAAATCATCTTAATTTCTTTGATACTTTTGATACACCATTTTATAATGAGGATAATTCTTATGTAAGTCCCAATGATGAAGAGGAAGACAAGGTAAATAAGACAGAAGTTGGCAGTCAGTCTCAAGTATCACTTGGCAGATCTTCAAAATCTACCAGTGATCATTCACCTTGTAGTACACCTAAATCTACCAGTGAGCATTCACTTGGCAGTACACCTAGGTCTACAAGTGAACATTCACTTGGCAGTATACCTAGATTTACTAGTGATACTGAGCATTCTACCACTTCTAGCATGATGCATGATAATATTTCTGAGGGCATTAATGAAAGACCTCCTAGAAATTCTAATCTTCCTCAAAGGTTAAGAGATTTTCAAATTGAAGGGAAAGTGAAGTTTCCTTTAAAGAAGGTTGTTAATTATGCTCATATTTCTTCTGAGTTTTATTGTTTTGCTACTAGTCTTAACAAAACTATTGAACCCACTTCTTATTTTGAGGCTGCAAAAGATTTAAATTGGGTCAATGCAATGAATGAAGAAATGAATGCCTTAAATGAAAATAATACTTGGACTATTACTACTCTACCTTCTGATAGACAACCCATAGATTGTAAATGGATTTATAAGATAAAATATAAATCTAATGGGGAAATTGAAAGGTATAAAGCTAGACTTGTTGCTAAAGGATTTAGCCAAAGGGCTGGTATAGATTATGATGAAACTTTCTCACCAGTTGTAAAAATGGTGACTGTAAGATGTTTGTTATCTGTTGCTGTTTCTTATAATTGGCCTTTATATCAAATGGATGTCAATAATGCTTTTTTGTATGGTGATCTAGTTGTGTATATGAAACTGCCTCAAGGGTATTTTAATAAAGATGATAAAATGGTTTGCAAATTGAATAAATCTTTGTATGGTCTTAAACAAGCACCAAGACAATGGAATGCTAAGTTGTGCAGTTCTTTAATTGAGTTTGGTTTTGTACAAAGCAAATCTGACTATTCACTTTTTACTAGAAAGCAAAATGATACTTTTGTTGCCATATTAGTTTATGTAGATGATATTGTTCTAACTGGGAACAATGAAGCTGAAATAAGAAAGGTTAAAACTTTAATGAACTCTAAATTTAAGATCAAGGATTTAGGTAATTTGAAATATTTTCTTGGTATAGAAGTTATAAAAAGTGAAGATAGAATTTGTTTATCACAAAGAAAATATTGCGTAGAATTACTAAATGAGTTTGGTCTTCTTGGTTGTAAACCTATCAACACTCCTTTAGAACAAAATTTAACTTTTAAGAATGATAATTCCAAACCTCTTGGGAATATTACTGCTTATCAAAAACTGATTGGCAAATTAATATATTTGACATTAACAAGGCCAGATATTAGTTATGCTGTTCAATGTTTGTCTCAATTTATGCATGCTCCTTTTCAGCAGCATCTTAATGCTGGATTCAGAATCTTAAGGCATCTTAAATCTTCTCCAGGTAATGGTTTACATATAAAGAAATCTGAAACTCTTATTCTTAAAGGGTATGTAGATGCTGATTGGGCTAGATGTCTTATTACCAGAAGGTCTATATCTGGTTATTCTGTCTTCCTTGGAAACACTTTGATTTCTTGGAAATCAAAGAAACAATCCACAGTAGCCAAGTCTTCAGCAGAAGCTGAATATAGGGCTTTGGCTACTGTGACTTGTGAGATTATATGGCTTATGAACCTATTAAATGATATTGGTGTCAAAACTGAATTGCCTGTAGATGTATTCTGTGATAGTAAAGCTGCATTGCAAATTGCAGCTAATCCTGTCTTTCATGAAAGGACTAAACATTTTGAACTTGATCTTCATTTCATTAGAGAAAAAATATGTGCAGGTGTTTTGAAAACCAATAAGATCAAATCTGAGCTAAACATTGCAGATCTGTTTACAAAAAGTCTTGGTTCTAAACAACATGTTTTTTTATGTAAACAACTAGGTATGATTGACATGTTTAAACCATGAATTTAAGGGGGGATGTTGTTACATGTAATTTCATGGTTTAAACAACTAATGGTTTGTTTTATACAACTTATTTTTGGGTTAAGTATTTGTGTAGGTTTACAAGTTAAAGAGTTACATTCAAGAGGGACTGAAGCTGTCAAGGTGTTATTATGGAAGGCTGCAATTAAGAAAGAAGAAAAAGAAGAAGGACTAACTCAATTTTAGGGTAAATCGATCATTCTCTTTGCAGCCATTATATTTTCTCTTATATTTTTCTCTCAAAATATTCTGTATTCATATATATATCACTTCGATATATATATATAGTTTATATATATTAATCATCAGATTGATGATTATTGTCTTGTAATCAAAACTCTATAAACTCTAATAATAATAATTTTACTTTCTGGTGTATTTTGATTGAAGGTTGGATAGATTTCTGGGTTTAGATTGAGAAATTTTACACCTCTCGTCCACCTCCTTCTTAAATCCGGAGTACTCCATTTTCGACGAGCAAGAAGTGGTTTGTAGCATTAAGGTCGAATTTGGACGAGGAAGAAGAGCTTTTGGACGAGGGTCGACGACCCTTACTAAGATGGGCCTTAGAACCAAACGCCCTCACTGTTTTTTACATTGAAAATCGCATCCATGGTGCGGTGATATATGAATTGTTGGCTGGTAATTACGCGGGGAACAATTGTTGTTTCCCAATTTAAAGTCATAATCAAGGAGATATTTATAGTCATTTTCTTGCCATCTTGAGTTATCTTTTATTTCTATCTGAGTAAAGTGGCGACGCAACCTTCTATTTTTATATAATGACTTACTATGATTTAATAACGAAGTAAATGATTTGATTTACTAATTAGAAGGTATCAAGGAGATATTTATAGTAATGTTCTTGCGTCATCCTGAGTTATCTTTTATTTCTATTTGAGTAAAATGACAAGGCAACCTTCAATTTCTAATTAATGTCTTACTATGATTTAGTAACGAAGGTAATTGATTTGATTTACTAATTAGAAGGTAAAATAATCTTTTTCATCTAAGAAAGGTAAAATAATCTTGTAGTCTACAGTACGTGCATGACTTCATTATTGTATGGTGAGGTGTCTCTTGATGTCGTATGCCGACTAACTTTTCAAAAAAGAAAAAGAAAAAGTAATCGACGTGAAATGTAATCGATCAATATTTTTTTAATTACTCAATTAGAAGCTCAAAATACTTGAATTTAAACTTTCTTAATCTTTAATTAACATCTTTGTAATTTATAAAACTTAATTTTAATTCAACCAGTTGAAATTAAATCTCTATGATTATTACTACCACATATAAAAAGAATTTTAAATTGAACTTTTTTTTCTTTGAAAGATGCGGATCGAGTATCACAACGGATGATCTAGACTATGTTGTCTTAACCGGGTTTACGTTAGAGAATCTCCTCACCCAATACCTAGTAGAAAAATCCACTAACAGTCTACCCGATCACATATTAGAAAAAAACCTTGCCCGTTGAACTTGAATCTTGGTCTATGGAGAGATTTCCTTACAAGGGGCAGGGGCTATTAACCCAGTATTCAAATCCTGGTAATGGTGTATTATGAAGTAGTTTATAGATTTGTTCAGATTTAGGATTTGCTGTAAAAAAAAACCCGTATTTTTAGACGAGACTAAAATCCACATTTACAAATGGGCTTTCTTACCAATGGGGTACTAAATTGAACTTAATCGTAGTTTTAGAAGAGACTAAAATCCATTTTTACATATCAAAAAGCCTCGTTCTAGATTACTTTTTTTGTGTGAGTGTATGTTTCGAAAGGGCAGGTGTGCTGCGTTTCTGACGTCACGTACTAAAGTTAGAAGAAGCTACCTACCTTCGTTTACAAGTAAATAATAAATCAAAAACACACATAACACACACAAAATCAATCAATCGGTAAATCAGAGAGAGATATGGGGTTACAATGGATGATGCTGGGTTATGTGGTTGCAGCTGAAGTCGTGGTTTCTGTTTTAATCACTTTGCCTTCCCCAAGGCCATTGAAGGCAACTCTTGTTTCTTTTGTTTCCCTCATTTTAAACCCTTCCATGTTCATCCTCCCCTTTGCTTCCTTCCAGCTCCTCGGTACGTATATATATATATATATATATATTATATATATGTATATATGTGTGTGTATGTATTGATATAATTTTTGTAATACGTTGCACATAAAAATAACCGCCCCTAAAAGCAATTTTCAACCGCTAGGGCTACGAATAGCAAACTCTATTTTGTAATATATATATATATACTGTATGTATAATTTTTGTAATATGTTGCACACACTTCTTTTTGTAATAATAATTTTAGCTGTTGATGATGTGGTGTTTTTGTAGATATTTACTGGAAGAGTGAGCACAGGCTGATGTGTTCTGGTGAGACTTGTACGGCTTCCGAGAGAGATCGTTACGAAAAATCGGTACATCTCTCATTCCTTTCTTCTTCTTTTTAATTTTTTGTAATTAATTGTGGTATCAAATTGTAACATGATAGATTTTGTTCAAAATTGGGGTTATTGATTTGTTAGATATGAGAAACATTGTGTTTGGAGGTTAATTAAGCAACTATTTAAGGGTTTGGTATGTAGTTCGAGTGTTAGGTTTCAGATAAATAAACAAAAAGTGTTGTTTTAGAGGTTTAATTAAGATGTCCTTGTGATCATTGTTATCAGTAATGAAGTTATAATGATGGTTGAGTATCGGTAAACTCAATCTATTGGTGATCTACTCCGATTGGTCGTAATGCCTGATTCTTATACATTTTGTTTAGTGTGGTGACGAGTTTAGTAATACCGGTCGTTGCTTACAAATTTGTTGTTAAAAATGGAAGTTGCGAGAGTTCTAGGTGGTGAAAGGTTTATTGGATTGCGACCGTTGACACACACACACATTGTTTCCTTCTTTTATGCAGCAACTGCTTTACTTCTAACTACACAATTGGTAAAGAAATGAGTTGTTTTAAGAGATCCTATCATTAAACTAGAGGAACATTTAGTGAAGGGCGGACATATTTTTGAGAATCGTTTTCTTATCCACAAATGATGAACTTGTAACCGATTTGCAGAATTCTATATAACTACATAATCTCTTTGGGTATTAATGTCACAGAAATGTATTCATTTATGACCAAAAATCTACAGTGGAAATTTAAACTGGTCTAATGTGTGTATGTAACTTGTTAAAATTGACAAATGATGTAGCTGATCGGCTATAACAAGTAAGAGGTGATTTTTAAGACCTTCTATGTATATAGTTGGATACACAAAACATTTGACCTATAGTTAGATACATGTCCAGGTACTTTGCTCTTGAAATTTAAAAGGTTAACTGGCTAATGTCTCAGCCGGTTCATGCTACATCATTTGGTAACTTTTAAGTATTTATATGCATGCAATAGACCAGTTTGAAGTTCGATACACCCTACAGATTTCAGTCATATTTGAATACATTTTCGTGAATCGTGACCTTAACCTTGGATATTCTACTGTATAGGGATTACATATCTGTTAAAGAAATATGTTTGGTACGTTCCATGATTCTTATAGATTAAATTTGATATCGATAGTATATATGTACACATTCTACTCTTTTGATTTAGTTGGGAGAGTATATCTTTAGGTGACGATTTAGAAAGCCTAGGAACAATATTCTCTTGAGCTCTTTCTAATACGAATATATGGCCTACATTACAACGAAATAATGGTTTCAAAATGTCACATCAATGACGAAAATAGGAGACAAATGGAATCTAAATTGGTACATTGTTGGAATTACAACACTTTGCAATGAAGTGTCTCCTTAATTCAATGTCAACATGAACACGGTACACAGAGTATACGGAACAGGGTATAATTTCGAAACATGACATGGTTCAAAATGTGGGCTGGGTGGGGATTTGGTTCATTTGGATTATTGGATAGCTCAGTTCAAACAGGGACACGGTGTCCTGGTGTTGTCACACTAGTTCTCGGACCCTTGTTTTGTGCAATTTATGAGAACCATTTACCAAACATTTCGGCTTCATGGTGACATGGAGTTATTTATTTTCTGTTTTTTCTTATTTTAATGGAACTCCTGTGGGTTTTTGATTTGTGTTCTTACAGCGACAAACTTTTATACAAGTAAATTGGAATGTATCAGAATCTGTGTATGTTGGTCAGTTACAGCTATCACTGCTATTGCCATTTATCAACTTTAAGCTTATTTATCGTTGCTGTATATTTAGTTCATGGCGTGACCTAAGAGTGGTTGAATAGATGATGGATTGGACTGCAAATGTGGGCTGTTTCTACTGGAATTTTTTTTATTTTACTTAAATCATTAGAACAACTGAACAAGTTACTTCAATTAGGTTAATACTATGCTGTACAAGTGTCACTTAGACGTTAGATATAGATATTTTGTGCAGCATGCATCACACATTTAATAAATCATTAATTGATGATCGGTGTGTTTTGCTTTTGTTGCTTAATTTGTTGAGAGCTAAATATAGGATCATTGGATTTGAAGAGGTTGTAGCTAGAATGACTGCTTATTAATTTATGTTGCTTTATCAGTAGATATTATTTGGCAGGACTAGATTGCTAGATTAGGAAAGAGGAAGAACCACGTAACGATAACACAGTTGGTAAATTACCAACTCGAAAGGATGGGTATATTGTCAGTTGGACAGACTGTTATATGTTATTGAAGTTTAAATTTAGGGTGGGTGTGGCACCAGGTTCTGCATCTAGTAATCTAGTTTGCAGATGTAATATATTGTTGATTGTCATATTACTAAAAAAACTGAACCTTAATAGTACTGCAGATGGAACTGATTCATCAGTTATTGATACAACTCATGTACTAATAATGTGATGCTTGTGCAGATATTCAAGGCTCAGAGGAATGTAATTCTTTGCTGCTCAGCATGTCTTCTCTACTGGTACACGTTCATTCCATCAATTGCATGATACAATCAACACTAGAAATGAAAATTTGCTAGTCACCGGACATGATTTTTCCAAAATACAATGTCCTTAGAAACCAATTTTTTCTAAAATTCATATGTTAAAGCATAGTTGTGCTATAACTGCTTCAGTTTGGCTTACATTCTATATACAAATAGGTTGATTCGGGTTGTCTTTTTTTATTTCTGACTGCTCAAATGGGTTAAGTTAATAGATACAATGAAAGATGGACCCGGTCAGATGGGTCGTCTGTCTCCAGAAGTGTCCATTCAATTGGGAAATCTTTTCATGTTGCTTTATTTAAAGAAAGTTTATCGATTGTGATTATATAGTGTTGCCATTTTTAGCAAATAAATTAGCTAAATAGTTCAAATTAAAAAGACGACACTGTGTGCTGCTGTTCTGATCCATTACTTACCTTTTCCATTTCGGCAATTGTAATTAAGCATTTATATTTGAATACGGTATAGGTGTATCTATCGCATTTGCAAATTCCACAAGGAGATCCAAAGGATGGAGGAAGTTGAAAAGAGGGCTAAGGAAGAGTAGCCATTCTTATATATTGAATTGCAGCTACCATGTTTGTATGTGATATCGGTATTTCTTGCCTTGGAGTTTATTGTACCTTAAACCTTAAATATCTGCATTATCCTGTAATAATAAAAACCTAATAGTTACAAAGTGTTACATTCAAATTACTCTACTGTCGGTCAATATCTATTGCAATGTAATGTCTTTTTAGGAGACACCACTATGGATCCTTTCCCCTCTGGTAGTTTGAATTGCAAAGTGTGACATGCTTAAGGTGGTTCCTCAAATCTAGGATAGGTATCTTCTGGAACCGGATTAATTAATGCCTGCCCAGACAAAGGATGGGCATTTTTCGCTGATATCTTGGAATTCTCTCATTTAACCAGTCACACGTTGCCAAAGGTCCATTGCTCGTGAGTTGGGCAAACATCGTCCCTTTAAGGATTACGGGTCTTGAAAGCAATTCATACCATGATAGATATTTACTTTGACATGGGACTTTATCTGTTTACAGGTTTGCTAATGGAGCATTGTTCCATTCCTATCCCATCAAACCGGATGGGTTTGTAATGGTCATGCTGGATGGGTTATGTCAGAGGGTTGACATCAGTTTCTCTTTTCTTTTTTCTTCCCTATTTAATGTTAAGTGTAAGTTATAAAAATCTTGTTTATAACGCCAACAGATATTTTTTCTTTATCGTATAAAAGTCCTAGAGGTTAAACCATTTAAAACAGTCTCTATAGTCTATAATTTTATATAACGTAGACATATTTTGTCCTATGAAAAATGACAAACACTTATCATCTTTGTTTGTATTTGGTTATTTGTGACTGGTGACTATGAATATTAGCCACAAGAAGTTTCTTACCAAAATAGATCAAAGTACACCTCCACAATATTCGCATAAAATCCATCAAACTCAAAGGACAATTTTGTAATTTCACATCACAAATAAACGATCAAATTTTCCTTTCAAAGCTTTCAAATAGCTGCACCTATCTCACCCACACAACAATATATTTTGCATATACATTGCTACAAAAATGGCCTTGCAGATTCATCAAGTATGTCGTCCGGTTCAAGCATCATCATCGGCGCACTCATGCTTCACGAAACAATCTACTTTTAAGGGAGACGTTAATCGGTTTCCATGTATGATGACGTTTGATAACAAGAGTGTTACAAGGAAAGGATTGAGTTCATCAGTGAAAGTGAGGTCGAGTTTGGAAACCGCAGGCCCCACGGTGGTTGTGGGTCAGGTGACCGAGGTTACTTTGGATACGTTTTGGCCACTTGTTCATGCTGCTGGAGATAAGACTGTGATTCTGGATATGTACACTCAATGGTAAGGCAGTTAGTTCAAATTCCTTTAACTTCATCTATCTATTGTATACGTATCCTTGCAACGTTAATACTTTATGCAATAACTAGTACTTGTGATGCTGATTTTGGTCCATGGAATCAACCATAACATGTAGTATTTGGATTTTATTGACAATTTTTAATTCCTATTTCTATGTGTAGCAAAACATAATTAGAAAAAGATTAAGTTATGCAAAACACTAACTAGTTTAACATTGGCAAAATGTATAAACACAATTTCTTTCAGTAAAACAAAGTTGTCTAATCAGTAATCTCATATGGGTCGCTGAGCGGTGAACAGTTTAGGATTCTTCAGAAGATTTAGTTCCCTCAAACTTCAACTCCTTGGGAGGCCTTGATAAAATAGTAACTAAGGTTGATAATCAGTTTTAGGAGACAAATGAAGGGAAACAACAGTTTGGTGGAGAAAATGACAATCATTTCGTCTCATCTTCTAATGCTGTATTAAGTTGGTAATAGTATGAGAAATGTGGTCGATTTTTAGCCTGCATAATCTGGACCAGATCAACACACTTAAACACCTCGTATTATATTGTTAGAAGTTACATGAGCGCGTAATGCGTAGCTAATGATGCACAGAACCATCAAAATGACTGAACAAGTACCAGTTTATATATCTACCAAACTCCTACCAATAAGTCAATAACAGACCACCTTTGAATGTACCCACTTCATGACTTCATCCATTGGCTCCAAGTCCACAAGGGCAGGCCAATGGCAGGCATTTGGTGACTTGACTTTTGCCTATGGTTAAGAAAAAAGAAGAAAACTGCAACCCCTGCACCAAAATGTGCTGGCTTTGCAACAGTAAGTCCTTCAACGTCGTTTGCTTTTGCATCCTGTAATAGGCTATTTCTTGTGACTGTGGTGACAAACATCAATCCAGTAATCTACTACCGATGGGTTGATTGGGTTAACTATTATATCTATAACGGTTAAAAAGTTATTATCCTTATAAAATTCTCAGTAGATTCATTGGGTTCCCTTGTCCTTGCCACAACACATTATTTGCAAGATTTAGAGCTAACCATACATTCATACATAAAATTACAACTATGATAATAAGATTACTAAGCTGTCTTTTTTTTTTGTTCCTTTTTTTTAAGCATATTTCACTTGTGTTCTGGTTTTGACTATTGATCAACTTGGTAGGTGCGGTCCTTGCAAGGTTATTGCTCCAAAATACAAAGAATTGGCTGAGAAGTATCTTGATGTGGTCTTTTTAAAGCTTGATTGCAATGCAGAAAACAGGGTTTGTGTTAGACTTACTTGAATTTCATAAAAGCATCTTATCTTATTACAACTCTAGTGCTTTGAACCCCCCCTCCTTTCCCCCCCAAATTTAGGATCGTAGTAGAACTCATACTAATGGTGGAAATTTCGTTCCATTTACCTATCGATAGGTCGAGTTGGCTTATGTTTTATATATGATGAGTCAAATGGGTTAAGCTAAAAGATTTAAATACAGAGGAAACGGGTCAAGTAAGTCAAATGAGTGCCTAAAGTGTTTTTAAATGCATAGAACCTCCTAAATAGCTTTATTTAAAAATGTAAGCTTATATTTTCCAATAAGTATTATGTACTATGTTCACTAGAAAAGTTAGATTACTATTAGGAGTCTAAATTTTCTAGTGAATGGGTTTACGAGGTGTAATAGCAAATCTAACTTTTACAGTGAATAGATGTATGAGGTGTAATGTTTTTCGAAGAAAAAGTTACTATTGTAAATAAATACAGTTAAGGTAATCAATTGATCGGCATTTCAAATCAACATAATGCTTAAAAAAGTTTGTGGGGGATCAACGAAATTTAGCCTGTGCGACCCATATTGGTCTGCACGAAAACATTACATGTTGTAGCTGTTGCCCAACTTGCGTGACTCATCCATTTCCCCTATTTTAACTAATACTAAGGTGAAAATGGCAGGCGTTGGCAAAGGAGCTAGGATTAAAGGTGCTTCCTACCTTCAAGATTTTGAAAAATAGTAAAGTTGTAAAAGAAGTTACAGGGGCTAAAATTGAAAAACTAATTGGCGCATTAGAGGAAGTTAGATCTAGTTGAAGTACTAATAAGTAGACAATGATCTTGATACATCTTCTTTGTGTATAATATTTGTGATATAATGATCTTCCTACCTTAAATAACGTTTTCATCTCTTTTTAGAAATACATACATGCATTTATGTACACATGTGTCGAATTAGAGTGAACTAATACTGATGGTGGCAATTTCGACCCATTTACTTATACTGGAAACTTCTCATGATCGAAGAGGTTCCGAGTTCATGTATCTGTTTTACACTTTTACCAAGTTAAGGATTTTGGTTTTGTAACAAGTTCACCAACTCTTCAAATTCACCTAAACCACAACGGTGAAATACCTCTTTCCTAAATCCATCTTTATTACCACATATCATTAACTTCAAAGATTAAAAAAGTCTCTCAAGCTATCTTCTAGTTTAAATTTGCAGTCACTGGTCTTTCCAAAAATAAATATTCAAACCATCACCCAAATTCGTAAAGAAAAAAGCCGCAAACTAAATATATATTTTATCGATTTAGCTTCCAACCATATAATGTTCTGCCAAACTCTTCGTTAACATCTGAACCTGAATCACTCGTATTAAAAACCCGAGTCAAGGTACTTCTATACGTGACCTTGTTTGTCAAAGCTCGGATATCATAAGCTACTGCACCTTTTGTAGTATAAGGGAAATCACAATTAATTATCCACCAATGAGTAATGACAATCAACTAAAAGGACTAAAACAGATCATACTTCAAAGTACAAGGATCATAATAGAAAACAATTTGTAGAAACTCAAAAGTCAAAGGTAAATAAGTTGTTGATTTCCAACAAGTCTTCAGCATGATCCCCATGCCAGCAAATCTTCCTTAGAAAACATTTAACATGTTTGAACCAAACCAATCATATATTTCCGTTAAATCCGTTACATCTTTCTGCATATGTCTTTTCCTTCCCCAAATCAAAACTTACATCTTTTCAATAAAATTATATACACACGTATATATGAAACATACATTTAAAATAAAAATTTTTAACATACACTTTAGGATTTTAACGTAGAATTATCGATATGAACGGACAAAGATTTGTTTTGAGAATCGGGTTTATTGTTTTTGAAATGTGTATGTTGGCATCAGCCAATGTTGTTTTTCATGTTCATCATAAATTTGCAGACATGAACAAAAGATCATTGAATGCACTTAAACATCATGATGACAATCGTCACCGGAGATTTTTATCTGCGGCTGAACTTCCTCTTGGTGGCGACGGAAGCCCCACCTCTGCAGCGTTAGTTTCTCGTCCTTTGTCAATACATGCATTCTCTTTGAATTGGTTTGTTTTTGGCTAAATGTGAATAAGTTTTTTTTTTGAACTGCAAATGGCTAAATGTGAATAAGTAAATGTGTTTTGTTTGTATATGTATTGTTTATTTCTTGATCACATGTATGCTTAGATTTAATATATGTCGAATGTGATCATGATACTTGATAATTTATGCAGTAATTCTTTGAGAGTGGTCACATTGATATTGACATACATAGTAAATAAAGTTAAAGAATAGTAACACCCACTACCTCCTTCCATAGTTAATGAGACCCAATATTGTCTTCGACGATATATGGGGAGGTGAAATATAAACAGTCTTACCCCTACTTGAGGTCGAGAGGCTGTCCAGAAAAGGACTTCCGGCCTACAAGGAGTAAGAATCGAATCCTTGACCTTTGTATCCAGAGGCAAAGGCTTTTTCCACTTGATCCAATCCTTGCTTGTTATTGAAGTATATAGTAAATGTATTCATCAATGGCATTTCGCAGTTAAATGATTTATATCACGCCTTTAGGGAGTCTTCAAAAGTTAGCATGTTTATGTTAAGAGTTTTTGCAGCTTTTATGGATTGGTGAATGGTTTTGATAATAGCTTTGGCTTGTTGAAGAGCAGTGATATGTATGCCTAAATCATGAACCTTGAAATCCACTTAATCCATTCTATATTTAGCGGATGGCATATACAGTTCCTCATGAATTTATAACACTACTGTTACAATATGTATACGTTGTTACTTGATCTACCTTAGATATGACTTCGACTTTCAGTGAACTTTTGAGCTGAAATGATATACGAGAATACGAAATTCATGTGTAGAAAGTAACAGATCTTAAAGAAATCAACCTTATCCTCTTTCTAGAACAAAGTGTTTTGAATTTTAGAGTAAAACTGAATCCTGGTGATCTTTATCTCATTTGTTTTGTTTCTGCAGTCTCTACTACACTAAGATTCAAATCGGGTCTCCTCCGAAGGATTATTACGTGCAGGTCGATACAGGGAGTGACCTTCTATGGGTGAATTGCATCGAGTGCGATAAATGCCCAACCAAGAGTGACCTTGGAGTATGTATGAAAATTTAATGGTTTACATTTTTTAAGACTGGTTATTGTGATTTCAAGTCAAGTGGCAATAATCATTTTTGTAGGGTTTTGATGCTTCTAATAATTAGAGAACAAGCATTCGGTTTCTGATCACCAGTTTCATACTTCCTACAACAAAACTAATCATCTAAACGAAAAACAAATTTAACTATTTCCCTCTTATTCAAACCTAGTTTGATAGACTTTTAAGTTCATTTCACAAAAATGTCTTTTTTGGTCATTTTACTATTAATTCCATACATATTCACAATTTTAGTAATCATGCATAGCCTGATTATCTTATGCAATCCATAGGTACCCCTCACATTGTATGATCCGAAAGGCTCATCAAGTGCCAAAAAGGTTGCATGTGATGATGAATTTTGCAAAACTACATTTGATGCCCCAAGTAATGAGTGTAAGGCCGGAATGCTTTGTGCATATTCTGTTGCCTATGGTGATGGAAGCTCAACTGCTGGTTATTTTATCAACGATAATATAAAACTAGCCCAAGTATCAGGGGACCGTCAAACTACATCTATGAGTGGAAATGTTACTTTTGGGTGAGCTTTTATATTGTCCTTAATATATGTTATCTTATTTATAAATTGCATAGCACAAGCTATATGGGAAGATTTGGAAAGAAGTGGAGAGAACTGGAAGTGGCAAAATGGGTGGGTTGGAGTTGCACAATGGTCAAAGCAAAACAGTCAGGGAGCTGATCCACAAACACATTTCTTTTCCACTTCAAGTTTTTTTACACAAACAGTCAAAGCTATTAATATGATAGGCAAAACTATACTTTTACAAAAGTTGATTATAGTAATTTGTTCTCCAAAATCATCCAAAGTGTTTATCTAATTGGCTAAACCTCTTCTGTCATTTTATTCAAAATAGTAGATTATTATTCAACCTGATATGAATTGTGTAATCATATTTGACACACTGTATAGGTTTGAAAGTTTTGGACAAAAATTGTTTCTAATCCGATCTGATCTGCACAAATATTACCCGTTTGTCCTAAACCAATTTTGACTGGTTATCCAGCGTGCATGATCTGCCATTTTTTGCCACCTCTAATTCATGTATTAGAATTAAGTCTTTAGTTTTACGTATAATGATTACAACTATATGATCCAAGATAGATGTGGAGCTAAACAATCTGGGGAGCTAGGTTCATCAGACCAAGCTCTAGATGGTATTATTGGATTTGGGCAGTCAAAAACATCGATGCTTTCCCAACTTGCTTCGGTTAAAAAGGTGAAAAAAATGTTCTCACATTGCTTGGATGGTAATAAAGGAGGCGGCATTTTTGCTATTGGAGAAGTTGTGCAGCCAACAATTAACACAACACCACTCCTAGATGATAAGTAAGTTATCATTCTTTTTCCCTGAATCCTTATGATTGTGAGTGAAATAGAACTACTTAAATGGCCTCATACTTCAGTTTTGCACTTTTTAAGCAAAGAATTATACAGTGTTACAGACGAAGTTAGTGGAAACCAGAAATAAAAACATACAGGATTAGAAAGTGTCTAGTTAGAGTTCCGTACTTCATCGTTGATGCTGTTTAGGTATACACTTGCAAATTCTAGTAAAAACAATTTGGATAAACTTCAAAGTATATGAGTCATATCTATACTCTAAACTGTCTTTTGCGTTAAATATCAATACTAGTATTTCGTAACTAGAGATAGCATGTGAATTCAAATTAGAATAAAAGAAAACTGAAAAAAATCTTTATAATGGGAGAAAACTTGCAATGAGAGGCTAATGATGGAATCTGGGTGTAATCATATGGCCAACATAGGTAAGCCCTTTTGTCAAGGCATGCCTTTCATTATGACATTTACTTAGAGCAGTCCTGGTCTCCATAAATCCTCCAGAGATCCATATTCCACACAAAAAATATTTAAATAACCAATTTTGTCTGTAAAAGGAATTAAGGTCTATCCTTTTTGACAAAGATCCATATTCCACACAAAAAGTATTTGAAATCAAAAGGTGATAGAATTAAATTCCTTAAACATAGTTAAAAGTCACCCTAAGTGTATCCATTAATAGATTATAGTTTTATACAATGGATAAGAATGTGCGTGTGTGTATTGATCAACCCAGTTTTGAGCCATTACCCAACCCGCCCATTACACCACCTCCAAGGTTGAACATCTTTGCTAACTCATCAATGTCTTCTGAAGTATGGTTTAACATTGTGATTTATCTACATTGCAGGACACATTATAATATTGAGCTGAAGTCAATTGATGTGAACGGTGAATCGCTAAAAATCTCAACTAGTATATTTGACTTTATGAAGAAGAAAGGAGCTGTAGTTGACAGTGGTACGACTTTGGCTTATTTTCCTGATGAGGTTTTCAACCAACTAATGGAAAAGGTATTCTGCCAAGCCGCCTGAACTTCATTTGATTTATACAAAGTTTACCAGGGTGAAAACCTTTTACTCCAAAAAAAAAAAATGTAAAATATAAACTCGTAGTGTATGGAAAAATGTTGTCTGTCGTGTATCTATCACCTCCCATTATTTAAGCCCCATTAGTTATTTCTCTTTAGTTTTCATATGTAGTTGTGTCTATGGTGTATCTTTAACTCTTGATGGTATCCTTCGGACCTAGATCATGGCGGCACAACCCGACAACAAGCCACAGACAGTTGAGAAGGTGTTTAAATGCTACAAATACTCTGGCAAGTAAGGGTTGACTTTTTTCATTTTGAAATGAAGTTTTTCATCTGAACATTTATTTCTTGTGACTTCTTCTATATTTACAAAAACTTTGAACCATTTGTTTTCGGATGTTACAAGTCAGAATTAACTTTTCAAATTTGAACATAAAGACTCATTTTATGTTCTTATTCCTCAAATAATGCAGCATTGATGATGGTTTTCCAGATGTCACTTTTCATTTTAAGAATTCACTTTCACTGAAAGTTTCTCCCCATCAATATTTCTTCCAAGTCGAGGCACGTATTTTCTTATTTCAAGAATAAAAGTTTATCTGCTTTCAACTTTAGATTGACCATTTGTATTACCTCTTCTCTTCAGGATGACGTATGGTGCATCGGTTTTCAGAACAGTAATATTCAAGATAAGGCTGGAGCAGATTTAACTTTGTTGGGAGGTAATTTTCTTATATAGACTCTACGAATTCTTGAATACTTAACATTTAAGCAACACTACTTTAGAAGGTGTTTATTAGTGTTTAGACTAAATTTTATCGAAAAAAAATTCCATATGCAGATCTTGTTCTATCAGATAAACTGGTCACATACGACATGGAAAATCAGGCCATTGGATGGACTGATTATGACTGTAAGTACATTTACAAACTACTTGTTAGTATGTCATGTTTTGATTCTGATTCTCGATGTTACAGAAGTTAGTTAATTGCTTTTCAACGCGCACATCAAATGGCATTGACAAAATTTTGCTTAATCACTTTGGTTTTGGCATCATTTTAGGTTCATCAAGCATTAAAGTGAAAGATGAAGAGTCCGGGAATGTGTATGAGGTTGGAGCCCAAGATATATCGTCTTCACATTGTACATATAATTCCCGAATGATTTTGGGGTTGCTCTTATTTGTTGCAGCAACTTTGATCAACTAGACTAACTCAAATGTGGCATAGTGTATAATCTTTGGTTTGGCTGGTTTGGGGTGGTTTAGTTTGGTTAGCCCGAGTTGATTGTGCATTATTGTCATTATATCTGGCTAGTCATTCTTTTCAACATTTTGATAAAAACCGCAAAATAATTTATTAACAATTTTAGGCATCACCTACTATACTTTAACTCATATTACACCTCTAAACCAAAACCAGTTTCTCATAATAGGGTAAGGATATAGTTCTCACACATACACTCATACATGTTGTCGCTACTATCATTACCACCACCATCGCCAACCCTGCCATTCACCAACGTAAATTATCGCCGTCACGTCATCTCGTGTGCTATAAGTTAAGGCCGCCATAACGCACATGTCCCGTGCTAGTAATATTTAAGAGTGCATATATAGTTGTTTAATGGTAACTTTTTAAGTTCCGGAAACATAAAGATAAAAAATTCAATTAAAAAAGAAAAGAAAAAATTCAATAGAAGATACACAAAAGTGCTCATCTTGTCAAGGATTATAATTGTATTTTGTATAAGGTCATATAGACGGAAAAAAAGTATTAGTAAAAAGTAAAAATGAGGATAAAAATTTCCTATATTTCCTACTTTTCCTTACAATGTATTATTAAGTCAATCGATTCTTTAAATAGTTGACAAAGCAATGCATATATTTCCTATTTTTCCTTACAAAAGGTGGCTCACAACTTCAAATTTATTATGACATTTTTGGTGTGTCTATATCATGAAATGCTAATTGTGACGTTACAAGATAAAATTTGGATAACTAGTTGTGATTAGATCTTATTGTAACGTTAATAAGCTGTGTTATTTTTTTTTATTGAAGATACTAATTTTAGAATCAAATATAGAGAGTGACATGTGGTCTACAATATATTAATACGATGATTAAATTAAAAAAATTAAAATAGGCAAACGCCGAGTCTAATACGGGCAAAGACTTTGAATGGGAAGTGAAAGCGACGGTCAACTCCCAAAGGTCTCCATTTGAATCATTTCGATCCTCTCTTTGAACAAATGCCCCTAATGCATTTTAAAATTACGAAAATGCTTTCTCAAACTGGTAAAATGAAAAAAGAGAAACAAAGTATATATTGTTATGAATTATTAGTTTAAAACAGCCATATACTATTTCTAACTTTGTATCTATATGCTTTATCTATTCTATATATAGATATCATATGTAATAATGTAATGTGATAATGAATCATATAGCAATAAAAGTCTCCCTCAAATTCACTTAACAAATAGTACATCATCATCATCATTTCAGTGCTAGACCAGAGGCTTTCTTTTAAGCTACCCATTCATTCAAACACAACCAACATCAACAACAAGTTATAATAAGAAATTTATAACACGTTATCAGCACGAGAGTGCTCAATCAATAAGATCAACGAAGCAAAGAAGCAGTCACCATATATACTCAAGGTAAGAATTTCATATATATATATATATATATAATAAGAGTTCTATGATAAATTAAAATAAGTACAAGGGACCTATGCTATGGAAATAACATTTTTGGGACTACTAACATCTAACATTTTATTTATGCATCTAACATTTTATTTATGCATCTAACATTTTATTTATGTACCTAACATTTTATATATGTACCTAACATTTATTTATGTATCTAACCCTTTTATTCTTATAATATCTAACATTTATATATATATATATATATATCCTAACATTTATCTTATTATTTGTTTCATTTTTTTTATTTTAATAGTAAAATGTCAAACATTGCAAAGCTTGAATTCTTAGCTCTCAAAAATTCTGGAGAAAACTATATGCCTTGGACAGCAAATGTAAAAAGACACCTAAAGTCAATAGGTGTGTTAGATACAATTACAGAAAACAACACATGTGAAGAGCAAGAAAAAGCAACAGCTGTTGTCTTTATCCATAAACACATCGATGAGATACTACAGATGAAATATTTTAATTATGATGATCCAAGTGTTTTATGGGAAAATTTAAAAAGCAGATTTGGCCATCAAAGGGATTCACTACTCCCTATGGCCAAAGCTGAATGGGACAGTCTCAGATTCCAAGATTTCAAAAGTGTAAATGATTACACATCTGCTCTGTTAAAATTATGTTCAAGGTTTGAATTTTGTGGGCAACCTAAGACCGAGGAGGAAAAGTTAGAAAAAACTTATTCTACTTTCCATGTATCACACATACATTTACAACAAAATTATAGGTTGCAAAAGTTTAAAACATATTCTGAGTTGAATATGATTCTCATTATTCAAGAGAAAAATAACGAGCTATTAATGAAAAACCATCAAGCTCGTCCCACAGGATCATTGACAATACCAGAAGCAAATATTGCTTATAATAATGATCATAATGGACGAAAATGGGAACAAGGCCGTGGACGAGGCCGTGGACGTGGTCAAAACAATTTTGACCGGACTCATTTTAGTGGTCGCAACCACTCATTTAAATGGAACAATAATCGTGGTCGGGTCGTGGTCGCGGTCGTGGTCGCGGTCGTGGTCGTAGTCAAAGAACTAATAATTACCACGCTCCACAGAATAACAATTTTAACCAGCAAAATAAGAATGGAAATGAAGCTGGTGCATCCACAAATAATAAAAGTTCTTGTTTTAGATGTGGAAGTGCAAGTCACTGGGCAAAGACTTGATGTACACCTTCACATCTATGTCAGCTATATCAAGCATCTCTGAAAGGAAAGAAAAAAGAAATAAATCATATCGACAATATTGACAATGTCGATACTGGTTTAAACCATATCGAAAATTTTGACAACATCAATACTGAGCTCAACAACTCAGATTTTTTCAATGAACTGGAACCATGAAAGAAATATTATTAAAACCTAATAATATGTGTGTAGTTTTATTTACGAATAAAAATATGTTTAATTATTTTTCTTATGCAATGTAAAATAAAACTATGTATAATTATTTTTCTTATGCAATGTAAAATAAAAATATGTTTAATTATTTTTCTTATGCAATGTAAAAGCTATTTGTTTTGTAAATTTATAATGTTTTTAATACACTTCTTATTTTTCTTTACATATGAAGATTAAAAATGGATATCATTGGAACAGAAGATCAAACAAACAATGCAGATATATGTATAGCAGACAGTGGTGCCACACATACTATTCTAAAATCTCAAAAATATTTTTATGAATTGAAACCAACAAAGGGAAACATTAATACAATATCAGGTTCTTCAAACTTGATAGAAGGAGTGGGAAAAGCTAATATTGAATTAACTAACGGTACAAAGCTTTTAATAGAGGACGCTCTATTTTCCCAAAAATCAACAAGAAATTTGTTGAGTTTCAAGAATATCTATCACAATGGATATGATACTCAGTCAAGGACTGTTGGTAATAAAAAATATTTATATATTGTGAAGAAAAATGATATATTGGAAAAATTGTCAATGCTTAGTTCTGGTTTGCATTATACATATATAAATGTGCCTCAAGCACATATGGCAATCAAAAGAAAATATTGTGATCCTGGTATGTTAAATATATGGCATGACCGACTAGGCCATCCAGGATCCACAATGATGAAACGAATCATTGAAAATACGCATGGACACCCATTAAAAGGTGAAAGGATTCCCCAGGGAAATAAAATGCCTATGTGCACATCTTGTTCTCTTGGAAAATTAATTACAAGACCATCAACATTAAAGGTTGAAAAGGAATCACCTATGTTTCTTGAAAGAATTCAAGGTGATATATGTGGACCAATTCATCCACCAAGTGGACCATTTAGATACTTTATGGTCCTAATAGACGCATCCAGCAGATGGTCTCATGTATCTTTACTATCGACTCGTAATGTAGCTTTCGCAAAATTCCTGGCACAAATTATTAAATTGCGAGCACATTTTCCTGATTATACAATTAAAAAGGTAAGACTTGATAATGCGGGTGAATTCACATCACATGCTTTTAATGATTATTGCATGTCTGTTGGAATTGTTGTTGAGCACCCAGTTGCTCATGTACATACACAAAATGGTTTAGATGAATCACTAATTAAAAATCTCCAGCTAATAGCTAGACCATCAATAATGAGAACAAAACTCCCTGTATCTATTTGGGGTCATGCAATTTTACATGCTGGATCATTAATTCGTATGAGACCAAGTGCAGATCACAAGTACTCCCCCATACAACTTGTCTCTGGCCAAGAGCCAAATATTTCTCATCTTAAAATATTTGGATGTGCAGTATATGTCCCTATTGCACCACCACAGCGCACAAAAATGGGACCTCAAAGGAGGTTGGGAATATATGTTGGATATGAAACAACTTCCATCATAAGATATCTTGAACCTTTAACAGGTGATGTCTTTACAGCACGTTTTGCAGATTGTCATTTTGATGAGACAATTTTCCCTACATTAGGGGGAGAAAATAAAAATAAAGAAAAGAATGTCTCATGGTATGAACCTTCTTTGTTATATCTTGATCCCAGAACAAAACAATGTGAGACAGATGTTCAAAAGATAATACATCTACAAGAAATTGCAAATCAGTTACCTGATGCATTTACTGATACACAAAGAGTAACTAAATCTCATATACCTGCTGTTAATGCTCCGGCTCGAATTGAAATTCCAAGTAAGCAAATAAATGAAAATATGTCTCATGAATCCCAGAAACGTTTGAAACGTGGGAGACCAATCGGTTCAAAGGATAAACATCCTCGAAAAAGAAAAGGTCCTGAAAAGGAAATTGACCATAAAGAAAACAATTCAAATATAGAAATCTTCCCTCAGGAAGAAGTAAATGATTCCAACAAAGAATTGTCGATCAATTATGGTCATACACATATATTATGGAACCGAGTTGAAATGGAAAATAATGATATATTTTCTTATTCTGTAGCCAGTGAGATTATGAATGAAGACGATGATCCTGAGCCAAAATGTGTAAATGATTGTCGAAATCGACAAGACTGGGATAAATGGAAAGATGCTATGCAAGTTGAATTAAATTCACTTAACAAAAGAAAGGTTTTTGGACCCATTATTCTTACACCTAAGGCAATAAAACCTATAGGGTATAGATGGGTTTTCGTAAGAAAACGAAATGAGAAAAATGAAATTACAAGATATAAAGCTAGACTTGTAGCTCAAGGTTTTTCTCAAAGGCCAGGAATTGATTATGAGGAAACATATTCCCCTGTTATGGATGCAATCACTTTCAGATATCTAATCAGCTTAGCAGTTTCTAAAAATTTAGAAATGCATCTTATGGATGTAGTTACTGCTTATTTATACGGATCACTTGATAATGATATCTATATGAAAATCCCAGAAGGACTTAAAATCCCAGAGGCATTAAATTCAAAGCCTAAAGAGATGTATTCAATCAAATTACAAAGATCTTTATATGGATTGAAACAATCTGGGAGGATGTGGTATAATCGTTTGAGTGATTATTTGATAAGTAAAGGTTATAAAAATAATAGTATTTGTCCGTGTGTATTTATTAAAAGAACAACATCAGGATATGTGATAATAGCTGTATATGTTGATGATCTAAATATACTTGGGACACATGAAGAAATTCATGAAGCGATTATTCTTTTAAAGAAAGAATTTGAAATGAAAGACCTTGGGAAAAACAAATATTGTCTCGGTATACAAATTGAGTATATGAACAATGGTATACTTATACATCAATCAAATTATACAGAAAGGCTCTTGAAACGTTTTAATATGGATAATGTCTATTCTTTAAGCTCACCAATGGTTGGTAGATCGCTCAATGTTGAAAAAGATCCATTTCGTCCTTGTGATGATAATGAAGAGATACTTGGTCCAGAGATACCATACCTCAGTGCAATCGGAGCTCTTATGTATCTTACTAACTGTACAAGACCTGACATTTCTTTTGCAGTTAATTTGTTAGCAAGGTTTAGTACAGCTCCTACTAAAAGGCATTGGAATGGCATTAAACATATATTTCGGTACCTAAAAGGAACTGTTGATTTAGGTTTATTTTATTCAAATGACTCAAAAGATGGGTTAGTTGGTTATACAGATGCAGGTTATTTATCTGATCCCCATCAAGCAAAATCTCAAACTGGATACATATTCAAGAATGGAGGAACTGTGATTTCATGGCGTTCTCAGAAACAAACACTTGTTGCAACATCTTCAAATCACGCTGAAGTCATTGCACTACATGAAGCTTCAAGGGAATGTGTGTGGCTAAGATCAATGACACGATACATTCTAACATCTTGTGGGTTAGAGAAAGAAGTAAATCCAACTCCAATCTATGAAGATAATGCAGCTTGTATCTCACAGATGAAGGAAGGATATATCAAAAGTGACAGAACAAAACACATTCCACCAAGATTCTTCTCATATACTCAAGAACTCATTAAAAACAATCAGGTTGAAATGAGACATCTCCAATCCAGCAACAATTCAGCAGATCTTTTCACGAAAGCGCTACCTACAGCAATCTTCAGGAAGCATGTTTATGATATCGGGATGCGACATGTGTACAAATGACATCTTGAGGGGGAGCTACAAACTGCACTCTTTTTCCCTTAGCTATGGTTTTTATCCCACTGGGTTTTTCCTAGCAAGGTTTTTAACGAGGCAGTATTTTAAAACTATCATACAAAGTAAAACGTATATGTCTGAGGGGGAGTGTTATGAATTATTAGTTTAAAACAGCCATATACTATTTCTAACTTTGTATCTATATGCTTTATCTATTCTATATATAGATATCATATGTAATAATGTAATGTGATAAATGAATCATATAGCAATAAAAGTCTCCCTCAAATTCACTTAACAAATAGTACATCATCATCATCATTTCAGTGCTAGACCAGAGGTTTTCTTTTAAGCTACCCATTCATTCAAACACAACCAACATCAACAACAAGTTATAATAAGAAATTTATAACATATATCTCTATCTCTACT
Source organism: Erigeron breviscapus (assembly GCA_034093135.1). Taxonomy (NCBI): domain Eukaryota; kingdom Viridiplantae; phylum Streptophyta; class Magnoliopsida; order Asterales; family Asteraceae; genus Erigeron; species Erigeron breviscapus. The sequence continues at coordinate 140,184,456 of CM067169.1, forward strand.
ACATTATAAAGCATTTGTTCCCTCCATTTTTTCAACTTTAACTAATTGAAAACCCCAAAATACCCCTGTCACTTATTCATAATACCCTTAGAAGAAATCTCAACCACTCATTTTTTTTCTCTCTTCTCAAATCTCAGCCACTCATTTTTCTCTCTCCTCCATAAATCATTTTATTTCTCTAATTCATTCAAAATCTTTTATCTCAAAAACCGTACATCGATAAATTATAAAAATTATATGGGTGTTCTTAAAATTTCATGCTCTTTCATTAGAGATGTCATTCGATATACTTTCGACGAATTTTTAAATTCGAGGGCGGAGCCCGTACGGCTAAGGCATTTGGCTATCACACTCTATTACCTATCACACTCTATGACCTATCACCCCCACCATCTCACCGCCGCAACGCGCGGGTACTTTGTCTCGTATATAATTATATAAAATAGGGATTCCGAAAAAAAAGGTTCTCAAATAAAGAAAGTAAAAACAGTTCATTTTTTTTATCTTTGTTAGTTTGTTATTTTTATTATTATTTTTATTTTTTCCATTCTTTTTATAGTTAAGACATTCAAAAATAATAAAAAAATTTCTAATCCCAGCTAATAACCTATTTATATAAGGGTACGATACAAGTTTCGCCCTTAAGGGTATTCATAAGGTGTAGTTGATGGGTGTGATAGATCATAGGATTGATAGGTCATAGGGGCGATCGATGATGAGGTGATTTACCTAACGAGCTCTGTCCTTAGCCGTCATGGCATGCCATAGACTGAAAGGTTTCTACTATAGCTTACGAGTTACGCTCTTTAAAAAAAAATTAATTTTTTTAATTCCTTTTAAAAAATGGGTTAATTAAAAAAAAATGATAAAAAAGGGGGGAAAAAAAACAAGCTAAAAACTTTTCTAAAAATGAACACTCTTTACTTTCTCTCGTTAAGGTATATTTTTTTTTCTCTCTATCCTATACTGTATATTAAGTTATTAACAATATAATAAGTATAATATATAATATAATACTTTTTTATCTTATATACACTGTATATATACTCATTTTACTAATTTAACTAACTTTTTTTTTATCTTACATATTAAACAATAATTTTTTTTTAGTTCGTTTAGTATCTTTATGTTTGAAAAATGATTTACAAAAAGACTAGAAAATCCAAGTGGGACGCCCCACACATCCGCAATATGTAAAACAAAAATATTTGATTGGCTGGTGCGACGTGTTCAGAAAAATCAGTGGTCGATAACCAAAAGTCAACGCAAGTCAAGTTTTTTTTTTTCCATTGTTCATAAAATTTCTTTTATTTTTTTTTTTTTTTTTTTTTTTTTTTTTTTTTTTTTTTTTTTTTTTTTTTTTTTTTTTTTTTTTTTTTTTTTTCCATTGTTCATAAAATTTCCACAGCTTTTTATACCTAGGAATATTAAGGCGTAGTGATACAAGAGATTTTTTTAGGGGGACGTGTAGGCCGACCACCCCCTATGTAATCCCACCACCCCTTTTGGAGCGACAGTCGCTCCTAAAGGGGTAGTAGGATACGACAACGGGCGACAGCATACGACAAATGTTATGTACGATTCGAACCTACCACCCCTTTAGGAGCGACTGTCGCTCCTAAAGGGGTGGTAGGTTCGAATCGTACTGTTTCCCCGTGACGATTCATGTTGCCTTTAAAAGAGCGAGTTTTACACTTCATTTGATATCTTTACACTTCTGTTTCCACATTTACATTTCATGCAGGAACGTCATTTTACTTAAAATGACAAGCCACATTTCATTCATAGTACCGATCGAGTTGTAAGTTGGCGCACCTCATTTTCATTTGCTGCAGAAAGTGTGTTTTGGATATAAAGGGTTAAACCATTCCTCATTTGAATTACTCCGTATAAAAGAGGTAAATCAAGTTTTCATTTATTCAAACTCATTCGGTCGTTTTTGGATATAAAGTATAGTAAGTATAGATATTACTGATAAGTGTTTTTATTATTTTAGATGGATTGTTTGGAGGACATTTTCTTAAATCCAAATGCGCCGGAAGGTGTAAATGACGAGTTTGTGTACGAAGAGCCCGATGACGAATTTGAATCCCCAGATGTCTGTGCTGAATTTGATTACGATCACGGTGTTTTTTATACCAAGGAGGTATGTATATAATCCAACCTTTTCATTTTTTGTGTTGTTATTTTGTGAGTAATTGTATTTTGTTATTATTCATTAGATTTGTTGCTATAAAAGTATGTAAGAAAACTAATTATTAAAACTACGGATAAAAAATTGTATATAAAAACATATTAAAAAATGTACGTAAAAATGTAGATTAACAAAAGTGTATTAAAAAAAAGTGTATAAAAAAAAAGTGTATAAAAAGTGTATTATAAAAAAGTGCATATAAAATCTAATTAAAAAAGTATATAAAAAGTATATAAAAAGTATATAAAAAGTGTATTTAAAAAAAATGTATTATAAAAAAGTGCATATAAAATCTAATTATAAAAAAGTATATAAAAAAAGTAAAATAAAAGTGTATAAAAAGTGTATTAAAAAAAAGTGTATAAAAAAATGTATTATAAAAATCTAATAATTATAAAAATGTATTATAAAAAAAAGTATAAAAATGTATTAAAAAAGTGTATTAAAAAAAATTATAAAAATGTATTATAAAAAGTGTATTAAAAAAAAGTGTATAAAAAGTGTATAAAAAGTGTATTATAAAAAAGTGCATATAAAATCTAATTATAAAAAAGTATATAAAAAAAGTAAAATAAAAAGTGTATAAAAAGTGTATTAAAAAAAAGTGTATAAAATATTGACCCGTTGCTATAAAAGTATGTAAGAAAAATAATTATTAAAACTACGGATAAAAAATTGTATATAAAAATGTATTATAAAAAAGTGCATATAAAATCTAATTATAAAAAAGTATATAAAAAAGTAAAATAAAAAGTGTATAAAAAGTGTATTAAAAAAAAGTGTATAAAATATTTCAGGTGTTTGACACACACATAGATTTGGTAGACTGGCTCAAAGAACGGCAAAGGAGCTTGGTTATGTGTTAGTAACACGAAGATCAAATGCCACAAAAGACGGAGAAGTTAAAAGGTGGTCCTTATTTGCAACCGTGGTGGAAAAAGAGATAAGCGGTTAACCGGGGCACCCAAAGGGACTACCAAAATTGACTGTCCATTCAAATTGGTAGGCCGTCTGACAAAGGACCATAGTTGGTGGGTTGAAGTTATAGATCACCGACATAACCATCCATCAGCTCGTAATTTGGAAGGTATTGCGTACGCAAGACGACTAACCGATGTTCAAAAAGAATTTGTGGACGAAAAGGCGTTGCTAGGTTTTGGGCCAAATAGCATAAGGGACCAATTGAAGGATGCATTTCCCGGCATCTTGACCCGTTCACAAGACATTTCTAACTACTTGCGGCAACACCGGCTAAAGCACGCCCAACAACGAGGGGAAACTCGAATGCAGGTGAAATAAGAAACATACCTGCATGTGGATCGTATAACTATATGTTTATTTTTTAAAAAAATACGACTTCCTTATACTTTGGTTGTTTACCCGTTGCAGATCGTGCTCCAATTACTATCTGACCATCAGTACACGTATCAGTACACGACGGATAGCAAAACCGGATGTTTGACCAATCTCTTTTTCGTACATCCTACATCACTTGACATATGGCGTGCATTTCCTTGGATCATTGAAATAGACGCCACGTATAAAACCAACGTTTACAACCTGCCGCTTGTTGAGATTGTGGGTGTCACTCCAACTGGCAAGACATTCAGCATTGCGCACGCACTAATTGAAAATGGGCAACATGCGGCATACACATGGGTGTTACAGTGCTTGAGGTCGACGCTCGAAGAAGGGTTCGTCGTGCGTGTGGCACTCACTGATCGGGATCTGGCCCTCATGAAAGCGGTTAAGGATGTGATGCCGGAAACGAAGCTGATACTGTGTAGAATACACATTTGGAGGAATATTGATTTACATGCCAACCCATCGTTTAGGACCAAAAAAGATTATGGTTCGTTTAAACATCGGTGGGATAAACTCGTAAAGTCAATCACGGTTAAAGAATACGCAGAGAATGAGCAGCGGCTAAAAGTATTCTTGGCAGATAAACCAAGTATATACATCCCGTCCCCATACTGTTTTTATGATAAAGCTTACGATGTAACCATGTAGCTAAATCACTTTTTATTTTCCTGCAGATCTTTATAAGTATCTACAAATACAGTGGCTTGCCTCGTACAAGGAGTTATTTGTGTCATGTTGGGTCGACCAACACCGCAACTATCGTAACTACACTACCAACAGGGTTGAGAGCGAGCATTCTTTGCTGAAGTCAGTTATGCATCAAAAGCGGCTTACGTTCCACAGGATCGTTGAATGTGTTAACTCTGTTGTCAGCGGGCAATACACCGAAATAAAGGGGTCACTGGAACATTGCAGGCAGTACAATCAAAATAAACACAACTATCCCTGTTTAAAGGATTTGCTCGGTAAAGCCTCCCATGTAGCCTTGCAAATTATGGTTGACGAAATTGATCGATTGAAAAATACACTAAAAGGGGACGTGTCAAAGTGCGGGTGTACAGTATGTGCTAGGAAAAACTAACCTGAAAATGAAGGAAACAATCCATTTCTAGCCTCTGTCTTTCAAGCTCAGAAGACAAATTTTGATATCCAAGAATCCCATTTCTTCTTGATAAAGCAAGATTATGATAATCAGAAGAATTCATGTCAATTAATCTTTGATCTTGTTGTTGATGATGATATTCAAAAGGTTGAGAGAGTATTGTGTTGTTTGTTTTTTGGTGGTTAAATTGTGATGGGAGGGAAAAAGTCTGAGGGGAGAAAAAGATAAGTCACGCAGATTTTGTGACAGAAATAAAGAAAAAATTAGTTTCATTCAATCAAAGTTTTATTGGGAAATGTGAAGTGGTCATAAATCAATTACCTCAAACTTCTTATTCATATGACGCAGACGTTTTGGGTTTTGATTTTATTGAATAGTAGCTACTTTTATCATATCTTATGTAAACTTATATTAAATGCTATCCTTGTTTAGTGGGAGAGTGATGAACGGTTGTTAGGGGTCGGTGAAAGAGTGAGGTGAAGAGGGGTCGGCTATTTCATTCACCGAGCTTCTTTCCTTTTCTTTCTTTTTTTAATTGTTTTTTTAAGATAACCATTAACTATATATATCTTCAGTTTTTACAAACTTCATATATAGATACAGATTTATATTATGTAAACAGTAACAAAAAAAAAAGAGAAAAAAGAGAGAGATCTGAAAGTACTCTTGAAAGATGAAGAACATGAATGAGATCAAGGAACCGTCGTCGTCCTCACCGGCATTATCATTATAAACAAACAGTACACAAATAATAAAAATGTCCATATCAAATACAAATAATAAAAATGTACATAACAAACTGTATTTATAAAAATGTCCATACTTTGTACAAATAAAAAAAAGTCTAATCACCGGAACCGTCGTCGTCCTCACCGGCATTATCATCACCCACACCTGGTCCAGATACAGAGCCTGTTCCACTAAAAAATCCACTCATATCCGACAAGCTACCAAATTCCCCTGATGGAGGTCCATAATGCGACGATGGCCCACTCCATAACTGGCGGGGGTCGAAATACTCATCACCAGACTGGTTCAAGTCAACATAGGAGCCGGAAGGTTGGGATCCAGACGGGACAGAATACGATCCAGATGGGCCTTCCGGAGGTCCATAATGTGGCTGCGGCAACTCAACAGGAAATCATGGGATCCGAAACCCCTGAGAATCCTCCCTAGTCCGCGCTGATGTCCCGATCGCGATCCAAACGCTTCCGGGAACAACTGGGTTGGAGGTGTCGGTGCAGGATCCTGTGAATGTCTCACCTGCGCAGCTTCCAGACGGGACTGCATATAAATAGTAAGGTAAGTTTAATAAATGGAGCAGTAATTAAAAGTAATTTAACTTAAAGTTATGTATATACCGCAACTTCCGGAGGTTGTAGTCTGTGGGTTGCCGCCCAAGTCGACTCCCACGTGGGCGGTGGCCCCTCCTTCTTTTCGTTATGGTGCTTGGCCTGCAAACAAGTCAAATAATTAGCATAAAAAACACAAGAATTGTATACTTTTGTTAAAACCAAACGTACCAACGCCCGATCGTGGGCAAGAGAAATAGATCGCCGACCTTGAGTCCCCACCGCCTGTTTGGACCGGTTTGTCTTGTTTGTCGCGGCCCGCTTGACCCGGTCATCCCTCGTATAGAAACGCAGTAGTTTTCCCCACTCTTCCGGGTCCATACCAGCTGGCGGTGCTGTCTGCAGGGTATCTGCTGCGTCTACACCCCCCCGTGCTGTAAAATGCTGAGATTTGAATTTTGACTTTCTCTGCCTATATATGCTAGCTGCATCAGCATGGAAAGCCTGTTTTGCTGCCTTCCGGGTGGGGTCGTCCTCATCATGCTCTAAGTACTGGTCCATCGCAAACCAGCGCTACATTGTTTACAAATACAAGTTAGCAGTTTCGGGGTTATCATTGTAAAACATATTAAGTAAAAAAATATAAAAAGAAACATATTCTAACCTGTATTTCCTCCAAGATATTGTCCCTCAGAGACTCGGGCACATCGTACCATGACTCGTAGTACTGGGGGACATCTCCGATCAATGAGCCTAACAAAGATTTGTACATAGCCCCGTAGTCCCCGATCGACTGAAAGGTCTTCAATTTGTAATCGAAGTACATGGGTAACGGGCCTCCATTTTTCTTGAAGGCAGCCTCAAGGTTTAGATGTTTGGCTGCCCCTCTTGGTGGTGGTGGTGTTTTCTTCGACCCTACAAAACCAATAAGTAACAATAACATAAATAAGTTACTTTAAACGATAAGAATACAATTATTTCAATGCATAACTAAATTTAATGTAAAGTCAATTTTCTTACCGCTGTTTTTGCAGCCTGTTATTTTCTTCCACCACGATCGGTGCGGATCGTTTCCATCGCCGTCGCCGCCGTGAGCTCCTAGCATTTTTCTTAAATCTACAAAAATAATACACGTATTATAATACTTTTTATATCAACTTTTTGAACTACTTTTTTTTTAACTTAATTTTTTATATGACTTTTGTACACTTTTTTTACATTTTTTATAAACTTTTTTTTAAATATATTTTTATATACTATGTATACACTTTTTTTACATTTTTTATAAACTTTTTTTTAAATATATTTTTATATACTATGTATACACTTTTTTTACATTTTTTATAAACTTTTTTTTAAATATATTTTTATATACTATGTATACACTTTTTTTACATTTTTTATAAACTTTTTTTTAAATATATTTTTATATACTATGTATACACTTTTTTTACATTTTTTATAAACTTTTTTTAAATATATTTTTATATACTATGTATACACTTTTTTACATTTTTTATAAACTTTTTTTTAAATAATTTTTTTAAACATTTTTAAGTATTTTTTGAACGTAAAATTTCGCATGAACTTTTTTTTATATAATTTTTTATAAACTTTTCTAATACAAACATTTTTATATTTTTTTACATTTTTTTACATTTTGTTATAAACTTTTTTTAAAATATATTTTTTATATACTATGTATACACTTTTCTACATTTTTTATAAACTTTTCTAATACAAATATTTTTTATAAACTTTTCTAATACAAACATTTCTAATACAAACATTTTTATATGACTTTTGTACTACTACTTTTTCAGCTACTTTTTTAAACTTAATTTTTTAACTACTTTTTTATATAAACTTTTTGTTATAGAAACTTTTTTTAAAATAATTTTTTATATACTATGTATACACTTTTTTACATTTTTTATAAACTTTTCTAATACAAACATTTTTATATTTTCTAATACAAACATTTTCTAGTACAAACTTTTATAAACTTTTTTTTAAATATATTTTTTATATACTATGTAATACACTTTTTTTACATTTTATATTTTTTTACACTTTTTTACAATCATTTTTACATAACAAAAACAAGAACAACAACAAGAACACAAGAACAACAATACATTAAATCTATGGGCGCATACAATACGTTAAATCTATGGGCATATAAGATCAATCCTAATACATCTATGCATAACAAGAATAATATCAAACTAATACATATACTATATAGCAAATTAATAGATACGAAATAAAAAAAAATAAAAACTTACTTCAACGTTGGGTTTACGAAAGGGGTAACGACGGGTCGCTCCTAAAGCCTCGCTGAAAACTGGGTCGCTCCTAAAGCCTCACCGGAAAATCTTGGCCGGAAAATATGGGGGAGAGGGGGGTTGGATCGGTTGGAGAAGAGAAAATAATTGGAGAAGAGAAAATAATTGGAGAAGAACAATATGAAGGCTGGATCCAGAGAAAGAATATATAAATCTTTTCGAGTCACCCTTTAGGAGCGACTGTCGCTCCTAAAGGGGTGTTTGACGGGTCAACGGTTTCGAGGCACCCTTTAGGAGCGACTGTCGCTCCTAAAGGGGTGTTTGACGGGTCAACGGTTCTAACGGGTATAAGCATGGGGATCCGCGTGCAATAAATGGGTCACCCCTTTAGGAGCGACTGTCGCTCCTAAAGGGGTGTGGTCGGGTTACCCAACATTCCGTGGTCGGGGTATCTGGCCCGTTAATTTATATTGGTGATTGGCGGTGTTGGTGAGTGGTGGTGGTGATGATGATGGTGACGAAGGCGACATATACTGATAGATATGTGAGTTTCTAATAAGAGGGTTATGATTATAGTTTTGAAGAAATGTTTTAGTTTAGTATTGGATTTTAAATACGTGATGTCTAAAATTATTAATAAATTATACAATATTTTGTAGTTATCAAAATCTTAATCTTGAAAAGAGATAAATGCATTATAGGCCATCTTTAATGGACAGTTTGCCATTGTTTTGTTTGACTGGACAAACTAAACATCAGTTTGCTTCCATTGCACTTCTAGTCTGATTGTCAGTTTGCTTTATCAATTTGCTCCCAAGCAAACTGAAAACAAATTGTGTTTGTGGGATCATCTTCATTTTTCTTTAAGTATGTGTGTACGTATATTTAATAGATAATTATATATGTATAATGATATGACATGGGCAAACTGAGTTTCAGTATGCTGGATTGGAGACAAAATGAGTTTAGTTTATTACTTTAGTGTGCTGGAACAATTTGCTGACGGGTTGCTAAGGTGACTGGTTTGCTTGGGCAAATTGATAATACCATCGGAAATGGCAACTTCGGCAAGCATAGATCAATTAATTTATACAATATGAAATATGTCAGTGTGGAGCTAGCCCACTTTGCAGAGACACTTGCCTTTTGAGCTAGAGCTCATTCTTTAATTTTTTACAATGTGCTAGTATAGTATTATTTGGTGTAATTTAATAATATAGTAGTATATTTGTAGTTAAAAAAAATAATTTGAAATAATTAAACTAAAATAAACTCAAACAATGACAAACAAAGATTGAGATCTTCTAGAATTGTTTATTGGAGATCTGAATCAAAATCAAAAGCAAAAATTTAAAATTTTCTTTTAAGTATTTTAATTGAAAGTTCAAAACTTGGATTCTCATCCATCTTACACAGTTAAAAAAGAAACGGTAAAATATATTATGCCTGCTTTAATGTATGAATAAAATGAAAAAACCAAAAAGGCAAAGGTTGTAAATAAGCTCCAATTGTGGGCCATTTTGGAATAAAAAATTCTATAAATAACATTCATTATTCCGCAATTTATTAGTATTTATTAGTATTATTATGCAATAGTGAAACTTGTAAAAAAGACATGGGCAAAAAAGGTGGAGTTCCATTTCTACTGCTGCTGGTGTTACTCTCTTATTTCAATCTTTGTTTTTCAGAGATCATCTTTGAAGAGAAGTTTGAAGGTCAGATTTTTACTCACCTTTTTCTTTTTTTACTGTTGGATTTAATCTGTTACTTTTGCATCATTTATATGTTTTGAACTTTTGTTGGAAGTACTAATAGTAAATAATAATGACAGATTTTGAGATTTTACTGTTAACTTTGTGTAATACCAGATACTAGATATTATATAATGCTTAATAGTAGTACTTTAGTGTATAGTTTTACCAAAATACTCTTACGTATGTAGAAATAGTCCACGAGGGAGGTTAACTTTAGGTTGCTATAATGGTAAAAAAAAAGGGGGATTTGATCCCCCTTTCTTGCAAAATGACGGAGGTCGTTTGGAAGCAGTCTCTTTACCTTTGGGCAGGGTTAAGACGGACTACATCTTAACTCCCACATATCTCATGAGAGACGAGATTGGGTAACTGTTGACATATTTTCGTAGTTTATAATAGCATTTTTTTATTTTTTTATTAGGGGTTTAAAGCTCACAAAATAGCAAGATATTCAGACTTTTATCAATAATAAATATTGAAAAATAGGAGCACATATATGACTTATTTATGGATTAAATCTAAAACAAACACTACCTAAGTTGTATGATGGTATTAGTCAACCTTGTATGTCATGTTTGCACATAAGTAGAATGTCCTAAATAATATGTAAATATAGAGTTTCTCCAGAAGATAACAATTTAAACTCTTCGTGGAAGAGTTGGCCACCAGCCGGCTACTTTCAGAGCAACCCGGGTTCGATTCCTGTCAAAGGCAGAATTGAATTGAATTGGTTAAATTACCTTGACACTATCCTTGCTGGGGGTTATGTGGGTACCAATTCGGTACATGGGATCAATGGGTTCCCATCACTCTACCCAAAAAGTAGGTTGATATAATTGGTAAAGAATGGAAAGATGTTACTATTTTTGGTAATTCTATGAAAAATGTCACTATCCCTTAGAAAAAAAATGTTAAACTAGGTTGTTATTTTCGCCAGTTATATCTTTTAAGGGGCCATCGTTCATGCCTGGTGTAGTATAATTCCGGATAGAAATAATGTATATGTAGTTCACACATAGGGTTTTGTATGTGATTATATAACAAAGTAACTTTTTTGTGCTTTGTGGCGAATAGATGGGTGGCAAAGCCGGTGGGTGAGGTCTGATTGGAAAAGAAGTGAAGGAAAGGCCGGTACGTTTAAGCACACAGCTGGTTCGTGGGCTGCTGATCCGGATGACAAAGGTAACAATTATCTTCTTTGCTAATTTTGGAAGTGTTAATGTTATATGTCTCTGAAAATTTTCTTTGCGAGGGCCCATGTTTAGGTAGGATGCACATGATTGGTTTGTTTTCAAGTTCTTGCAAAGTTGCAATGCTTTTAACGGATGTATCTTTTCTTCCCGTTTTCAACTTCAAAGGCCAGTTGTGGCCTAAATTGTTTTCTGCCTATTATAGCATTTTTTCCATTTATGTTGGCAAACTAATTGAAACGGACTTTCTTCTGCATTACATCCTTTTTGTTATTTTCGATTTATTTTCCACATGATAGTTCATTATATGCAATAATACAAATTCGTTTATTCATACCGTCATATGTTTATATTTCTAAGGGAATCCATATCTGTTTAGCAATCGAAGTAGGGAAGTGATAATTGTACCACAACTTTTGATTTATGTACCACACACATGTACATTATGCTTTAATAGTAATACAGTCTGGTACATATGTAAATATTTGTGGTACGAATATCACATCCCATTAAAGTAATCTGAACAGAAGTTGCCAAAAAATAAAGGCCGAATTCTTATTTGAAATCAAGAATTGTCAACATCCTTAAAATTTTGTGGTGTTGTGATTTAAACGAGTTTCAGCGAAACAAAAGATTTCAATGAATATTTCATATGTTTGACTCATTCTCTATTCTTCCAGGTATTCAGACATCAACTGATGCCAGACATTTTGCCATTTCTGCAAAGATCCCGGAGTTCAGCAATAAAGATAGAACACTGGTATTACAGTACTCGATTAAATTCGAACAGGATATCGAGTGTGGTGGTGGTTATATCAAGCTGATGTCTGGATATGTAAACCAAAAGAAGTTTGGTGGCGACACTCCTTACAGGTTTAACGAAGAACATATCTATTTGTTTATTTGTCTTGACTGTGGTACAGTTTTATGTATTTACATTTGTTTGTTTCTTTTTTGGAAGTCTGATGTTTGGACCAGATTTATGTGCGAAAGAGACAAAGAAGCTTCACGTTATCGTGTCATATCAGGGGCAAAATTATCCTATCAAGAAGGATCTGCAGTGTGAAACTGACAAGTTAACCCATTTCTACACGTTCGTCCTTAGGCCCGATGCAACTTATAGCATTCTTATAGATGGCAGGGAAAGAGATTCTGGAAGCATGTATACAGATTGGGATATCCTTCCACCTCGTAAAATCAAAGATGTGACTGCCAAAAAGGTCAGTTTGTGACTGAATTTGCAATCAATAGAGGTGGCCAAATGGTTGACTTGGGCAGGTTGGGTAATAGGAATTTTTTTTTGTGACCAAAAATGGAAATTTTTTTGTATGCGACCAAACGAGATGGGTCGCCTTCGCTCGACTCGAAAGACTTTTCTCCATTTGTTTTTTTATTAACTAATTACAAATAGAGAAAAGCTACAAACGTTTTTTACAACTTGGAGAAATCTACATCATTTTTGTACGCTAATTTGTTAGAAACCTTTTGTAACTGTAGCATTTCTTTAACAAATACATCCTATGTCATTTATGCCAACATGAATTAGATTTTATAGTAGTACTCTAATAGTATGAATATAGTGATTTAGGAATTTCTATACTCATATGCATTTAAATGTACTTTGGATAACTTTCAACCAATTTGACAGCTTTCCTTTTGAGCCATTCTATTTTTTTTTACCCATTTGTGCTGTTGGATATGAAACATAAATCGAATCAACCATATATAATGCCAGTGAATTAGACTAGTCTAGCTGACTATTTATCTTAAATTTTAATATGTTCTTTTGGATGTTGGCATGTGGTTTTACCATATTATGATGTCTGCTGAACTGTAAACATGAAGTTTTCTTTTCGTTTCCTTTTTTTATTTTTTATTTTGTTCTTTGAGCAACTTTATAAGTGGTTTTCTTGATGTTTCAGCCTGTAGATTGGGAGGATAGAGAATATATTGACGATCCAGATCATGTCAAGCCAGAGGTAGGTAGCAATGTAGCACTGTGGCAGAATGTCTGCTTTTATGCTTGAATTTTCAGTTGATCCGTTATTTGTTAAATACAATTCTTATGTAATTTTATGTCTCAGGGCTATGATTCACTTCCAAGACAAATTCCTGACCCGAGAGCTAAAAAGGTTAGTTGCTCGGCAAGTTTTAATTCATTAAATTCTAGTTTGGTATTGTTAAATATTGGCATTATTGTATTTTTGACTTGAGTATTTTTAAATTAAACACAATTATTAATACTGTACTTTTAAATTTTAACATGTGTATAATTTATTTTTCATTACACTTTGGTGACAACATATATAGACATATATTTTAGTTTACCATTCAATCTGTCTTAAATTCTTAATAGTTCTGCACTTTGACTTAAAACATCACCCGTTAACATTTAGAACAAGTTTCAGTTTTCAGACTTTAATCACTTTGAAATGGAAAGCATCTCCCATATCTTATGTTTATGTTCAGATGTGGTACTTGAGTTTCATCTGCAAGATTATATACTGTTCATGTAGTTTCCCAAAAAAATTATGCTAATCTTGTCTCATTATTATGTTGAACTAATGATAGCCTGATACCTGGGACGAAGATGTGAAGGGCGTATGGACACCGCCAAAGATTCCAAATCCAGCATACAAAGGGCCGTGGAAATCAAAGGTATAGAAAAGTTCTACCATCTTTTAACAGTTTGCCCATGATCCTGGCCATATATTAGTTTCAACAAATTTTGTGTTACTACAGAAAATTAAAAATCCAAATTACAAAGGGAAATGGAGGACCCCTTGGATTGATAACCCAGGTACTACATTCTGCATAAATCTGCATGTTATTGTTTACTATTCAAGTAGTGGTGGTAAATTGGGCGGGCTGGACAATAGCTCATAGTAGGTGGCTTTTTGTAAGGGTTGGGTGGGTTTCCCTGAAATTCTTTTGGTAAAAACTTTTACATCTTTGAGGAATAATTTTGTCTCAAACATGTTAACAAATATTAATCACACTTTGTGGTAAAATTAGTTCGGAGGTATTATGCTTAAGAAACTTGGGAAGACTTTCGGTCCAGTTTAACCTCTAAGCTATCATGTATTTTATTTTATCTGTTTGACCGATTTGAGATGAAATAGTTACCGAATCAACCGATTCACAATAAGTGGGTCAAGGTTTTCACCTCAATATTATCAGATTTTTAAGTTAAGCATATTAACATATATTTTTTTAATTTTCCAGAATTTGAAGATGATCCTGATCTTTATGTGCTCAAGCCTATTAAATATGTGGGCATTGACGTTTGGCAGGTAGGGTCGTCTATCATACCTTAGTCAAGGATGCATTTTCTAACACATAGCAACCATATTTACAGTGTTTCAGAAATAACTTGACCGATTGTTTAACTGTTGCAGGTGAAAGCCGGTTCGGTTTTTGACAACATTCTGATTTGTGATGATCTAGAGTATGCAAAAAGTGTGGTGCAAGACGTTTTCACCCATAGAGAGGTATGTCTCTGCTTTTGTGTTACTGAAAAAATATCTTGTTGTCCATTTTGTTATGTAAATTGATATTGTGTTTTATAATTGCAAAAACTATTTTCTTCAAATAGCAATGTAAATATTCATATAAAACCATTTAGGACATTTTATGAATTATTGTATATTTTTGGATTTGTCCCATTTGATATGTTCTTTTTATATCAATTTTTTAATAACGTTATTTGATCTGTTTGAGATAATCAAAACGGTCCTTTATTAGTGAATGGGTTGAAATTGCCACCTTTAACAAGCATTCATACATCCTCTAAAATCCGTTTTCTGTTTGAAATCTTAGGTGGAAAAAGAAGTATTGGATGAAGCCATGAGAAAAAAGAAAGAACAGGAGGAAGAGGTGAGTTACTGGACGAACTGCCACTAGCCCACTAGATTCAGTATCTTAATTGGGTTGATAGATATGCATGAGAATGTTATAAAATGCGCAGGAACACCGAAGGGCAAGAGAAGAAGGCGAAAGGAGGAAAAGAGAACGAGGTGATGATAGAAGGCGCAGGGATAGATACCGAAAGGTTAGTATATAAATATAATGCAATGTTTGTTAGGCTTTAAAGGGTGTAATTACTTCTTCTGGCCGGGTCACATAGATTGGGTCGCCCGTAAGCACTTTCTGTCCAAATTAAGTTTTCATAAAATTTAGCAGTGTCAAATGTAACAAGGAAAGTAATATTAACTTATTTATGATTTGCTTTTTTTGAGTAAAATGATTCAAGAGGCTTTATATCTTAAAAATAAATTTGGAACTAGGTTTTTAATATTTATTTTACCCGTCAGAGAAATTAGTTTCTAAGAATCAACGCCTCTATTTATAATGGTTTGACTTGTCACTTCTTACATCTGTTATCAGACTATATAATCAAAGCTTAGTTGGGATTTTTTTCTACTATCTTGGTATTGTTTATATGAATTCTTGCTAATCTAATCCTCGTAATGTTATAATGCAGCGGTATTATGATGATTATCATGTAAGTTTGAACCCTCTTTTTTACTTTTCTTTTCTCTTTATTTTTTTTTTTTTTATTTTTATCATATTAAAAAAAAAGGGTAAAGGAGGGCACCCTGTCCCCGGAACCACATTGGATCCCCATCATCCCACCCCGTAAGGGTTATGATGCCGGTAAAATACCTTCACTTAATTCCCACATGATTTGGGCATCCCCAAGGATTGAACCCGCGTCTCTCAACTTCACATGTGGGCTCAAGCTGCATTAGTAACGGGTACCACTCCATCTATTGATGGATTGGTTCATATATCAAATATATAGTGACGTGGAGATTGTTCCTTGTGGTAACGTATACATGAATGTTCAAAACTTATGGGTTGATTTCCTTAAGACGATGAAAAAAAGTTATAACTATATGGCTCATATCCATATCTTAGATGTGGAAGGGCCAAGAGGTTGTCTTATAACGGGTCAAAACGAATAGTTTTTTCTTACCAGCGGGGGTTAACCGTAAACCATTTTGTCCAATTGTTTTTATAAGTTACTGATGCGGAACGAAAACGATAATAAAACTCTTTTCGGATTTGTGACTAAATTCGAAATTTTATTAATCAATAAACTGTAAAAATAATATAAACCTTAAGCCCTATATTTGTAGAGTGAACGATTAAATCCTTGTAAACATATTATCCTTAATGTGTAATATAATTAGGAAACTAATACTAATCATTTCTTATTTAATAAACGTAAAGAAACAATCTTAATAAGAACATAAAGCTATTTCTAAACTTATCTGTTTTAATATTCTTCATTGAAATAAACTAAATCATTTCCCAAATTGATTCATTTGCAACTTTTCTGACTGTTTTTAACAATGTTGCTGGTCATGCAGGATGAGCTGTGAGATGGGGTGGTGTTCACCGATTGACGTTACTTTGTCATTTTACATATAACACTCAAAGATTGTTGTACCTTGTATCATCAATTGTGCTGGTGTGTCGGGATACGAAACCCATGTGAAATTATTGAGGTGCAGCTAAGTTGCATATTTTCCTTATGGGGAATGATTGTTGATGCAAATTTGGTATATTTTGGTGTGTGGTTTGTACGCTGTTCATGATTCTTTGGGAAAC
>CM067169.1:140206256-140217297 GCA_034093135.1 Erigeron breviscapus
TGCAAAGTCGTTAGGTATTCCTGATATTTAGTTAAGCTTAAAACAAACTGTTTAGAGGTAGACTTAAAATAGAAATTAAGGAAGTGATGGCCAAGGGTTATATAAAAGTAGGTTTCCTTACTTGCCATATTACAGATCTTACTTGCGTGTGTGACGATAAGCCGCCCGTCCCTCTCTCTCACAACCAATTCCTTTTTAAATCTCTTTGATTGTTGGTGAGACGATCGAGTTTCATTAAGATTCCGAACCCTTGTGTTCATCTACAGGTAATATAGATGTTTATCCTTTGGTTTGTGCTCATATGAGTATATCGTATGGATTCGTTTATGGTCTTAGGCTTTGGATTGGGTTAATTGCAATCCGTATATCAATTTCGAGTCATTCGCGTGATAAATCGATTGGTTAATGGTTGTGAGTAATCCAAGGATCAATTGATGAAACATAGTGTCAATTGAGTTTAAAAGATGCCTTAAATCGATCTAGAAAGTTTCTGGTCGTGAGGGTTTGAGATGAGTTCGGAACGAATAAAACAAGAAAATTCTATTTTTTTTGTTAACCTGCAGCAGGTGAGGCCCACCAACTATTTGGTGTGACCCACTCATGGTATTGTGTGTACAGAAAGTTCTTGGTGCAACCCACTGACTTTCTAGTGCGGCCCACCATCTGCACTTCACTTTTTTCGTTCCGTTTAACTCATGTAATGTGAGTATAATGTATAATAGGTTGTTGGGGATATTAGGCAAGCACGGTAAACTATTCTTAAGTGTATGTGATGCTCAACTGAGGTAAGATAACATCTTTCAATTCGTCATCTGAGGGTACAACAAAACATACTTTTTATAAGATAAAATGCGCAGGAACACCGAAGGGCAAAAGTAGAAGGCGAAAGGAGGAAAAGAGGACGAGGTGATGATAGAAGGCGCAGGGATAGATACCGAAAGGTTAGTATATAAATATAATGCAATGTTTGTTAGGCTTTAAAGGGTGTAATTACTTCTTCTGGCCGGGTCACATAGATTGGGTCGCCCGTAAGCACTTTCTGTCCAAATTAAGTTTTCATAAAATTTAGCAGTGTCAAATGTAACAAGGAAAGTAATATTAACTTATTTATGATTTGCTTTTTTTGAGTAAAATGATTCAAGAGGCTTTATATCTTAAAAATAAATTTGGAACTAGGTTTTTAATATTTATTTTACCCGTCAGAGAAATTAGTTTCTAAGAATCAACGCCTCTATTTATAATGGTTTGACTTGTCACTTCTTAGACCATCCGCATCGCATAGAAAATGGGCTGGTCGGTCGGATATAAAGTAACATAATAATATTATTTAATACAATTTGTGACCAACCAAGTGGTATAGACGACTGATGTTCATGACAAGCACATTTTGACGTGGCTCATTCTCTGCTCCACATATATCATATATCTATCTTTGCTTTTTATATTTTACTTTACATTTAACTTGCATGGCCTCATAGTATATACGAGAAAAAGTGTCCGCGCGTTGCGGCGGTAAGATGGTGGGGTGATAGGTCATAAGAGGTGATAAGTCATAGAGTGTGATAGCAAATACTTTACCCAGACGGGCTTCGCCCTCGGATTTAAAAATTCGTCGAAAGTATATCGAATGACATCTCTAATGAAAGAGCATGAAATTTTAAGAACACCCATACAATTTTTATAATTTATCGATATACGGTTTTTGACATAAAAGATTTTGAATGAATTAGAGAAATAAAATAATTTATGGAGGAGAGAGAAAAAAATGAGTGGTTGAGATTTGAGGAGAGAGAGAAAAATGAGTGGTTGAGATTTAAAGGTATTATAGGTATATTAGGTAGAGATGTTTAAATTAGTGAATAAAGAAGAAGGGTAATTTAGGTAGTTCAAATCATCTTTTGAGATTTTAAAAAAGGGCAAAATGCTTTATAAGATAGTATAGATATAGATATAGATATAGATATAGATATAGATATAGATAGATAGATATAGATATAGATATAGATATAGATATAGATATAGATATAGATATAGATTAGATATAGATATAGATATAGATATAGATATAATAATTGTTATTGCATAGATATAGATATAGATATAGATATAGATATAGATATAGATATAGATATAGATATAGATATAGATATAGATATAGATATAGATATAGATATAGATATAGATATAGATATAGATATAGATATAGATATAGATATAGATATAGATATAGATATAGATCAGAACACTATAGATATAGATATAGATATAGATATAGATATAGATATAGATATAGATATAGATATAGATATAGATATAGATATAGATATAGATATAGATATAGATATAGATATAGATATAGATATAGATATAGATATAGATATAGATATAGATCAGAACACTATAGATATAGATATAGATATAGATATAGATATAGATATAGATATAGATATAGATATAGATATAGATATAGATATAGATATAGATATAGATATAGATATAGATATAGATATAGATATAGATATAGATATAGATATAGATATAGATATAGATATAGATATAGATATAGATATAGATATAGATATAGATATAGATATAGATATAGATATAGATATAGATATAGATATAGATATAGATATAGATATAGATATAGATATAGATATAGATATAGATATAGATATAGATATAGATATAGATCAGAACACTATTTACCTATAGATATAGATATAGATATAGATATAGATATAGATATAGATATAGATATAGATATAGATATAGATATAGATATAGATATAGATATAGATATAGATATAGATATAGATATAGATCAGAACACTATTTACCTATAGATATAGATATAGATATAGATATAGATATAGATATAGATATAGATATAGATATAGATATAGATATAGATCAGAACACTATAGATATAGATATAGATATAGATATAGATATAGATATAGATATAGATATAGATATAGATATAGATATAGATATAGATATAGATATAGATATAGATATAGATCAGAACACTATTTACCTATAGATATAGATATAGATATAGATATAGATATAGATATAGATATAGATATAGATATAGATATAGATATAGATATAGATATAGATATAGATATAGATATAGATATAGATATAGATATAGATATAGATATAGATATAGATATAGATATAGATATAGATATAGATATAGATATAGATATAGATATAGATATAGATATAGATATAGATATAGATATAGATATAGATATAGATATAGATATAGATATAGATATAGATATAGATCAGATATAGATATAGATATAGATATAGATATAGATATAGATATAGATATAGATATAGATATAGATATAGATATAGATCAGATATAGATATAGATATAGATATAGATATAGATATAGATATAGATATAGATATAGATATAGATATAGATATAGATATAGATATAGATCAGAACACTATTTACCTATAGATATAGATATAGATATAGATATAGATATAGATATAGATATAGATATAGATATAGATCAGAACACTATAGATATAGATATAGATATAGATATAGATATAGATATAGATATAGATATAGATATAGATATAGATATAGATATAGATCAGAACACTATAGATATAGATATAGATATAGATATAGATATAGATATAGATATAGATATAGATATAGATATAGATATAGATATAGATATAGATATAGATATAGATATAGATATAGATATAGATATAGATATAGATATAGATATAGATATAGATATAGATATAGATATAGATATAGATATAGATATAGATATAGATATAGATATAGATATAGATATAGATATAGATATAGATATAGATATAGATATAGATATAGATATAGATATAGATATAGATATAGATATAGATATAGATATAGATATAGATATAGATATAGATATAGATATAGATATAGATATAGATATAGATATAGATATAGATATAGATATAGATATAGATATAGATATAGATATAGATCAGAACACTATAGATATAGATATAGATATAGATATAGATATAGATATAGATATAGATATAGATATAGATATAGATATAGATATAGATATAGATATAGATATAGATATAGATATATGGATATAATATAGATAAGGGCCAAGAGGTTGTCTTATAACGGGTCAAAACGAATAGTTTTTTCTTACCAGCTGGATCAGGTTAACCGTAAACCATTTTGTCCAATTGTTTTTATAAGTTACTGATGCGGAACGAAAACGATAATAAAACTCTTTTCGGATTTGTGACTAAATTCGAAATTTTATTAATCAATAAACTGTAAAAATAATATAAACCTTAAGCCCTATATTTGTAGAGTGAACGATTAAATCCTTGTAAACATATTATCCTTAATGTGTAATATAATTAGGAAACTAATACTAATCATTTCTTATTTAATAAACGTAAAGAAACAATCTTAATAAGAACATAAAGCTATTTCTAAACTTATCTGTTTTAATATTCTTCATTGAAATAAACTAAATCATTTCCCAAATTGATTCATTTGCAACTTTTCTGACTGTTTTTAACAATGTTGCTGGTCATGCAGGATGAGCTGTGAGATGGGGTGGTGTTCACCGATTGACGTTACTTTGTCATTTTACATATAACACTCAAAGATTGTTGTACCTTGTATCATCAATTGTGCTGGTGTGTCGGGATACGAAACCCATGTGAAATTATTGAGGTGCAGCTAAGTTGCATATTTTCCTTATGGGGAATGATTGTTGATGCAATTATATGCAATTATAACACTCAGTTTTTGATTCCCATTTACTCGTGTGCATTGGTCTTTTTTCGTGATAACATGAAATTGGCCTTGTCTGTCCGTCCACGCATAATTTATCAACTACTTCTCTAATCCTTAACCATGCTTCATACCAAGTTTCGTTGGGTAATTGCTTAAAGTACCGAATCTCGTCCGGATATTCCACCTCCAACTCATAGTCTTGATCGGCCATTGGTGACGCTAATACTGCAAAACAGACACTAGCACAACCCGTGAAAAGCACAGATGGAAAAAAACTAAATAAAAAAAATTAACACTAAATTACGCTAACCTAAGAAAGCAAGTAACTTTCTCGTAAATGAATACAAGAAAGGATCGAAAAAAGAAGTAGGGTGGAAGAAGAAAAGATGCAGCGGCATGTAGTCGTAGAAACAAATAAAAAAATTACGCTAACCTAAGAAAGCAAGTAACTTTCTCGTAAATGAATACAAGAAAGGATCGAATCACAAAACTTAAACAACCTCTAGCACAACAGTCCCCGGCAGCGGCGCCAAAAACTTGATGTGTAAAATCGAGTTTAAAATTTATAAACAAGAAATACCCTAAAACTGACTACTACACACTTGCGGGCAGTGGACCCGTTCGTATGCAGTATAGTAAATTCGGTAAATCCGAGGTCGATCACAAGGACTCAGTAAAGTAATTGTTAAAATAACAGTTCAAGTAAAAAGGGGGGTTTTGTGACTGTGTTGTCACTTTGCTTTTTAAAGTTAGTTTGCAAAAATGAAATTTAGTTAGTAATTCCGAGGAATTAATCGAAAAAAGTTTTGTTGTAAACAAGAATATAAAAGGAGCACCTACTTGGATCAGCTTACATATCAATCAGAAAGTCTAAATATCACTTGCAATGTTGAACGACTTAAAAGGTAATCAAGATGAACTCTCGTTATACTCAAATCTTTAATTGCAAAAAGTATAGTTATCACTCTCGTGAATAATTTCTACTCTAAACAATCAAGCGTTAAGAACTTAAGTTGATTTTATGATTTAATCTTGAAAAATTTCTCTCGAACTGCTTTATTCGCCTAATCAGATCTCTCTATCATAGACGTTTACACACTCAAAATGAATTTAATTGTTTAAATATCTATCACTAGTTTCACTCGAACTCCAACGACTTTTGATTAATTAAATACCGATTAATCATTTCATAAACCAATTGACAAGCACATAGATTTCTCTCGAACTTCTAATCACAATTATCAATCAATCTATATAAAAAATAAAAACAATTTTAAACTCAAATAAATGTGGATCTTCGATTAAACATAAAATCTTGTTCAACAATTGCAAATAACATCAAACAACCCTATGACATGTTCACTATCCAAGTAGGTGCAGAGAGATTTCGCCTCTCATAATGAAAAGATAAACACAATCAATAAGATATGAAAACATATTGTACCGAATAGAAATAAATCCAAGAATGATTAAGAATACGATAATGAAATAAATCTCCAATCGAATTCTTCTCTCAAAGGTGTTAATAGATGAAAAACCCCTTCAAAGTGTGAAAAATCGGCTGGAAGTAAGATATCTCTAGGGTTGTTTTAAACTTGGTATTTATAGTCTTCAAAAAGTCAACTTATGGTCGGCCTAAATATGTGGCACATACCCATTTGTATGTGGCACATATTTGAGTGTTTCTCCTATCAGCTCGTCAGATGTGGCACATGCACTTTAGCATGTGGCGCATATATCACTCTGTCCAGAATTATTCCTAAATATGCGACACACACCAATGGTATGTGGCACATACATCTGAACAAATAACTTTATCTCCTCTTAAGCTTAATTATGTGGGACATACACATATCATGCGCCACATATTTGCATCTTTAGCTTCTTCCCTTTGCTTTTCCCGATTAAAACTTCTCACACTCATCCGTAAACGTCCATGAGCTCATATTAACCATATTTAAGCCATTTCTTCCATGAAACCTGCTATGGACCTGAAACACTCGAACATACCATAAAGCATCGAAATATATACACATATGTCCCGAAATTAAGCACAAATTGGCCGAAAACATTGTGGGAAATATATATAAAGTTGGACACATCAGTATCCATCACATATTAACTCTCACCACGATTAGAGCAATCAACTTGGATCCGTGTTGTGTTCATATACTCAGCTTAGGCTAGTAGAGTTAATATACAGAGTTGTAACTTGCTATTCAACCAAGTAGTTAGATTTTGCTAATCTTTCCCAAAAATGGTTTTCTCTAAAATTAGAGTTGAGTATATATGAAGAAGCATGTCGCTAAACCCAAATTTCCTAATATATATATATAATAATATTATGTTTTGAATAGTCAATCGAAAATCAACTTCCGGGGAACATCCGAGAATAGAAGTGGTTTGTTTTCTTTTTATACGAAATTAAAGATTTCGTTTGTGTTCATGTTGGCGATTTCAGATGTGTAACATCCGTGATTTTTAACCATTTGACTTATGTGTAATTTGACTAACAAATTGTAGTTAGTAATAAAAATTAAAAGTCATTATATGATTTAATGACGTGTTATGAGCGAGACAAGGCTAATTGACCAATTATTCCGTGAATCGACACTAGGCGAAACTAAATGACAATTAGAATAAACTAGAAATGTGATTGGACTATCCATGGGTTGACCCATACCCGTGATTCATACCCAAGACCCAACCCCATCCACTCCTAACTCTTCCATCCCTCCCATCCACCCGTCTCCTTCTATCTCCCCCTTTCGCTCTCTAAAACTCCCAAGAACACACGCACACCCCCTCTTTCTCTCTTTCTAGATTCTTACATCATTAATGGTGGTTTCAAGCTAGATTTACATAAGAATAATCATCATCATCATCATCACCTTAACAACATATCATAAATTGGATTCTTCAAGCAAAAGAAATCTCTCTAATCAGGTCAATTTCGGATTTGAGCTTTTGTGGAAGAATTGGTAAGTTAAATTTGACTCAAACTTACCATTTAATGTTAGTAATCTTGTTTGTAAGTCAAACCCATGTGATCTTGGTCAAAATCAAGTCAAAAACACTTGTAGGTCAAAATTATGGTTCTTAGTCATTGAATTGGGTCAAGGCCGATCTTGGTTATAGAAATGTCGTTAAGGATCGAATTTTGAAGTGGGTTATGCCTAATTTCGTTCACAAAAGCTTCCAAAATTGAGTTCAAGCTTCCAAAGTCAAACTAGGGTTTTCAATTAGGGTTTTGATGGTCAAATTCGGATTTAAACAAGAAATGGTTGTTCCAAATTGTTGTTATGAGGTGGGTTATGTTTATTTACGTATGTTTTTGTTTAACTATGCACAAAAACGGGTTTTTGATCACCACAAGTCGATTTCTAAGTCAAATTTGGTGTATGGATATGAAATGGGTCAGTTTTGGTGATGCTTAGCTGCTGTTGCACGTTCAGCTTCTTTTCAGCGTTCCAGACGCCAAAGCCACAGTCCCAGAAGGTGGCCTAGAACCTTGATTTTCAAAACAAATTTGGGTGCCTGCTGTTTTACGCCACTAGACGGTGACAGGACGCTAAAAACCTTTGTTGTGAGCCACCGTCTGTTACGGTGCAAGGCACCGTCTAAGACGCTAACCCAACCCCAAACCACCGTCTAGCACGCTGCTCTCCACCGTCTGTTACTCTCATTCATTTGTAACCACCGTCTGAAATGCTTGCTGTCACCATTTGTTACGCTGACCAAGTGTTGGCCATCGTCCAAGACGCTGCACAGTGGCGTCTGGGACGCTGCTGTGTACTGCTCAGATTTCTTTGGTCGCTAGCTTGGTTCCCGTTTCCCTAGGGTCGAGTCCACCTTTCATCCGGGCTCTCAATTGACTTCTCTAGTGTCTTGAGCAGCTCCCAGTGGTCGGTCAAAGTTAATTAACACATCTTGAAACCAATATATAGCTTTGAAATGTGAACGTATATGTATAATAATAGGTAGTGGACACGAGACGATCCTTGAACGACTTTAATTCGATCCAAACTATTTCTTGACCTCTCTAATGACCATGTCGAGTCTCGGGGGTCAGTCAAAGCCTTAAACCACATTTAAAAACCTAATTAGAGTTTGATTTGATGCATTAATATGTATATGTATATAATTATAGGTCGTGGATGCGAGGCGAATCATTGAACGATCTTATCTCAATAATAACTTGACTTTAACTTGCTATTGCCGATCAAGGTGAGTTCCGTAGCTCCCTACTCGATTGAGATTCGGGCTGGAAAGTGCACACATACTTGTTTGATTGTTTGATTAAATTGTTGACGGTTTGATATGATTGTTTGATTTATATTGTGATTAGGATAGTTGTACATACATGGAAGACGATGATGCCTTTAAAGAGTTATAGATGTGGTGGGAAGGCTGCGGGTGACCCTATATATAAGCATCTATGATTCCTTAAATGTAAAGTCGTATGAAATGTATGTGCATTGTGGTTTGGTTGAATGTTGATTGGACATTAGTCAGATGGACACACGCATTGTTACACTAGATATTTTGTGCGGGACACACGCATTGTTACACTTGATATTTTGTGCGGGGTACACGCATACACATTGACGCCCTATTTTAGGGATCCAAGTACTTCCAAGTACTTGATGATTTATGTACATGACCCCGAGTATATAGACGTATATACTTGATGATTTTGAGATGCCACGTTGGTCGGGTCGACGACATCGTGCGTATCGTTGCATTGATGTTATTGTGACACGCATATGGCTCATATCTTGATATTTACATCACTTGTGCACACTCATTACGCATTTGTATTGCATTCGCATTATTACGTGATATCTTTGGATTGATTTACGTGTGACAAAGCTATGCTCTAAGCAACCTAACTTGTTTGACGTGTGTTTACTTAAAGGCAACCTGTAAGTGATTTCTTGCTTTTACTTGGATATCTTGTGATTATGGGCATTAGATCCTTGTCATTTGCTCCAACGAACTCACCAACCTAGTGTTGACCTTGTTTAGTGCACTTTTCAGGTATTCGAGTGAAATTGGAGACTTGATGGCTATTTGTTGCTTCTGCTAGGGCTTGGACTAAGACTTTCAAGGATCCGTGATCCATTTGCCCTCTTTTAGAGTTTATGCCTAGAATCGTTAGGTTTTAGTCGTATTGTTATGCTTTGTAACTGTTTGACGACTTCTTGTTTATTTTGCATCTTGTACCTTAAATGTTGGTTTGGGTTCGCCGAATCCTTTTAATTCATGTAGTTTATGTTCTACGATAATTCCACTGTGTGCTATATAATTTCATTAATTCCGGGCCTCTTGGGGTGTTACAGAATGGTGGCCCATGCAGGTCATAGAGAATTAGGCGGTGTGACTTAGACTACGTCTTAAGTAAAAACTCTTCATATAGCATGCATGGTTAGGAATTTTGTGTGCAACGTGAATTGTGTGAACCCTGAAAAGTATACATTGTGAGTTCGTAGACGGGACCATTTATGTGACAATGTGATTATGATTGGACAACGTCTTGTTTTGTGACGAGTACAATGTGAACAATATGTTTTGGTTGGTTGTTGATGAGATGAATTTGGATTGTTGTTGTTTTTATGATAGTTTGATGAATTAGGGCAAAATGAAGTTATGGCATTAACGTAGTATAACATTTAAAACAGCCTGATCAACTATTTTATGGTTACACGTGGTATATGCAAGTTAATAACATCACAGATTGCACATGCTTGGCTTAGGGTATAATAAGGAACCGATATGCTTAATGGGAGTTGATTGGGTGGAGGGAAAGCCGCTGGTACACCCTGTATACAAACCCAATCAATAACTAGAGAGCATACCGGATTTGGATTATACTTTAAACCATTTGTTTAGTTGCTTGGATTGTGTAATGTGTTGAACATGAGTACTTGGTTTTGATGATAAATGATTGTAGTGAACTTGGCATGATGACATGATAGATATTCCGGTTCATCTTCCTTTGTTCCTGGTTTTGATGCAGGTACTTCAGGATTTGATGTTGGTCAGTCAGGGGAGGTGCTGGTGGTTCAGGTTCAGCTCAGGAGGAAGAGCAAGATTGGGTGACAAGTATTTTGGCAAACCTGGACTACCCTATGGCTACCATGGACATCAGCAGTGAGTGGAGATGATTCCCATCCGGTACCGTGGGATGGAATCATTTGATTGATTTTGTTGGTATTCTTATGACTTATGTGT
>CM067169.1:140218297-140390027 GCA_034093135.1 Erigeron breviscapus
TCTTATAATTCTACTTTAAAGGAATCATCGATGCTTATATATAGGGTCACCCGCAGCCTTCCCACCACATCTATTATTCATAAAAAGTATAATTATCTTCCATGTATGTACAACTATCTAAAGCACAATAAGTATTCATAACGAAGTCAAAGTTAACCGAGCAACAAGTCAATACCTTAAACAAACAATCAATCAACAAGCATGTACACTTTTCATCCCGAATCTCAATTGAGTAGGGAGGGTTTACGAAACTCACCTGAAACGCCTGTCAAACAGTAGGAGGTATGTAACAGTCTGAAATGTACCCGAATAGCCCAAACGTATTAGTCTTCGGTAAAGGAAACTGTATAGAATAACCCATTTTAATAGAGTCATCAGTTTAGTAAGCAACTGACGGACGAAGGACTAAAACTGTAAACAGTTTAACGGTTTAGGACTGAAAGTGTCAGAAAATCTAACGAAGTTAACGATTAGATTATAATTTCATATTTCTTGTTTCATATTCATTATGGAAACTTATAAGGAGTTAGATAACCTGTTAAACGATGATTCTGGGAGATTGATGATAACAAAAAGGTGGTGGCTCACGGTGGTTCCACGGTGGTTATCTAGAAATGAACCAAGAAACGTTTAGGACATATTAAGCTCGAACAACCAAGCATGGACAAGTCTGGAATGACTTGTTACGAACCTTGAACACCTCTTTGATGTTTGAACGTCAAGTAGTGGTGTGGAAGTGGTTCACGAAGCTGTGAACAAATAAAAGGAGAAGGAAAAACGTTGAGAGAGAGAAACCGAGTTATGGTCTTGTATAGAGTCTTACTTACGATTATTCACCTTTCCTGGACGTTGAGGAGAAGTTTGGTGGTGGCAAGAAGGTCGGCAATGGTCTTGTATCGTAATATCATGTCGAAGATGACGATGAATAGTGGCAATGGTGGTTTCCTCGGTGATGAGTTCTTGGCAACAAAACCGACAGCAACAGCTTCTAATGGTGGTGATGTACTAAAAAGAACGGGTAGTAACAGCTGCCGTTGCAGTATGGTGAATTGCTTCGGTGGTGAAGATGATGAACAGTGAAAATGGTGGTTCGGTGGAAGCAACAAACCGAGTAACAGCAAGCAGCTTCATTACAGCAGTGAGTAGTAGACAGCAAATAAGCAGCAGTAGGTTGTAAATAGTTCGGTGGTGAAGACGACAAACAAAACAAGGCAGCAACCACAATTAAGAACAACAATAGCAGCAGCTTATGGTAGTCGTGGTGACTTCCAAACAGTGGCAGTAAACAGTGGCCATGGTGATGGTTTTTCGATGGTAACCAGCAGCGAGCTTGCTTCCTGGTTGTCGAACAGTGGTGATGACTCGGTGTTGGCTGTCAACCGAGCAACAGCAGTGGTTTGTGGTGGTGTTTAAAGGTGATGCGTGACCGTGAGGTAACAAGCTGCGACAACAACATTCAATATATATCCATACGTGTATATATATATACATATATCTATATCGGTTGTATATGCATATATATGTTTGTATGTGTGTGTGCCGAGGGATAGAAGGAGAAAGGAGATGGTGGTGATGATGGAGAGTTGTAGCAAGCAGCAGCAGTAGTAATCCTAGAATGAACATCATCAACATCAATATCTATACGTTTATGTATGTATGTGCGGTATGTATGAATATATATATATATATATACACATATATATATATATATATATATCTGATATATATATATATATAGATCTGATATATATATACCGTGTATTGTATATATATATATATATGTATAGATTCTGTTTGATGAAGAAAGCCATGGGGAGGGGGGGCTGTTGAGATGGTGTTGGGTTTGGAGAAGAATGCCGAGAGGGAGAGTAGTGTCTGATATATATATCTCATGCTATCAATATCTATATGTATATATATATAATGGTATGTATATATATGTGTATGTTATTATGCGTGTATGTTTATATGAGAGAGAGACGAGAGAATTAGAGAAGGAGTGTCGGTCGTGGAAGATGATGCATATCTATCATTTATATTCTATATATGTATATAATATAGAAAGTAGAGGGAACTTTACAGAAGGAATAACGTGGGCGGCCAAAATAAAAAACTAAAAGTAGAAGGTTATTTTGTCCAAAGAATCTGAATGATTGATTAATAATCATTGTTCGTTAAATGTTTAACCCGTGATTTAATCTAAATAGTTGACGTTATTTTGTCAAACTTTAAATTTGATCTTATTAAGGCTTTAGACATAATACCTTATGATTTTTATATTTACTCAGATTTTTGCGAGTTGTTACATTATTCCCCAGTTAAAAGGATTTCGCCCTCGAAATCTAGATTGTATCGAATAAAATTATACTTAACTTGATTTACGTTTTATCTCAATGACAATAAATCGATATTAGAGGACATGGCATCTAAGTATCTATTTTACATTAGACAATCACACATAATTAACAGAAAGATACAAGGCGCATCCCTATTTGATGTCTTCTACTCTCAACAGAGTAGGATGAACTCATATGATTCTAAACAGAATCCTTCTACTCTCAACAGAGTAGGATGAACTCATATGATTCTAAACAGAATCCTTCTACTCTCAACAGAGTAGGATGAACTTACACACAATCCTCCACCGGATTAAAATTTAGAGATAGCATATATAAACATTCTATAATTTGTACATACTTAATAACCAACAACTTGTATTCCTATAGTATAGCATAGATGATTTGTCTAGACACAGGTAAGTCTGACTAAGGCACTATACAGGATTCAAATTTATTTCTCTTTCCATATTTGACCGTTAGAAACGGCTCTTTTTTAGACTATATAATAATACCTTAGCATACTTTTCTTCATGCCATATCAACTTAACATTTTCCTTTCTTCAGAATCTAACCAAAACCCGAACCTTATATCAAAAATGTTCCCTTTCCTAATCATGATATACATTATTATCATAGCGTGGTTAATTACTGTGGCTCAACTTCCATTGAATGAGGCTATTCAGTGGTTAGTAGTGTTTGTTCTTGGCGTTCCCCTTACTATTTGTAGCCACTTGGGTTTCTTTGTATGGTTTTTAAATATGTTGTATTCCTAATTGTTGTATTTCCGCTTAAATAATGTAACAAGTTTCACTTGTATTGTACGAATAATGAAATACAACTTTCTTCGATCTCTTTTGGGGATTGTTGTCGATTAGGGAAATTCCAGTTAAAAGAATTTCCCATATTTGTCTTGATAGATTTTTATACCAAGTTCATTTGTGTATTTTAATCGTTGATCGCCCATCATAATTTTAGCCTTTCAAATAATTCTTATTTTCAAATTTGAAGTTCTTTTACCAAGATACTACTGTTATCCAGTTGGAAAAGTCGACATATTTTTGTTGATAACATTTGTCTCATTTTCTTAAATTCAATCATTAAAGGCGATCCACGGGTCAAAGAAACAAATATTACCTAGATCACTCCTGAAACAATAGTCTGGATCAAAAATTCATCTAGGGTTCAAAAAGATGAATTAGCAATTGATATGGTTCTTAAAAAAAGAAGCAGTGAAGAAAAATAGTGATGTGTGGAAGACGGTCTATTCATTAAGCTATTAATTAAGTTGAGGATTTTCTCAACATAGTATACCTTTTGAGTAAACTGTTCAGCTCTTTTCAACCTTGGTTAAAGGGATGATAAAGTTTAGAAATTTTATCTTAAAAAAATATAATTCGGTAATTACTAATTACCGTAGCAATGATTAAAATTTCTGTAGTTTATGGACACCTGTCCGTTCTTTCAGGTTACATTTCCCTTTTCATCCTCTATAATAGAAACGCGTTTTCTTAAGGAGAATGCACACTAAATCTTCTTTCTCTATCTCTTTTATTTACTTTGTTCTTCATCTGCTAATTTGTCTTTAGCTATTCCGTTCACAGCCAGCTTGTGTTCTAACAGATCTCCGACTTACTTTTTGGTAAGCTACATTTTTGTGCTCTTTCTTTCTCATCTTGGATAATATACTATCTATTTATATGTTTATATAAAACTTTTATCTTTTAATTCATGTTCGCTTAATTAACAATATTGTTCCACCGATTTATCATAAGATAATGAAAAATTTCGGTGCCTCTTCGAGCGATCCAAAAGGCAAAAGGCCAATGACTCAAGAGGATCTTGAAGATCTTGAAACAAATAGGGTAAAAAGGATTAAGCAGGAGGCCGTGATGTTAGGTATTTCCTTTGAAGATTACAAGGAGATGGTAGACGAAGATGTCCACCTTTTTGAGAAACAAACTTCTGAAGATGAAAAGTTAGCAAAACTTTTATCTAAATTTTTAGAAGAGGAGGAATCTATCCTTGTGAATCGTCAAATAAAAGAAGATGAAAAGTTTGCAAGAGCCCTAGCTCAGCAAGACGAAGATAATCTCTCTCAAAGAGAGAAGTCCATTTTCGCCATGTCATCTGAAGAAGAAGAAGAAAATCCCAATATTCCACCTCTTAAGAGAAGAAAAAGAGATGTTGCTGGGGGAAGTAACATGTCAGGGTCGAGTTCTGACAGAACTCCTAATTCTTGAAATCAAGAGGGATTTTATAGAAATATTTAGAATCTGTTATAAATTTTTATAAATCAAATCTTAAGTTGTCCAGAATGTGTTTTTAAATCAGAATAATATTGTTGATAATGTTTCTTATGTATTTGTTATGTCAATTGTCTGACCAAAATTTATTGTAGATAAGAAGAATTCAATATAATCATGGACACATGGCAAAACCCGATGATTGGTACTAGTGAATGGGGAACATCAATCGATGATTTTTGCCAAGACTGGCTTCTCCAAAATACAGTACCAACATCACAGTTAGAACCCTCAACAGAAAATGTCAGCGCATCGTTCCCAACTCTTGTTGATGCAGTACATCATGGAGTTTCATCTCCAATCCCAATGAACCCTTTATATCAAAACTTCTCTTTCGATACACCAGAAGCAACATTCCAGTTGAAATCAACATTCCAACCGGAACCATCACTCCAACCAGAATTTTCCGAGGAGGGTAACAGGGCACCAGGCAAACGTCCAATGTCAGACTCGCCCACCCTATACCCCAATCCAATCAGTGACACATATAATGAGGTCTCAACCTCGAAGAGGGTGGAACCGGTTGATACGATAATGAATCATGGACCAGAGTTTGAGAAGCACGTAGAAGACTCATGGGCTTATATTTGCAAGCTTTATAGTCCCAAGAAAAAGTCCGCAAAAGTATCGTCCTCGAAAGCCCAAAGAAATGTAAGGTCAAAAAGGTCTTACCAGTTTGTGAAACAAAATACTACTTTGGTAGTATTTGGGGAAGAAATGAACATATCAGATATGCCAACACCGATATGCTCATGCACAGGGATACCTAGGACCTGTCGCGGTTGGAGTACAGAGGGATGGACCTCCGTTTGTTGTACAGCTTCTCTTTCCATGTATCCGTTGCCAACATATGTCGGGCCAAGTCGTATTGTAAGGTTGCCGGGGAGAAGAATGGGTTGTAGTACATTCTCAAAGGTCATAGAGAAATTATTGTTAAAAGGGTACGATCTCGATTGTCCAATTGACTTGAAAGATCATTGGGTTAATCATGGGACTAACAAGTATGCATTGAATAGATAATCGTGTGATCTTCTTAGATTCAGGAATTTGGCTACTTAAACTATAAAGTAGGATTACATAAACACTTAGTGCTTTTCGTATGTCTATTTCCCTCTTTTCTTTATTGCGAAATTTATATATAATTTGTTTGTAGTTAACACTTTTATTATTGCTTATATCAAAATAGTCTGATAACGCCATCCTACTTTAT
This sequence comes from Erigeron breviscapus, assembly GCA_034093135.1. Taxonomy (NCBI): domain Eukaryota; kingdom Viridiplantae; phylum Streptophyta; class Magnoliopsida; order Asterales; family Asteraceae; genus Erigeron; species Erigeron breviscapus. The sequence goes on from CM067169.1 coordinate 140,224,150, forward strand.
CTTGTTTCATCAAGATCCAGATATCTTATTTGTTGTCGGCCATTTTGAAAAATTATTTTCATTTGACGTCATTGCTTACGTTATATGAGCGAATAGTACCTCTCAGTAAAATCATGTATTCTTATTCTAGGTACAAGGCCAATATAAGGTGAAATCTACGGGATTTGATTCCTGCATATAACCACTTAAGTTCATAATCTTCTACTACTATCCTGTTTGCTCTTTTCCAGCCATTTTCTTGAACACATTCATCAAATTACTAACTTAAGCTCCATGTTCGTAAAAAAATGCCTCTTAACACACTAGGTCTCCTAATATTTCATAGTATCTCACTTTAATTGAACATTATAGTCTCCAAAAATCTTAGCTCATTCTATCAGTCAATCGTAACTATAAGTTTGAACTTAGTCTATAGTTCATAATAAATCATTGGTCTATAATTATAGATTATAAGTATCTAAGACCTTAATAAGCATGTATTCTAGATCTTATTTTCATACTGTTATTTCAACAATGACTGATAATTGTAGACAATTATAAGTAATATAGCTTAGACATGGGTCATCCGGTAATGCTTATAATATAAGGCATACCATTGGTCAGCCCATCGCATTACCAACCCGTTCAAAATACCCTATGCCTGTACTACCATTTCTATTAACATAAAATTCAAGTCCACACAATCACTTGAATATCAAAATTGACCTTCAAGTAAGACACAATTTCCACATCAAGTCCTTATAAATCATTGCATGAATATAGTTATCTCTACAGGGATATTATCATGGCAATAATCTAAGGCTTCAGAAATCGTACAATTTACAATAATACAATCACGAAAACATTCAACACTATATAAATAAAAGGGTCAAGTCATAACAAGGTGGGTAAAGCATAGTCCGAATTTTAACTTCAACATTCGACACATTAAAAGTGTTTGTATACAGGGTGTACCATCGGCTAACCCTCCACACCGTTAATATATCGAATGGATGTCAAAACTCGGTACCGATATGTTCTCTAAGTATTGGTCGGGTATGTATACAGGGTGTACCAACGGCTAACCCTCCACCTAACCAACACTCATTAAACACACCGGGTTAGCTACTATACTTTATCCACAAGGCGCAATCCATGAGATCATTAACTTTATATAACATAGGATAACCATAGATTTGTTGATCAGGCGCCTCTAGGGTTATCGAATGTTATACTCCATTAATGCCATCATTTCATTTTGCTGGGGGACAAATAATAAATGCATCCAAGATTTCACACACATCAACGTTTATCACAACAATTCCACAATTCACGGTGTATCCCGACACTATCATATATGTCCATCAAGTTGTCATATAACAATCAAGTCATCAAATCATAAGTAACCTACGAACTCCGTTTAAACCATTTTTATGCATCATACAGTTCACGTTGCACACAAAATTTCCTATCATGCATGCTAATATGAAATGTGGGTGCAATAGCTATAGACTAGGTCAATCCACCTAATTCTCTACAACCACGGCTCTGATACCATTCTGTAACACCCCAATATGGCGGAATCATGGGGTATCACTTAGAAAAGCACAGCACGACATGGAAATTATGTAGAGTCAAACTATATGAAAACATAGGATTGAAACAATTCTTAAACTTATACAAACGTATACGATCATCAACATTCATCGAAATACATGTTCAATCAATAATAAAAGGCAATTCAATCGATAGTAGTTGATCCTAAAAGTAACCCATAAAAGGGAAGTAAGGATCATGGATCCAGAAAGTCCAAAGCTAGTCCAATCCTAGCAAGCAAGCATGCAATCATCCATTTTTGTCTCTAATTAACTTGATTACCTGAAAAGTGTACTAAAGAGCGTCAACATAAAGTTGGTGAGTTCGTAGGGACAAGTAGCAAGGAATAACCGTGTCGAGATAACAACCGTTAACAATAAGCGAGGATTATAATACCTAATCATGTCCAAGGAAACCCTAAAAGGTTTCACATTTGCACAGTTCAATACAATCAACGTTTCAACATCAATATCATTATACAATACACCATTAAACGTTAATCAATACGCCTAACATGATTTATCATTAACATGATAATCAAAGCGACAATCATCATTAACCAATACGCCTAACATGATATATCATTTACATGATAATCAAAGCGACAATCATCATTAACCAATACGCCTAACATGATATATCATTTACATGATAATCAAAGCGACAATCATCATTAACAAATACGCCTAACATGATATATCATTTACATGATAATCAAAGCGACAATCATCATTAACCAATACGCCTAACATGATATATCATTTACATGATAATCAAAGCGACATTAAACCACAAGTAATCATATCAACAATCAACAAATAAACAATCAACATCTCGGTCCATATCATAACAAGTGAATCAACCAACAAATACGATGCACATACACTTCTTATAATTCTACTTTAAAGGAATCATCGATGCTTATATATAGGGTCACCCGCAGCCTTCCCACCACATCTACTATTCATAAAAAGTATAATTATCTTCCATGTATGTACAACTATCTAAAGCACAACAAGTATTCATAACGAAGTCAAAGTTAACCGAGCAACAAGTCAATACATTAAACAAACAATCAATCAACAAGCATGTACACTTTTCAGCCCGAATCTCAATTGAGTAGGGAGGGTTTACGAAACTCACCTGAAACGCCTGTCAAACAGTGTGAGGTATGTAACAGTCTGAAATGTACCCGAATAGCCCAAACGTATTAGTCTTCGGTAAAGGAAACTGTATAGAATAACCCATTTTAATAGAGTCATCAGTTTAGTAAGCAACTGACGGACGAAGGACTAAAACTGTAAACAGTTTAACGGTTTAGGACTGAAAGTGTCAGAAAATCTAACGAAGTTAACGATCAGATTATAATTTCATATTTCTTGTTTCATATTCATTATGGAAACTTATAAGGAGTTAGATAACCTGTTAAACGATGATTCTTGGAGATTGATGATAACAAAAAGGTGGTGGCTCACGGTGGTTCCACGGTGGTTATCTAGAAATGAACCAAGAAACGTTTAGGACATATTAAGCTCGAACAACCAAGCATGGACAAGTCTGGAATGAATTGTTACGAACCTTGAACACCTCTTTGATGTTTGAACGTCAAGTAGTGGTGTGGAAGTGGTTCACGAAGCTGTGAACAAATAAAAGGAGAAGGAAAAACGTTGAGAGAGAGAAACCGAGTTATGGTTTTGTATAGAGTCTTACTTACGATTCTTCACCTTTCCTGGACGTTGAGGAGAAGTTTGGTGGTGGCAAGAAGGTCGGCAATGGTCTTGTATCTTAATATCATGTCGAAGATGACGATGAATAGTGGCAATGGTGGTTTCCTCGGTGATGAGTTCTTGGCAACAAAACCGACAGCAACAGCTTCTAATGGTGGTGATGTACTAAAAAGAATGGGTAGTAGCAGCTGCCGTTGCAGTATGGTGAATTGCTTCGGTGGTGAAGATGATGAACAGTGAAAATGGTGGTTCGGTGGAAGCAACAAACCGAGTAACAGCAAGCAGCTTCATTACAGCAGTGAGTAGTAGACAGCAAATAAGCAGCAGTAGGTTGTAAATAGTTCGGTGGTGAAGACGACAAACAAAACAAGGCAGCAACCACAATTAAGAACAACAATAGCAGCAGCTTATGGTAGTCGTGGTGACTTCCAAACAGTGGCAGTAAACAGTGGCCATGGTGATGGTTTTTCGATGGTAACCAGCAGCGAGCTTGCTTCCTGGTTGTCGAACAGTGGTGATGACTCGGTGTTGGCTGTCAACCGAGCAACAGCAGTGGTTCGTGGTGGTGTTTAAAGGTGATGCGTGACCGTGAGGTAACAAGCTGCGACAACAACATTCAATATATATCCATACGTGTATATATATATACATATATCTATATCGGTTGTATATGCATATATATGTTTGTATGTGTGTGTGCCGAGGGATAGAAGGAGAAAGGAGATGGTGGTGATGATGGAGAGTTGTAGCAAGCAGCAGCAGTAGTAATCCTAGAATGAACATCATCAACATCAATATCTATACGTTTATGTATGTATGTGCGGTATGTATGAATATATATATATATATATATACCGTGTATTGTATATATATATATATATATTCTGTTTATAGTTTTTGGGTGATTGGGCATGGGGAGGTTCAGGTGCTTGCGACGGTTGAGAGGAGGGGAGAGAGATATATCGTGTCATCTGTCCGTTACTGTCTCGGAACCCTGTGGTGCGCCCCGCTTTTCTCTCAACCTTTGTAACTGCCTCGTACCGGCATGTTTCTCTGCTCTCGCCTCCCTGACTCGATTGCCACCCATGACCTGCTCCCCCTATTCCCTTCCAGCGTTATGTTTTTCTCGTGCAGACCTGTTTTTGCGAGTTGTAATTTCACCTATATCATCTGATCTTCTTCGTTAATTTCTGTCCCTTTTTTTTGCTGTTAATATCGTTTTATTTATATTACAGTTTTAGTGTATAGATAACCCATTTTAATAGAGTCATCAGTTTAGTAAGAACTGACGGACGAAGGACTAAAACTGTAAACAGTTTAACAATTTAGGACTGAAACTGTCAGAAAATCTAACGAAGTTAACGATCAGATTATAATTTCATATTTCTTGTTTCATATTCATTATGGAAACTTATAAGGAGTTAGATAACCTGTTAAACGATGATTCTTGGAGATTGATGATAACAAAAAGGTGGTGGCTCACGGTGGTTCCACGGTGGTTATCTAGAAATGAACCAAGAAACGTTTAGGACATATTAAGCTCGAACAACCAAGCATGGACAAGTCTGGAATGAATTGTTACGAACCTTGAACACCTCTTTGATGTTTGAACGTCAAGTAGTGGTGTGGAAGTGGTTCACGAAGCTGTGAACAAATAAAAGGAGAAGGAAAAACGTTGAGAGAGAGAAACCGAGTTATGGTTTTGTATAGAGTCTTACTTACGATTCTTCACCTTTCCTGGATGTTGATGAGAAGTTTGGTGGTGGCAAGAAGGTCGGCAATGGTATTGTATCTTAATATCATGTCGAAGATGACGATGAATAGTGGCAATGGTGGTTTCCTCGGTGATGAGTTCTTGGCAACAAAACCGACAGCAACAGCTTCTAATGGTGGTGATGTACTAAAAAGAATGGGTAGTAGCAGCTGCCGTTGCAGTATGGTGAATTGCTTCGGTGGTGAAGATGATGAACAGTGAAAATGGTGGTTCGGTGGAAGCAACAAACCGAGTAACAGCAAGCAGCTTCATTACAGCAGTGAGTAGTAGACAGCAAATAAGCAGCAGTAGGTTGTAAATAGTTCGGTGGTGAAGACGACAAACAAAACAAGGCAGCAACCACAATTAAGAACAACAATAGCAGCAGCTTATGGTAGTCGTGGTGACTTCCAAACAGTGGCAGTAAACAGTGGCCATGGTGATGGTTTTTCGATGGTAACCAGCAGCGAGCTTGCTTCCTGGTTGTCGAACAGTGGTGATGACTCGGTGTTGGCTGTCAACCGAGCAACAGCAGTGGTTTGTGGTGGTGTTTAAAGGTGATGCGTGACCGTGAGGTAACAAGCTGCGACAACAACATTCAATATATATCCATACGTGTATATATATATACATATATCTATATCGGTTGTATATGCATATATATGTTTGTATGTGTGTGTGCCGAGGGATAGAAGGAGAAAGGAGATGGTGGTGATGATGGAGAGTTGTAGCAAGCAGCAGCAGTAGTAATCCTAGAATGAACATCATCAACATCAATATCTATACGTTTATGTATGTATGTGCGGTATGTATGAATATATATATATATATACAGTGTATTGTATATATATATATGTATAGATTTATGTATGTGTACGTATATATATTCTGTTTGATGAAGAAAGCCATGGGGAGGGGGGGCTGTTGAGATGGTGTTGGGTTTGGAGAAGAATGCCGAGAGGGAGAGTAGTGTCTGATATATATATCTCATGCTATCAATATCTATATGTATATATATATATAATCGGTATGTATATATATATATATATTGTGTGTGTATGTGTGTGTGTTTATATGAGAGAGAGACGAGAGAATTAGAGGGAGTGTCGGTCGTGGAAGATGATGCATATCTATCATTTATAATATAATATCTATATCTATATTCTATATATGTAATAATATAGAAGGAATCTTCAGGAGGACAACACAACGTGGGCGGCCAAAATAATAAAAAAAATAAAAGTAGAAGGTTATTTTGTCCAAAGAATCTGAATGATTGATTAATAATCATTGTTCGTTAAATGTTTAACCCGTGATTTAATCTAAAAAGTTGACGTTATATTGTCAAACTTTAAATGTGATCCTACTAAGGCTTTAGACATAATACCTTATGATTTTTATATTTACTCAGATTTTTGCGAGTTGTTACAGCAGACCAAACATTCCACCGTTACCTATTTAGTGGGTGAGTGGATGACTCCTAGTTGCGCAACCCTCTAACTACAGGCCTCCACTATCGGAGTTAATAGTAGTGTACCGAAGTATCTCGGTTTGACAGAACTCAAGCTCATCGTATAACTTATAACACATTGAACATACAATATCCCATTTCATAATCATTCTTTCAAGAATCATTTCATATATATAAAGCCATTTTATTTATCATGTTTTTCACCCCGAAAGTAAAACACATAAAAGAGTTTGAAAGGGGCTATGACTCACCTTGATATGCCGCATAATATATTCACTTATCCAAAATAGGTACTTCCCATCTATCGCTTCCTTGATCATATATTCGTCATATTCCTCAATCACATTTCAAGCCAAGACTATCCCTACGATAGGACTAATATACGTAAGTTCCTATCTTAAGCCATCACTAAGAATTGCCACTTTCATTATGTTGTCATAAATTTTGGGATCCAAGTATATTGTTAATATTCACATCTTTTTGGTTGTAGAGAGTGTTGGTGTAAAAGGGTCACTTTCATTATACATGTAGTTATAAGTTGTTAGAATTTCGGTAACTTGCCTTTGATTATCATGGTTCTCATTGTACGCTTTGCTTAATCATGTCATTTGGCATTAGAAACTTTATAATATTGGTATTCATGAATATTTTCTGATTTATAATCATTTATTCAATTTAATATTATTTATTTAATTATTTATTCATTTTATCGATCTAGTAATTAAATAATTCCTTAAAAATACTTTTAAGTATCATAGTTGCCTTTGTAATTTATGGATAATTATAGTTGAGTTATATTCTGATTATTATGCTTTTTAACTTAGAGTATTGTGATATATATATTTATTTATGTAATTTTTCTATTAATTTAAAAATAGTTATTAATTGGTGATTTTCACTTACTTAATTATTTCTAAATTATATGACATTTGTTCTTTGACTTAAAATGATTTTACTCCAGTAGGTTTTAGTCACTTTCATCATTGGTTGTGATTATTTAACCAATTTCATGATTTATATAATTTATTTATTTATTTATTTACCTTTTTAATTATCATTTAAATTTAATAATTAATAGAAATTCTTAGAAATCACCACATAACTTTTTGGCTAAAAATCTCAGGCCTTTTAGGCAACTTTTATCATGGGAAAAATCATATCAATTCAATCTCTCTTGTGTCTCGCTCATTTTGAGGATTCTAAGCTTATAAATCGTTTACCGAAATAGTGATTTTAGCCTCATTTTTCAAGCAATTCAAATGCGTCAAAATGGATTTTCATCCTTATTTCATTATTTACAGAATTTTCATTATATTTTGGTGTCTTAAGTCGTGATAGTGGTGGTGGTGTGATATGTGCAAATTAAAGCTTTCGGTTAGTGCTTATATGAACCGAATTAGTGATTTGTAGGCTTGTATTTGCCATTTAATAACCAAGTTAAGTTTTATAACTTTTATTTGACATATTCTCAGTAGGTTTTTATAATACTTTTTGTTACGAGATTGTTGGAGTTGATTAAAGTTGCAATCTAGTGACTTTTAACTTATTTTGTTGTGAAGAACTTTTACTTGGAATTTTCTGTTTTAACACTTATTTTCATGAAATGTTGAGTAGTCATTCTTGGTTAAGTTGAATTATTTGGACATTGGTGATTTTTATACAGAGACATATATGTGTCCTATATTTATGTGAATTTTTGCTAAATTTTTAGACATTGTTTACTACCTCTAAAAATTACAAACCAAAGTTGGTCAGAATGCTTGCTGCTATGCGATCCGAAATATTTTATAAAAGATTTCTATGATGAACATTTAAGAAAAATCTCCCAATTTTATTTTAGGTTAGGGACACTTTGAACTCAGTTCACACCAAGTTTAAACCTCTGAAACCTATTAGTTAAGAAATTAAAAATCATCGAAGTTGACTCAACATTAAGACAAAAATCCAGTTTTGACCACTTTTGGTAGAAAAATCATATCTTTATTTTGGTTCAGTATTTTTGAGTAATTCCAGTTGGAGGTTAAACTTAACTCGTTCATCTACAACTTTTATTTTGAAAGTTTTTCTTGAATCTTCCCTCACATGTTCAGTTCACCCGATTTAAGACAGAAAATTATTTCTGTCAGAATGTTCTTGATTATAACAACTCACCAATGACCATTCTTGCTTAATTAACACTTGAGTTCATCATTTACAAGATTAATACTTTATTTTTATATCTCTCAACATCAAATTTCCAGATTATTATCAATTTCAAAATCATCAATCATCATCCTAGGATCCATCTCAAATCTTAACTCAAAATCAACATAAACTAGTGTAAATCTTAACATGCATGTGATGATCTAACACTTTTCCACTTAATCCATTTTTATCTCTTGCATTCATAACTATTTCTTTTAGATCAACCTTTTAAATATGCATGCATGTGTAGATCTATGTGTTTTTAGTGATAAAATTGAAAGATAAAGAGAGTGATAATCAAAAGATTACAAGTTATCAACCTTTGAAGATCAAAACAAGAAAATCAAGAGTGTTGTTGGGTCTTGTTCTTGATGGCAGATTTCAAGCTCCTTGGGGGCTGTGATGACACGAAAATGAGAAGGAAAAAGGGCATGAAGGTTACAAGATGAAAGCACAAGGAAGAGACAACAAAGAGAAGCATTGAAATCAACCTTTGGTGATGTAAAATAATCAAGAAAGAGGGCTGTTCGGACAGCAGTTGAATCACGATTTTGAGAGCTCTTCGGGGCTGTTTTGCTTCTCCATGCATGCTCCAATCCACCATAGCTTGATCCCTTACTATGTTATTATGTTATTGTTGTTGTTTCATAATTTATTGTTAAGATTTGGGGGTGTTTTTACCCCATTTTTCTGCCAAGAAAGAGAGGAGAGGAGGAAGAGATAGTTGAGAGAGTTTGAGAGCATTTCTTGATGTGTGTGTGTGTTGTTTGATGCAAATGAAAGTGGGAGGGGGGCATAGCAACGTGAATGGGCAGGAGAAAGGAAGTAGGAGGCATGTCCATTGGCTTCTAGAAGTGGTGGAGTGATAGCCATTGGTTAGGAGGTGTAGTGAGTGGTGTGGAGGTTGAATATGGTCCTAATTTGGTCTAGGTTCATGTTGAGGGTGATTTTTGGAACAAATTGTGATGTAGTGGTTAAATGATATAAATTTAAATTGTGTAAGTATTATTTGATTTATGGTAGATATTAGTTTTTATGAAAGTATGTAAATATATACACATATTTCGTGTATGTGTATGTACACATTTGTAATTGACTTGTAAATTTCATTGATGTATATTGTTGTGCTTTGAGTTGTTGAATCAATTTTGGATACATAGATTTTGTTTGTTTAAGTTACATCCTTATAAGATTATCATTATTTAATCACTTTGAGATTGTCTTGAATAGTTATAAATATTGTGTTTGGCATTTCTATGATAACTAGTCATCTATGGACATTTCGTTGGACTAAGGGAAATTATTACTATGTCGTATTGTCAAAAAGGAAAATTCTCTTAATAGACCTCTAGGGATGAATGTCTAGTTAAGTCCAAGTATATTGAGCTAGTCGGAAATTGAGGGTTGTTACATAAGGGAGTTTACATATGACAATGTTTTAGTGATACAAATCATTTAATGTTTATTGGTGATGATGTCAATCATCCGGCTCCATCAAACACGGACATCTCATCGATTGCAGCCACTGTAGGCTCGATGAACTGGCATGTTTCGACTTGTTATGTTGCTCGTATGTCCGAAACCATAGAGGGGAAAACATTTCAAATTTTGGGAATATGTGTATGGATTTGGTCAATGGTTATGCTAAGCATAATGAAGTTAAACCGGACAAAACTATGGTGCTTCGTGATGGGCAGTTTAATATGGTTCTTAACAAAGAAATGTATGTTATGAAGGAAGCCTTATGTACTAAGAGTTATTGCCCATTTTTCACTTTTGTTGTGGCTCAATAATGGCACACAACTCATTTGTTTCCATTTCATAAGATTGATAACGTGTCTCTGGGAATAGTTGTGGATAGCACGATTGTTTATCCTGTTCAGTTTGACTTTTACCTTTGTGGTCATTTTGTAGGCCCTAGAACAAGTAATCCCACACACTACAGTGATATGGGATGATATAGGGTTTACCTCTCATGAGATCCAGAAATTGATTTATCACTTGTGCTATATGTCTGCTCGTCGCACAAAACGAGTATCCCTCGTTACATCGATGTACTATACTGATCTCTTAGCAAATAGGGGTAAGATGTTTCAAGAGGTGGCAATGGAAATATAATCTTTTGTTTTATAGTCTCTCTCATTTAAGAAAATCAATGATCTTGGGGATCACCTTAAGGATTCAATGTTTTTCATTTAAGACTAGTAACCTTTGATATGGTATCAAAGTGCCAATACAACGGTCAAATGTGGTTTCTAGTGAAGAACTTTTGTTGTTTCCTTTGCCTGTGTTTTGCACTTCACATTTTATTCGGGTGTATATGATGAAGGGTAGTTTATGCTTTAAGATGTGCAAGACTGTTGAAGTCACTACTATGTTTTGTCATATTAGAAGTATCTTTGTGTTTATGTTTAAATATTGTTAAATTATATATTCATGTGAATTATATCAGAAGTATCTGTGAAAATTAAAGATTGTAGTAACCCGTATAGTGAAAATTCAATAAGGTTAGTGTCCGTCCATGGTGGACCAAAGGTTCGTTAGCTATGGAGACCAAGCCCAAGAATTAAATGACTTTTTTGCCCGTAGTTGCAGTAGCTTGAGGGTTAAATGACTTTTTTGCTTCCCTTATCTTCTGAAACTTTCACCCGTTCCTTTTTCCAACTGTATTATTCTCTCTTTTTATTCTTCATATGTAGCTTCCAATTGCATAGCTTCAAATCTCTGTACAATGCTGGAATATAAGTTTTTTAATTAGGGTTTATGCTATTATTATTGAGGCATCCTTTTTTTCTCTTAGATCTAAAGGGTAAATAGGGCCCCTCAATTTATACCTCATCTAAAAACTGATTTTAAGCCCCATCCACTTAATATTCTGCTCCCCCTCCCGGTTTTGTTCCTTTTCTTCACCCTAAAACACGTACAACACAAAAACACACACGAACACACACTTCATCTCTGGCGACGACCACCACCAACATCTCCGGAAACCACCGCCACCATCATCTTCGACCACCACTACCGCCATCTCTAGCCACCACCACCAACACACATTGCGTTCTCCCTCTCTCTCTCTCTCTCTCTCTATCTCTCTCTCTCCACCAACTATCGTGTAATATGACCATTAAAAAAAAGGCTTTGTAATATTGATATCATATCTTGAGTGCAACAATGATCTACTTTGCGATTCACGATAGTCAATTACTTGTGGGAACGTGCCGAGAAGCAAAGGGAATCTCGGAATGCGTTTCACAATAGCTTTATGGGATTTTTGGATATGTGAATTTTCTTTTATATAGTTTTGTGACGAAATTAATAAATGCAAATTTTATTTTATGTATATGATTGATACGTTTTTGGTTGTGTGGTTGGTGTTAGATCTAGAAAAAAAACGTAAAAGAGATAAAAAGATAATAGATGGAAGACACATATAATTACAATTTTGGTCCGTTTGTTATAAAGAGGAAAAACTATTCATTACGTGTGTACGACGTAACCATTTATTAAATAGACGTTTAGAGACAAGGCCAAAAGTTTTGACGAAAAAACATGGACTAAAAGTGTAATAAATGGAAGCTAGGGATTCAAGTTGCAAGTAGCGGTCAACGGAAAGGACAAAAATTATAGATTACTCAAAAAGTTATAAAAAAAAAGTAACCATAAAAAGGTTATTTTTACATTAGGGACGAAAAGTGCAACAACGGACAACTTCAGTGACAAAAACTGCAATTTACATTTGAAAAAAATGTCAAAAGACTTTGTTCCCCTTGCTTGAAACACAGGGGACTCCCCTTGCTCGAAACACATGGGACTGAACTACAAAATGTTAACGACATTAGGGCCAGAACAAAAATCACAGGACTTGCCAATTTAGCAATTTTCTGTACTTTTTTTAATTTAGAAATCGAAAGTGCAAATCATAACAAAACAATATGTAACTTTTCCTTTATAAGATAATAAGTTGAATTATATTTAAGTTTCTGAAATTAGGTTTTTGTTATCCATCGATCCAACTCATGGGCAAAATAAAAAGAATGCCGCTAAAGTTGAAGATAAAATGTGGTATCATTCTTTGAACGGTATTGTGAAATTGGATCCAATTTACTCGGAGTCTAAGCGTATCCGTATGCATTTATCTGCCATAAAGGAAGGGGATGCGCTTTTTAACACGCTCGAAGACATGACTGCAACTGGAAGATATAAACAAGATATTCACATCCAACCCGAAGCACTGCAGGATTTTGACGATCATTTTGTCAAAAACATGAAGCCCAACCTTCTTGGTCGAGTTAATGATGTGCGCATCTCTTTTTCCCTTATTATTATTATTATTATTATTACTTTTTTTCTTTTTTCGCGTTTTCAATACGAAAAATCATGAAACTCTGATGGCCAGCTTATGTGTCAATAAGTTCATTATATAGATTGTGTTTCATAACATGGATGACTACTTATTGAAGATCTTCATCAATTGTGGAACGATCCGCTCGTTCGTAACGTTTGGGATGGTAAGCAGTGTTTTTATTACAGTATTTTGTTTTTAATGCATAAGCCTAAATTAGCATATCTCTAGAAAAGTGTAAATTTTACATTCTTACAGTAACGCACGGATCTATGATATTTACAGATAATAACTTAAGAAGAAAAAAAACTTAAGTGTGACTAAAAAATAGTTCTAAGAATGTAAGAGACAAGAGTTTTTTAATAGTAGCTAGGCTAACTGTAATAACCTGGACCATAAGCAAAACCTCTGAATGTTGGATTCAATGGACTCAGCCTTGGAAATATTGCTCGGGGTCCTTCCTTCTTGTGAACCGATATATAAAATCATAAATCAACACAGTTAGTTGGTTGAGTTAAATAAAAGCCCAGAAGAAGCGAAATCAAGAAAAGGGAATGTGGATTGAAGAACATCATCATCTTCATTATTAAAATTTCTTGAACATGAAATATATTATTCTATATATATTACAACATAAAAACATACATTGAAACAAGTTACCTTAAACATAGTCACAGGAACCCATAGCCGGAGATGAAGGCGGCGGCGTTGTGGGGTTCTTTTTTCCGGCCAGTTTTAGTCATAGTGTGTATTAGAGAAAAACCCGAATGCACTTTTTATGCTTTGAGATTGAGGAAGGTTAATTACAGCTATTAAAAATAATGTAAAATTGCTTCTATCTTTTAAAATCTACATTGTATGGTTTCTCTTGGATTGTTGTATGTTACTGTTATGTAAATAACAAACACATGTTCGTGATGAAGATATAGTCTTTTAAAAGTTGAAAAATGATAGAAGACAATCATAAAAAGTATTTGTTTTTTTTAAGATTGAATAGTTTTGTTGCTTCTCTTCTTTTTTTGTTTCTTTTATTTTTTTTCTTTTTTCGCGTTTTCAATACGAAAAATCATGAAACTCTGATGGCCAGCTTATGTGTCAATAAGTTCATTATATAGATTGTGTTTCATAACATGGATGACTACTTATTGAAGATCTTCATCAATTGTGGAACGATCCGCTCGTTCGTAACGTTTGGGATGGTAAGCAGTGTTTTTATTACAGTATTTTGTTTTTAATGCATAAGCCTAAATTAGCATATCTCTAGAAAAGTGTAAATTTTACATTCTTACAGTAACGCACGGATCTATGATATTTACAGATAATAACTTAAGAAGAAAAAAAACTTAAGTGTGACTAAAAAATAGTTCTAAGAATGTAAGAGACAAGAGTTTTTTAATAGTAGCTAGGCTAACTGTAATAACCTGGACCATAAGCAAAACCTCTGAATGTTGGATTCAATGGACTCAGCCTTGGAAATATTGCTCGGGGTCCTTCCTTCTTGTGAACCGATATATAAAATCATAAATCAACACAGTTAGTTGGTTGAGTTAAATAAAAGCCCAGAAGAAGCGAAATCAAGAAAAGGGAATGTGGATTGAAGAACATCATCATCTTCATTATTAAAATTTCTTGAACATGAAATATATTATTCTATATATATTACAACATAAAAACATACATTGAAACAAGTTACCTTAAACATAGTCACAGGAACCCATAGCCGGAGATGAAGGCGGCGGCGTTGTGGGGTTCTTTTTTCCGGCCAGTTTTAGTCATAGTGTGTATTAGAGAAAAACCCGAATGCACTTTTTATGCTTTGAGATTGAGGAAGGTTAATTACAGCTATTAAAAATAATGTAAAATTGCTTCTATCTTTTAAAATCTACATTGTATGGTTTCTCTTGGATTGTTGTATGTTACTGTTATGTAAATAACAAACACATGTTCGTGATGAAGATATAGTCTTTTAAAAGTTGAAAAATGATAGAAGACAATCATAAAAAGTATTTGTTTTTTTTAAGATTGAATAGTTTTGTTGCTTCTCTTCTTTTTTTGTTTCTTTTTTTTTTTTTTTTTCTTTTAGTAAAATAAATTTGTGTCTAAAAGTTGGTTTTGTTACGTTTTGCTTAAATACTTGTAAATTGTTTTTTTATAACACGTCAACTATGATGTTATTAAAGAATTCTTTTGCCCCCTACAACTTGATTTTTTAGATCCGCCTCTGGTTATCTCCAAAACCTTTCGTAGATTCACGCTAATGGCCGGTAACCTTTCGTAGATTCACGCTGAAGATAGCAAATAGGGATAGTAGGAGTAGGTTGGGGCGAGCTGAAAGATGAAAACATTATAAGTATTTTGGAAAATGATATATCCTTCGAAAAATTAGGTTAAAAATCATCTTAAAATCATAAAATGATGACATGTAGATTCTACTAATTTTCATTCTTAATCTTACCCTCAATTTTACTATTTGTCACTACTTTATGGTTAAGAGAATTTTAAGTTATTTAGTTAGAGGATTAATTATTTCCCATATATAAATAGTGAGTCAAATAAAAAGTTAACATTTATGTTTATTTCAATAGTTCCCTTTTTAGCATAACTAATTAGGTGGATATATGCATTAAAATACATTTTGGACGACTTTTGACTCACTTAACCATTTTAAATTAATTTGTTGGTTTTTCCTGTGTGACCCATTATAGGTAAAAACAAAACTCGAATCCAGCCATTCATATGTCTATGAATTTCCGTTTGATAACACATAATCAGAATGATTCCAAAATCTGAATGGTATATAAATTTTAAAAGAATGTGATTACCAATTTAGTCTTCGGTATGAATACTTACAATTTACAATAATAATACAGAGTATATAAAATTATAATATTACTGCATTTGAAAATAATAATAAATTTAAATTTACAAATGATCTCAATTTACAGAAGGTTAAAATTAGTGGAATAATTATGTGGCAAAAAAAAAGTTATGAAGAGTTGTCAACATTATGGATGCTCAATGGGAATGTGAGAGCCGTTAAACTGTAAGTGTTGGTATACATTTATAAACACGTGCTACAACTCTTTATTAATTTGTTAATATTAAAAACTAACTTTTAATATGTGAACCATGAGGCTTCGGCGCAGTGGCCAGCTGGGACCCCCTTAGGGGACTTGGCGAGAGGGGATGTTGGCTTGGAGGTTATGGGATCGAGTCTTAGCTCCCCATGAACCTCGGGCATTTACCTCTTGACGCGAAAAAATGGGATCCCTTTGGGATTTCCAGTCGGTGGTAAGACGCCTCGAACCTTGAGCATACTACCCGTTTGGATGTCACTGCTCAGCTCGATGGAACGATCTTCCCCACCCGCCGTTCAAAAAAAAATATGTGAGGTTTTTTTCCGAACAATCAATCGATTTATGACATCAAGGGAAACTCACCATATATATGAGATTTAATATGAGTTAAAAAGGGTTTATTATCTGCGAATATAACTAACTATAGATGAATGTTTATAGTGTGAAAAAACTAAAGTTTTGTTCATTGTATGTAATGAACTTTCAAATCTTGTGTATTCTATGTAACTACCCAATCAAAAACTCACAAGTGGCAACTTATATGGTTGACACATATACCCAAATACATACAATGCACAGAATTCGAAAGTTCATTACATACAATAAACACAACTTTAGTTTTTTTCAGACTATAGACATTTATCAATAGTTAGTTATATTCACGGATACTAAACCCATAGTTTATTACATGGAGTATAAGTTTTAGGATCAGCTTGTATTTAATAATACAGAGACACAAATAGAAAGAATGAGAATAATGAAATGAATAACAAAGTAACAAATACATGTGGGATCTAGTTACATTGGAGTTAATTTATGTTCCAATCAGAAGAAGTTAACACAAGGCTTTTCTTTAACATTTTATTTTACTTTTTCCTAAACGCACACTTTATTTTACTTTTTTTTTTATCTTTTTTTAATCGATAGAGATCATTGTTATATGTTCTTTTAAAATATAGAAAAAGTGTATAACAATAACATTAAGCTCCACAAATATTTATTAGTAAAATCTAACTAAGCTATATGTTCCTTTAATAATAAATTATAGATATTTAGAAATGAATAATAATACCTATTAAACAAAAAAGTGGACTAGAATGGGACGGGTGCAACTTGACAAAAGAACAAATGGGTTTTTAATTGATTTTAATATTTATATATTACATGAATTATTGGTGGTATTTGGAAACAGAGAGTCATAGGAACGGAAGGATGTCAGGTTAAAAGTCCATAGGCTTTTGGGGGGACACGGAGTGGATAAAATAAATTTATCAACCCTTCCAAATTTATCCAATAACATTCATCCAACTCATTTTAATCTTTCAACCCTTCCAACTAACCCTCCTAACCATTTTTACTGGCACCCATAAATTTTCAACCCTCTTAAATTTTTCTCTAATCACAAACACTCTCTCTCCTATCCTTACACACACACTCTCTTTTATAAAGCAATATTGGTCCCCACGCATTCTCTTTTTTTCTCCATTTATGGACGGATATAAAGCCTCTACCCAACCTTCTAAGCCATTAATTCACCCATAAATTCACCCCAACCACTCACCAGTTCGCGTGCCTCTATTGGTTTAATCGCTTTCTACCCCATTGAAGACAAAGTTTTTTGAAATTTTATGTACTTGTACTGCTACAAATAGAGTAGTCCAGACCAGGGGTGTTAATGTTTTGTTTCTTTATATTTTAATGTTACAGAGTTTTACTAATAAAGCCATAAATGTATCACTTGTAAAGCATAAAGTACTTTTTAATCTCTTTTCACACAAAAATGTTGATTTTTTTTGTAACTTTTTATATGCTATATGTACAAGTTTTTTAAGCTTTAGATAATTTTCATTAAGAAAGTTTCAATCTCACTCACTTCCTCCACATTCCATTTGAGTAAAAACAAGTTCTTCAGTCTTCTTTCAAACATTTTTTCTTCTATCTTTAAGTATTACCAACAATCAACAAAAGGGAAAGAAAGTAGAAAGTTTTCTACAACACACCCTCATATTATTTATTTTCATTAAAAATCAATGGGGTGCATGGCACTAGGTTGGTGCTTGGGACCTTAGGTAATGGTGAGTTTTTGAGTTAATTGCAATTTCGGTCCCTGTGGTTTGTATGTTTTGGCAGGTTCAGGACCTTTTCAGGTTTCATTGCATTTTTGGTCCCTATTTCGGAAACCTTTTGCAAATTTGGTACAAATTAACGGTGGTTGTTAAATGAAGCCGTTAAGTGCTGTTAGAATTAAAAATGATGTTTAATTGTAAATTTCTAAAAGTGTAATGGGTATTTGTGTCAATAGTGTTAGTCAAAACGTTTGTTCTGTTAACACAATTTATTTCTTTTATTGCTTTTATATCCATTTCTTTTATTTAAAAAAAAAGAAAAAGAATTTTTTTTCTGCGAACTTCCCTCTTCGATTTCTTTTAATCGAAAATTTAAGTTTTCCGGCGAATTGCCATATTTTCGGCGACGGTTTCTGAAATTCATTTTTGTCAGGGTTTGTGCGCGGTGGAATTCTGAGTCGATTGGTATCAGTTTCGAGTTTTTACTCAAAGAAAGAAGGGAGAAATCGTGAATTTCGTTTTCCCGGCCCGTTTTGAATTTTCCGGCGAACTGTTGAACATTCCGGCCGCCATTGTTTCTCACATTTAGCGAGCTAAATTACAAAACTTTCATTTATAGAGCTTGTAAATTTTTATAAATTTTTAAAAAACAATCACGTGTATATCTCAGTGACAACAGGACAAACTTTTTGACCAGCACTATTAATACAAATACCCCTTACACTTTTAGAAATTTACAATTAAACACCATTATTAATTCTAACAGCACTTAACGGCTCATTTAACAACCACCGTTAATTTGTACCAAATTTGCAAAAGGTTTCCGAAATAGGGACCAAAATTGCAATGAAACCTGAAAAGGTCCTGAACCCGTAAAAACATACAAACCATAGGGACCAAACAATTAACTCAAAAATAAATTTTATACTATCAAGTTTCTCCGATTGATTATGAGCACAATATTATAGTCAAAATTAAAAGTTATTGGTTGGGCTAAGTTAGTGGTGATAAAAAAATGCGAGAGAAAGAGGGGAGTCACAATAAAGAGAAAGAAATGTTGAAATGGTGATATAAAATAAAAAAGAACGTAATTTGTTGGGAAGTGAGAAAACTACAAGTTTTAGCCATTTACAATAATGCATGCTTTATACAGTTGTACACTGTACAGTATAATATGTACATTTGTTGTAGATGGTTAAAATTTGATTTAGATTTATCCCTTCTCTAATTTATGAAGAACGACTACCAGTTTTTATAAAGTGTGGGCCCACTATGACTACCCATGTAACTTACATCAGCTTTTTTGTTTGAATTGAAGTATAAATAACACGACCCTTTTTATTTCTTACTATGGTTTACAATAGCCCACGTATCAAATTAGACACAAGTTTCAGAGATTTCGTACTAAAGATGTAAAGAGTATACATATATATATATATATATATATATATATATATATTATATATATATAAACGAACTTTATAAAAAACTGTGGGCCCCCAATAAAAGGTGGGTCTGGCTCACTAGCACCATATACCTGATCAAGTGGGTGGAGGTTGTAACACCCCAAAGTTTTTTAAGGTAAAGAAATTAACCTTTTTTTATATAGTTTTGACATTAAAATAATTTCCTAGTATTTTATTTTTGGATATGGGGTTAATTTAGTTGGAACTTTAGTGGATAGTGGGTATTTTACCACAAAAATTTAAATTGGGGCGTGGCAACCCCATAGTGTGCCAGCCATCTCCCTAAACCATTACTCACAATTCCATTATCATCTTTCCAAGCTTCTCAAATCTTCTTCTTCTTGTTTCTTTCAAATCAAAGCCTAATTTCATTTAATCCAAGAATAATAATAATAATAATCTTCTCCAATCATAATAGAAAAATTGAAAGATTAGGGTTGGTGAAGTGGTGGTGGTGGCCGAATTATAGGAGGAAGAAAAGGAAGGAGATTGTGATTTGAAAACCTTAATCTCTTGTCTTCCATTCTTGAGGTATTGATTTCCATTAACCTAGTTTTTGCTTGTTCTTGAGAATTAGGGTTCATGGGAACTTTCAATTTGGGGATTTTTGCTAGAAATTGAGTTTTATATAAATTACCCCCAAATTATTGTAAAACCTAGTTTGTATTGTGTTGCTTGATGAATTTAACTAAGTATATATACATGTGTCGGAATATAATTTGGTTTTTGAAAGAATGATGATTTTCACTAGTTGATTAAATGATGATGAAAATGGTGGTTTGAGCTATCTAGTGAATTATTGAAAGAGAAAGCAACTCAATGACAAATAAGATAGGTTTGAATTAGGAAGGCTAGTGAATGATATGAATGACTAAGTTGAGTTAGTCAAGATTGTGAATGTAAGCTTATATGCATATTATGATGTGATTATAGGTTGAAAGCTTGTTTTGTGCATTGACATTATATCGAGTTATTGTCAAGTCGCGGAGGAGGTGAGTATATTTGCATACCTTTATGTATACGTTGGGTCGATTTCCATATGATGATGGATTTCATGTATGGAAATCGATTTGGCGTTAAAGCCCGTGTGGGGCATTGTGATTATGGGCCTAAGAACCCTTGTATGAGGCCTAAGAACCTCTTGATGTGATTTACGGGGCCTAAGAACCCCTTGTGTATGAGGCCTAAGAACCTCCGGGGCCTAAGAACCCCGATATGTGATATTGATTATGTTGTTTGGCTTATATGGATCCATGTATAGCGTTAAAGTGCAAAGGTGAGCACGTAGCTATGGCACGACGGTGACATAGTTTACATGTAATAGTCCTTTGTGCGTTGCCCTCCTTCGTGTAGATAAATGTATGCAAGTATATTCACTAAGCCTTTGCTTACGTTTTAGTTGTTTCACTTTTCTTATAGGCGGTTCCGGAAGAAGGAACTAAGATCTTGTTGATTGAAAGTTGATTAGAAGAAGATTGCCTTTGAAGGACTTAAAGGTATTGCCATTCTTAGAAGAATGGTGTTTTTGGTAGACACTTAGATATCCCTCCTCTTGTGGCTCTTGGTCCATTTGGTTCTTTTGGTAAAACTAGTCATGTTACATTTCTGTAAATTTTAGTCATGTATGGTCTTTTGGTGTTTGAACTTGTAATATTGACATGAAATGCGTCAAAATGGGTAAGCAACCCGTTTAGTGTGTTTGAAAAGGTGGTTGCTTTTGGATGTGGAAATTATGCTTGTCTATGTTCTATATACTTGTTTGAGTCCAGGTTTGTGATCTTTGGAAGTTTGGTATTGAATTGGATGAGTTACAAGTTGTTTTAAATGTCAAAAAATAGTTTTGGTTTCTGTCAGGTGGGTTTATGCGCCGCATAGACCTGTCGTGCGGCGCATAGATGTCAATTTTAAGTTTCATGCGGCGCATAGAGTTTCTATGCGGCGCATGAGTATCCGTATGGGATTTTCTGAAAGTTTCTGTTTGATTTTGGATGGTTTTGTGCGGCGCATAAATTTTCTATGCGGCGCATACTTGCAAAAGTTGAATTTATGCGGCGCATGGAATATCCATGTGGCGCATATCGGGGCATTTATAAAAAAAATTCTATTTTTTCCTAAATCGAGTGATGTCGTACCAAGTGGTATCAGAGCCGAGGTTTAAGGGATTTAGGTATTCCCTCGTTTAGTGAATGCCTAGACTTAAACCTTAGACATGACTTGACCTTAGGTGTTCGATAATTTTATATGGGACCCGAAAGAGTGTTTGATGGTGTTAGCTTATAAACTTGCTAGTATTAAAGCACAATAAGGTCGGCATTATTGTGGTTGAAGTACTAACAACTTTATAATCCGACCGCATCAAACTTTGGAACGGTCTAGTATAAAGTTGTAGGTTTTGGCTATTGGTTCATAGAGTATAGAGATAGGTTTTATGATTGAATCAATTATCTTCTCTTAATATAGTATGGAGGAACAACCCCGCAATCAGGAAGAACCAATATTTGCTGAGGATAGCATGGATATCTCCGATCAAATCGGGAGAGCTTTAGAAAAATATACACCCGTGTTGCTTAAGAAGTTAAATGACACCATGGAAGGAGCTATGAATAATCACATAGCCCAAATGATTAGAAAAGAGGTGGCTGCAAATGTACAACTAGAGTTTGAAAAACGAGGAAAAGGTAAAGATAAGAAGGATGATGGAGAAAGGGATGTTGAAGTGTTAGGAGAAAAGCCACCTAATAAAAAGTTTTCATACAAAGACTTTGATATTTGTCATCCTCCCGAGTATAATGGTGACCGTGACCCCATTGTTTGCACAAGATGGGTCTCGGAGATTGAAGGGGCTTTTCGTACTAGCCAATGCCCTTTGGATCTTAAGGTTGTATTCGCCGTGAGCATGCTTCGCGGTAGTGCGAAAAGATGGTGGGATGGTTTGTTGACTGTGAAAGGTGAAGTGTTGACTCATGTAGAATGACCCGAATTCAGAGATATGTTTTTCAAGGAATTTAGATCGGAGGCCGAAGTAACCAAATTGAGAAGTGAATTTCTCAATGATTGTCAGGGGAGTCTTAGTGTGAATGAGTTTCGTTCACAATTCTTGGATAAAGCACAATTTTGTCCAGAATTTTTAGAAAAAGATCATTTGCTCAAGGAGCAATTCTACTTGAAGTTGAAGAAGAATCTAAGGGAGAAGATAAGTCTACGTCAAATGGAGTCTTTCTCCATGTTGGCGGATGTAGCTAGAGATCACGAGATTGAACAATCAAGAGTCGATGAAGGAGATGTAAAAAGGAAGCATGAGGATAATAACAACTCCCCGAATAAGCGTTTCAAACAAGAGGGTAGTTCCGGTAATAACTCTTCAAGAAGAAACATTCCCTTTTGTCATCAATGCAAGAAGAATCACTTCGGGGTATGTGGGGCGACGGAGAAGGGGTGTTATAATTGTAAAAAACCGGGGCAGGTGAGCCGTGATTGCAAGACCAAACCGAACAGACCTCTTTGGTGCTTCAAATGTTTTAAGGATGGTCATATGAGGAGTTCTTGCCCTTTGTTGACCGATGAAGAAAGACAAGAGGAAAGAAGAAGGGAGGCGGAGAGAAGAAATACTCAAACTCAAGGTAATCAAAGGGGAAGGGCGTTTCAACTATCGGTGGATCAAGCCAAAGAGGATAATGATGTTGTCACAGGTACATTCCTAGTACATGGTATCCCTATGCGAACTTTATTTGATTCAGGAGCTAATAGGTCTTTTGTTGCTACTAGAATTACACATGCTATTCCTCGTTCTAAATCTAAACTAGATACTCCTTTACAAGTTGAAGTAGGGAATGGTAAAATTGAGTTGGTTCATGATGTGTTTTGTAGTTGTGAAGTAAAAATTTACTCGGATACTTTTCACGCCGATTTAATTCCTTTTCCTTTGGGTGAGTTTGACATTATCTTAGGAATGGATTGGTTAAGTGCTCATAACGTTAATATCGTGTGTGATGAAAAGGCTATTCGGTTGAAGACTTCTAAAGGTAAGGAGTTGGTTGTGTATAGTGATAGGAAAGAGCGCTCAATATCCGTATGCACTTTTGCCCGTGCTCAACGTTATTTGACTCATGAGTGTCAAGCCTATCTTGCTCACATCGTTGATGTTGAGAAGAAATCCTTATCTATTGAGGAAATCCCAATTGTTCGTGAATTTGCCGATGTTTTTCCCGAAGACTTGCCAGGTATTCCTCCCGAACGACAAGTTGAATTCTCTATTGATCTTATTCCGGGGGCTATTCCCATTGCTAAAGCTCCCTACCGTTTGGCTCCAACGGAAATGCAAGAAATGATGAAGCAACTCCAAGAATTACTTGATAAAGGTTTCATTCGACCTAGTAATTCTCCTTGGGGTGCACCGGTCCTCTTTGTCAAGAAGGATGGAAGCATGCGTATGTGCATAGATTATCGTGAACTCAACAAAGTGACCATCAAGAACAAATACCCTTTGCCTAGAATTGATGATTTATTTGATCAACTTCAAGGAGCTTCTTATTTTTCTAAAATAGATCTTCGATCGGGTTATCATCAACTTAAAGTACGTGATGAAGATATTCCAAAAACCGCTTTCCGTACTCGCTATGGTCATTTTGAGTTTGTTGTCATGCCTTTTGGTCTTACAAATGCTCCCGCGGCTTTCATGGATCTCATGAACCGTGTTTGTCGTCCTATGCTTGATAAGTCCGTGCTCGTTTTCATTGACGATATTCTCATTTATTCTAAAAGTTCATCCGATCATGAAGTTCATCTACGAGAAGTGTTGGAGACATTACGAAAAGAGAAACTCTATGCCAAATTCTCTAAATGTGAATTTTGGTTAAGAGAAGTACAATTTCTTGGTCATGTTGTTAATAGTGAAGGAATTATGGTAGACCCGGCCAAGATTAGCGCGGTGATGAAGTGGGAACAACCTAAGAACCCATCGGAGATTAGGAGTTTCCTTGGCTTAGCGGGTTATTACCGTCGTTTTATCCAAGATTTCTCTAAAATAGCTTCTCCTTTGACCAAGTTGACTCGAAAGAATGTCAAGTTTGAATGGAAAGACGAACAAAAATTGGCCTTTCAACAACTTCGAGAAAAACTAAGTCAAGCACCGGTTCTTGTTTTGCCCAACGGCTTAGAAGACATGATGGTGTATTGTGATGCATCATCTAATGGACTTGGTTGTGTTCTTATGCAACGGGGTAGAGTCATTGCCTATGCTTCAAGACAATTGAAAGAGCATGAAAAACGATATCCTACTCATGATTTGGAGTTAGCGGCGGTTGTCTTTGCTTTAAAATTTTGGCGCCATTACCTTTATGGAGTCAAGTTTACCATTTATTCCGATCATAAAAGTCTCAAGTACTTCTTTGAACAAAGAGATCTTAACAATCGCCAACGAAGATGGTTAGATCTTTTGAAAGATTATGATTGTGAAATCTTATATCATCCCGGGAAAGCTAATGTTGTAGCGGATGCCTTAAGCCGAAAGAGTTCCCATCATTCTTTAGTCGTTTCTCCTTTGTGGGTTTTGATCACTAATGATTTCTTTGATCAAATTAAAGTAGCTCAAGAAAAGGCCTTACAACGAGATCCTAAGAAAGAAAGAATTCAAGGTCAAATCCAATATTTTACTAAGGATTCTCGTGGTCTTACTTTACGTTTTGGGAGGATTTGGATTCCATTCTCTTGTGAGTTGAAACAAGTTCTACTTGATGAGGCTCACAAATCCAAATACTCCATTCACCCCGGTGCTACAAAGATGTATCACGATTTGAAGGTAGAATATTGGTGGCCCGGAATGAAGCGAGATGTGGTGAAGTATGTAGAGAAGTGCTTGACTTGTGCTCAAGTGAAGGCCGAGCACCAAAAACCTTGTGGTATGATGCAACCCTTGGAAATCCCCAAGTGGAAATGGGAGCATATCACCATGGACTTCATCACTAAATTGCCCAAAACACCTAGAAATCAATTCGATACAATTTGGGTAATACTTGATAGATTGACGAAAAGTGCCTTATTTCTCCCCATTCGAGAAGCATCATCATCCGAGGTGTTGGCAAAGATCTATGTAAAGGAAGTTGTGGCAAGGCATGGAGTTCCAATCTCCATTGTTTCGGATAGAGATACCCGGTTCACTTCTCATTTTTGGCGAAGATTTCATGACGAAATGGGTACCAAAATGAACTTTAGCACCGCTTATCACCCTCAAACGGATGGTCAAAGTGAGAGAACCATTCAAACACTTGAAGACATGCTACGGGCATGCATAATTGATTTTGGGGGCACTTGGGATATTCATTTACCTTTGGTAGAATTTTCTTATAATAATAGCTATCATTCAAGTATCCAAATGCCACCTTATGAGATGTTGTATGGGAGGAAATGTCGATCTCCTATTTGTTGGGGAGAAGTAGGTCAACGTGAAATAGGAGGCACGGAAGTGGTGTTGAAAACCATTGAGAAAATTGATGTGATCAAAGAAAGACTTAAAGCGGCTCAAGATCGACAAAAGTCATATGCGGATAAAAGGAGGAGACCGATTGAATTCAATGTTGGTGATAGTGTCTTGTTAAAAGCCTCCCCATGGAAAGGTACGATTTCGGAAACGTGGAAAGCTAAGTCCTCGTTTTATTGGTCCTTTTAAAATTTTAGCTAAGGTTGGCAAGGTTGCTTATCGTTTGGAGTTGCCCGATGAGCTCTCGGGAATTCATCCTACTTTCCATGTGTCACATCTCAGAAAATGCCTTGTCGACGAATCTACTTATGTGCCTTTGAATGAAATCGAAGTCAAAAATAAGTTAAATTATGTTGAAGAGCCCATTGCTATAGTAGAAGAAGAACTTAGGAGGGTACAAAATAAAACGGTGAGGACCTATAAAATTTTGTGGAGGCATGGAAGATTGTCCGATTGTACTTGGGAGTCCGAGCACGATGTTCTTGTTTACTATCCGTCTTTACATATGGCTTGGATCACGAGGCCGTGATCCGTTTCAAGTGGGGGAGAGTTGTAACACCCCAAAGTTTTTTAAGGTAAAGAAATTAACCTTTTTTTATATAGTTTTGACATTAAAATAATTTCCCAGTATTTTATTTTTGGATATGGGGTTAATTTAGTTGGAACTTTAGTGGATAGTGGGTATTTTACCACAAAAATTTAAATTGGGGCGTGGCAACCCCATAGTGTACCAGCCATCTCCCTAAACCATTACTCACATTTCCATTATCATCTTTCCAAGCTTCTCAAATCTTCTTCTTCTTGTTTCTTTCAAATCAAAGCCTAATTTCATTTAATCCAAGAATAATAATAATAATAATCTTCTCCAATCATAATAGAAAAATTGAAAGATTAGGGTTGGTGAAGTGGTGGTGGTGGCCGAATTATAGGAGGAAGAAAAGGAAGGAGATTGTGATTTGAAAACCTTAATCTCTTGTCTTCCATTCTTGAGGTATTGATTTCCATTAACCTAGTTTTTGCTTGTTCTTGAGAATTAGGGTTCATGGGAACTTTCAATTTGGGGATTTTTGCTAGAAATTGAGTTTTATATAAATTACCCCCAAATTATTGTAAAACCTAGTTTGTATTGTGTTGCTTGATGAATTTAACTAAGTATATATACATGTGTCGGAATATAATTTGGTTTTTGAAAGAATGATGATTTTCACTAGTTGATTAAATGATGATGAAAATGGTGGTTTGAGCTATCTAGTGAATTATTGAAAGAGAAAGCAACTCAATGACAAATAAGATAGGTTTGAATTAGGAAGGCTAGTGAATGATATGAATGACTAAGTTGAGTTAGTCAAGATTGTGAATGTAAGCTTATATGCATATTATGATGTGATTATAGGTTGAAAGCTTGTTTTGTGCATTGACATTATATCGAGTTATTGTCAAGTCGCGGAGGAGGTGAGTATATTTGCATACCTTTATGTATACGTTGGGTCGATTTCCATATGATGATGGATTTCATGTATGGAAATCGATTTGGCGTTAAAGCCCGTGTGGGGCATTGTGATTATGGGCCTAAGAACCCTTGTATGAGGCCTAAGAACCTCTTGATGTGATTTACGGGGCCTAAGAACCCCTTGTGTATGAGGCCTAAGAACCTCCGGGGCCTAAGAACCCCGATATGTGATATTGATTATGTTGTTTGGCTTATATGGATCCATGTATAGCGTTAAAGTGCAAAGGTGAGCACGTAGCTATGGCACGACGGTGACATAGTTTACATGTAATAGCCCTTTGTGCGTTGCCCTCCTTCGTGTAGATAAATGTATGCAAGTATATTCACTAAGCCTTTGCTTACGTTTTAGTTGTTTCACTTTTCTTATAGGCGGTTCCGGAAGAAGGAACTAAGATCTTGTTGATTGAAAGTTGATTAGAATAAGATTGCCTTTGAAGGACTTAAAGGTATTGCCATTCTTAGAAGAATGGTGTTTTTGGTAGACACTTAGATATCCCTCCTCTTGTGGCTCTTGGTCCATTTGGTTCTTTTGGTAAAACTAGTCATGTTACATTTCTGTAAATTTTAGTCATGTATGGTCTTTTGGTGTTTGAACTTGTAATATTGACATGAAATGCGTCAAAATGGGTAAGCAACCCGTTTAGTGTGTTTGAAAAGGTGGTTGCTTTTGGATGTGGAAATTATGCTTGTCTATGTTCTATATACTTGTTTGAGTCCAGGTTTGTGATCTTTGGAAGTTTGGTATTGAATTGGATGAGTTACAAGTTGTTTTAAATGTCAAAAAATAGTTTTGGTTTCTGTCAGGTGGGTTTATGCGCCGCATAGACCTGTCGTGCGGCGCATAGATGTCAATTTTAAGTTTCATGCGGCGCATAGAGTTTCTATGCGGCGCATGAGTATCCGTATGGGATTTTCTGAAAGTTTCTGTTTGATTTTGGATGGTTTTGTGCGGCGCATAGATTTTATGCGGCGCATAGACCTGTCGTGCGGCGCATAGATGTCAATTTTAAGTTTCATGCGGCGCATAGAGTTTCTATGCGGCGCATGAGTATCCGTATGGGATTTTCTGAAAGTTTCTGTTTGATTTTGGATGGTTTTGTGCGGCGCATAGATTTTCTATGCGGCGCATACTTGCAAAAGTTGAGTTTATGCGGCGCATGGAATATCCATGCGGCGCATATCGGGGCATTTAAAATAAAAAATAATTTCTAATTTTTCCTAAATCGAGTCATGTCGTTTCACCTTTATAAAGCAACACCTCTTCTCAAATTACAAGTCCGATTACCTAAAATGTTTTTCACATTCAACACACCTATCACCTAACAACTTGGTCCACCAAAATACAATTAATGAATTATGTATAATATTTATCTTTGAACTAAAATAACTAAATTATTATATTTTAAAATTAATTATCTTTACATCAACAACCTACACCACTCGCTGTCTCCACCACCACCACCACCACCAGTCTCCGCCACCACCATCGGCCACTGTTACCACCATCACTGTTGTATCGTGAGAGCATGAATCTAGTAAATTTGAAATGAACCTCTTGGACTAAAGAAAGCAAATGAGACTCAAATAGCATAAAAACCCCTTGGTCTTTATACACTAATAAGGGATGATGATGATGAAAGGGAAATGATAATCGTATCATATAATTTAATATATCTACCACACTACATATTTCATAACATGCTGTAAAGAATGTATCTTACATAAAGAATTTCATTTGTCTAAATTATTAAATTAAAGCTAACTCATATATATTTTATTATTAGTCCATAGTACATAATACGAGTATTTATTTGATTGATGGTGTATCATTGTTTATTTATTTATTTGATTGATGGTGTATCATTGTTTATTTATTTATTTGACTTTGTTACTTTTAGATCATTTAAGATTTATCTAGTATGCAATAAACACTTAATAAAAACCAAATTGTAGGAGAAAATAAATAGTTTGTTTACAAATAATTCAATATAGTAAGAAAGATGTATTGTATGGTATTATATATCATATCTTATAAGAAGAATAACTCTCATGTTGAAAGTTATATGGGTGAAAATGTCTAGAGTTTCTTAATGATTATATTACACTTCAGTCCTTTATCTTTTAAAATATCTACATTAACCCTTTACGTCAATTATTTACACTTATCGACGCCGCCTTTACCACCAACAGTCGTCCCACACCACCACACCGTCGCCACCATGAACACCACTGCATGGCACAGATACTTTGCTAGTTATCATAAAAAACTATAAAAATGATTTCGAATTTTATATATATCTCACTAAAACACAACCGAGGTTAATATGAAGGACCGATAGTGATTCTGTACTTCATTAGTGTCCATTCTTGGAGGATTTTGTTTCAAGCATGCATGTTCTGAGTTCGTTCCTAATTCGATTCAATATCTTTTCGAATTCGTTTCATTTTCATTACAAGCTAGGCATGCGTTCGTCCAAGGAGGTACGTCTCGATCAACCCATTTGAATACAAATCATACTTCCGTTTTAAGTTAGCTCACATAATCATATACACGATTTGGTGCATATTTACCCGCCTTATAATAAGCAACGGATAATCATTAGTACTATGTGTTTTGGAAACAAGTATTTATGTATATAGCTAAATTGTATTTTCGAATATACCGCTTATGAACACATGAGGAAGACGAACACTCTATGCTAGTTATCATAAAAAACTATAAAAATGATTTCGAATTTTATATATATCTCACTGATAATACAAGAAACGTTTTGAGTACTTAATATGATGATTGAATTTATGTTTCATGATTAAACTTATGACCCATTTGATTGGCTCGATCTACTTTACTTTTTTTTCCCCTCCATTTACTTTTTATATCAAAGTGTAATACCCCGAATTTTATAATCGAATGATAAATAATAATAAAAAAAAATAATAATTTCTTTTGTACTTAGAGAAAATATGGAACGTGAATAATATATATTTTGAATATGTTATCTTAAGATTTAAACAAATAGACTTTTGTATTTATAGTAACAAATCACAAATGTATTTAAAATCACCAACTTGTGTGATGTACAAGCTCAGTTGTCTTGCCGATGTACGTAGTACATTAGTCAATTAGTCACAAATTAGTTTGGTTAAAGATACGGACAATAAAAAACTAAATTGTTGATACGATATTTATTAGTAAAAATAAAGATTTGAATAAAGCTTAAAAATGTCAGTGAACAATGTTATCAAAATGAAAGTTTAATAATACAATTATTAAGATTTAGAACATTAATTTATAATTGATATTATGTGCAAAGTTTAAGATTTGGAATTTAATTCGGTATATTTGATTATATATATAATTTCTATTTCTATATTTCTAAATATGAAACTAAATTGATAAGCATAAACTACATCAGCATGAGTCCAAACGTGGTAAACATAGGTGTCGAAGATAAAATCAAATCTCGTATTATTCGGTTAATCGAATCGACTCCACTCTATAAATAAATTCGATCCCACCTTTATAAATTCATTCACCACTCTTTTCGGTTTGTAACACCAACCGACGCGACGTCCCATATATCCTATTCAATCTATCATCTATGTTGATGATAAATCAACAATCAACATACAAAATTTATCCACTCATTTTTCTAATCAGTCTAGTCGGCTTCATTCGCCTAAAACACAACCGAGGTTAATATGAAGGACCGATAGTGATTCTGTACTTCATTAGTGTCCATTCTTGGAGGATTTTGTTTCAAGCATGCATGTTCTGAGTTCGTTCCTAATTCGATTCAATATCTTTTCGAATTCGTTTCATTTTCATTACAAGCTAGGCATGCGTTCGTCCAAGGAGGTACGTCTCGATCAACCCATTTGAATACAAATCATACTTCCGTTTTAAGTTAGCTCACATAATCATATACACGATTTGGTGCATATTTACCCGCCTTATAATAAGCAACGGATAATCATTAGTACTATGTGTTTTGGAAACAAGTATTTATGTATATAGCTAAATTGTATTTTCGAATATACCGCTTATGAACACATGAGGAAGACGAACACTCTATGATCCTTGGTTTTAACACTTAGATTATTTAATCACTTTTACGTAAATTACATATATTTGATATCTTATAGTTTGCCCTGTTAAATAAATTAACACTTTATAAACTTTTGATTTCGAGTTTGGGCAGACTTGAAAGGTTGTCAGATTTTATATATGATAACTAAATCAATTTAGCATGTTTAGATGCATGTAAAATTTGCCTTTATTGTAGTCTACTACATAATGACCTCAAGACCACGTTAAGGTACGAATTATTATTATGAAATCTTAAAAGAAGAATTTAAAATGTGTCACGGTACTAATCACGGTATAATCACTTAAATCTAAATTTACCGTTACATATCCAATATAAGTTATAAAATCGAGAACAACGAGACCTTGAGAGATATTATTACGTAAGATTTAAAATACATTCGCATCAAGATTCTCAATTTAGCCACATTACTCGTTGTAGATTTTTGGTGAGTTTGGTGAACTCTTTCGGCTTTAAGTGCTTCAGATCTTTATCAAGGTACGGATATTCTAGAGGTTATTAGGAGCTTTTCGGTACAATCTTTCTCTCAAAACTTTATTTGTTATATATATAATAGTACGGATATTCTAGAGGTTATTAGGAGCTTTTCGGTACAATCTTTTCTCTCAAAACTTTATTTGTTATATATATAATAGTACGGATATTCTAGAGGTTATTAGGAGCTTTTCGGTACAATCTTTCTCTCAAAACTTTATTTGTTATATATATAATAGTACGGATATTCTAGAGGTTATTAGGAGCTTTTCGGTACAATCTTTTCTCTCAAAACTTTATTTGTTATATATATAATAGTACGGATATTCTAGAGGTTATTAGGAGCTTTTCGGTACAATCTTTCTCTCAAAACTTTATTTGTTATATATATAATAGTACGGATATTCTAGAGGTTATTAGGAGCTTTTCGGTACAATCTTTCCTCTCAAAACTTTATTTGATTAAATGTGTAATTTTTATGAAAATAACGTGTTATCTGCAAAGTTATTTGTTTGTTATCCTTTGTATAAGTATTGTGATATCCCTACATTTTGATGTACTAACGAGGTTGCCTTCATGATTATTGATTGGGGAATCATAATATTTTGTTATCGATAGTTGTGTCAAAACCATCTCTTGAAACCCGATTCACAAATTGTTCCGAAAAAGGTGGGTTTGATGTGTTACATTTGATGCGATGATTTGTACACTAATATGTCCCTTGAATATTCGTTGGCCGAAAGATAATACAGTCTCCTATTATGAATCATATTAATTAGTCTCGAAAGATTAATACAGTCGCATTTGTGATTCATGATATGTCCCTCGAATATTCGTTGGCCCGAAAGATAATATAGTGGCATATTATGAATCATATCAATTGGCCCGGAAACATTAATACAGTCGCACTTTGTGATTCATGATATGTCCCTCGAATATTCCTTGACCCGAAAATTTAATACAGTCGCATATTATATGGCTTGATGACTCCATTGAAATTTTGTGAGAATCGGGTGGACGGAGATGTGCTTTTAAGTTAGTATTTAAAATGTTTTAATTAGTCTTAAAATTTAATTATGTCTCTTCAAAACATATTCGATATATTTAATTATATAAGTTGGTCAAAACGGTTTCTTAAGATGTGCATATAAGAGTAACCTATCCATGGAGGTCCCATGGGCGCGTTATTGTGACACCGATGATGTGGCACCGGCCGTAGCGGTGTATTTGATTTGATCTACGGCGTCTCCTTTTGATAACCCGGTAGTGGTTCGAGCTCATTATATTATATTTTGATAGGAGGCGTATGGATCGGTCCTAGGCATTTTGTAAGTTTGACGGTTGGCGTTTTCGTAGTGTCATACGAAGCGTTCGGCCCTTTGATAAGTAATTTTGTTTGACTCTTATGTGCATTATTTTATGGAACTTGGTTTTATAGTATACTTTGATCTGTTGATATATAAGGTATTTGTGAAACTATACGTATGTGTACTTTGATTTGAAATAAGTTTGTTAAGGTAATAAGTTAAGTTTGTTTTTAAATATACGTCTCCGCATTTCATATTATATTTCTGCTTTTGTCATATCCGTTCACTGGGCTTTTTGCTCAGCCGTATTCCTTTTTCTTTCTTATACGGCAGGTGATCAAGCGGGCTTTGGGAACGAGAGAAGAGAGTAGATAGAAGTGAACTTAGCACCCTTTTGCTTTAGAGTTTTACTTCAAGCTTTAGAAGTACTTAATTTGATTTGTCAGGTTGACTTTAGTTTGATTTTGAATAAGATTAACGCCTTTTGGCCTTTTAGTTCTTTGATATCATTTTGTATTGTTTAGAAAATTAGGGACGTTACACAAAGTCTTTTGGAATCTCATGACTTTGAATCTTAGATCCGCTACTGATAACACAAGCTTATTACTTAATTAGTTTGACGAGTTGAACATAATAAACTAATATGTAATATCCGGCTCAGCTCGTTTAAAGATTTGTTTAGTGATTCGTGTTGAGCATGTTATTCAAGCATCACGAATCACACGAGCCCAATGAGCTTAGTTAAGGTGAGTTTTATGAGCTTTTTAATTGTAAGTTAGTTTATTTATGATCATAAATAGAATTATTCAAGCTCGAGTTCAATTAATTAGACGAGTTTATGGAGTTCTAGGCCTTGAAATATCAATAAGCTGTTGGTCACTACCTCGTTGAGTTACAATGCACCTTGAGTTTAGGATAAGGGTGAGATCGATCTGAGCTTTTATACAGCTATTCGAGTTCGAGTTTGCTCGAGTCGAGTTTGAGCATAGTAGTTTTGTAATCGAGTCAAACTCGAACACTAAACTTACTACTCGATTAGTTTCACAAATCGAGCATAATGAAATAATATTCTGCTCGGCTCATCAAACATAACCCAAGTCGACTAACTTATGAGGACAGATTGAAAATCACGCACCCAAATTCAGATCAATTGATAAAACTTTATATCTCAATAATATAATTAGACTTTATAATCTATAGACAAAATGAGGATTCATGGGAACAGACCTTAGAGGCATTTATGAACGCTTTGTGTAATTGTGTTACGTACAATAAAGCAATTTCATAAGCTATGAACACTAACGAGACCTTGAACAATAGCCGCTACTTGAACTTTGAGGGATGAGGAGTACCACGGTTTGAGGTGTTTGTACCGCATAGCTTCTTCTTCATATATCTCCACTTCACCTGGATAGTGGTTGCTGCTTTACCTTGCTCGTACGGAGATTCATTCCTGAACATAGTAAACACGTTAAGTATAGCTACTATATAAATGGAGAATGTGAAAACTTTTGGCGGTGAATTCCCACCTAGATACTTACAAATGAGTTAAATAGGTTAAATTGAAAAAAAATTTAGCTAAAAAGGACACATTAACTGGGTCAAATGAATTGAAGTGGAGCAAAATGCATTTTATTGCATACAAACCTGCTAAATCGGTTTATTCAACATAATAGACGTTACTGTACTAATTTCACCGTTTCTAATCAAATCACAAACACACAATAACAAATATATATAAAACAGGGAATAAAAGGCATTTCCGGTCACCTATGGACAAGTTAACCAACCAATTTATAAATGATGCATACATACTGTGTAACAGATGCAATGATGAATTACCTTATCGCATGCTGAACACGATGACTCCTTAAGAATCCTGCAAAAAGGGTGGTGACTTCCTCTAAATCTGCAGCCCTTAGAACAAATGCCTCCACATTTGTTAAGCATTTCACCGTCCTTTTGCTGAGCAGTCTATATCCAAGTTTTTTATGGTTTCTTGTATCTGCACATAACAATGATAAATCATTGTGGAACCAACACAAAGTTATGACTGCTCAGCAAAAGTCACATATATTGTTAATGAATTCAACATATGAACAGCCAACACAATGAGTTGTACAGTTGAGTGCAGAATTATAAGGTCTTGAAATTTCTCATTATATAACCAAGTGGGAAGAGTTGGCATAAACGAAACATAAAATATATAAGAAAATACAATAATATTATACCTCCATTGTCAGAGGATTGTTCAAGGCACCACATGAGAAGTTCTTCACCACATGAGTCTCCCTCTGACAATGGAACTTTATTCCCATCTTCTCCTATGCTCTGCATCTTTCCTCTTACGATGAATACCATTTTTGTGATAATCCCTCCTTCATATAAAGGTGTTCCTCCTTTAATATATGTCTTTTGCCTCAACCTTTCACATATTGCATCTAAGATTGGTTCATCCATTGCCGCAAAAATGCGTACCTATAAAATGAAATAAAGATATATAATTCTAATTATCTCTGAAGGAAAAATCGTTTTAGCAAAAGGAAAAAAAAAGTGATCTAATGTTGGTAAAATAATAAAAATGTCGATGTAAATATGCTTTCACACAAAAATTTAGAAATCAGATTTATATACCTTCACGATCATTTAAATTACATCATTCTTGTTCTACTTGAATCATTTATTTTCCAAAATGTCTACTTGAATCATTTATATACCTTCACGATCATTTAAATTACATCATTCTTGTTCTACTTGAATCATTTATTTTCCAAAATGTCTACTTGAATCATTTAAATTGGAGAAAAGATAGAGAAACTAAGTTTGAGTAGGTTTAAAACTAGAAGAAAATAGTGTGAAAAGTATGAGTACAAAAGTAGAAGTGATTGATAAATGCTGTAACTATTTGTTTGGGTATATAAGTGGAAAATGTGAAAGCATGGTAGATGTTTATGCTTATTTTTTCGAAAGTAGGAATCCCATGTTAATTTAAAACACCAAAACTACAGGTCAAAATTTACCAAAGTGTTTCCAAATGCTTAGAAGCGCTATATCGTTTATATTTATATTGAAAAAACCAAGACTTTTATTTTAATTATGATCCATTAACTATTAATATGATCGAAATGAGATGGACTCATGGTCCAAAAGAGTTTTGAAGTGTCGGATCCCTAGTCTAAGCTACTTCATTGACAATAAAACTGAATCTTACTTTCTTGATCAACTCAAATAGGTGGCGGCGTATATCTCTTTGCAGGTCTTCAGGTAAAGTTTCCATTAGATTTTCTTCATTAACCCCTTGGGTAGCAGCCCAGTTATATCGCTCTGACTCTCGAACTTTTCTGCACATTACATTTATCAAATGGTCAGATTTCGAGCCAACATACAACAGATCAAATAATTTATCGGTAAGCGGAAGGTCAAATAATTCAAATGGGTAAAATATCCCCCCCCCCCCCCCCCCCCCCGGGTTGTATTTTAACACATACAAGCTTCTAGATTGATAGTGTAATAATATTAATCTCGTAGTCATAATTAAAGCCACTACTTTAAGCAAAAAGAAAATGGTCAGCTGAACCCAGTCCATACTAGATAAACCGGTGTTTACAGTTCCCAACCAGATATTATGCCACCTTTACATGCAATGACTAGTTACTCTTAAAGAGAAAAACATAGGTAGGAGAGATATACCTCCGTAAGTTGTCTGGCAAGTGTCTGTGGCTCATCCATTGCTCAAAATCACGCCGTCTAAGTGACATTTCTAGTCGCCTAAAATAACATTAAATGCCAACCATGGTAAATTCCTTGGATCATCCATATCGAGATAAAAAGGTATAAGTAGAATAGTATTCGTATAAAAAGGTCTACCTGCGTCCAAGACCTTGAAGAAAGTTCTGCATGTTCCCAATAAGAAGAGCAAAAAGTAGAAGTCCAAGCCCAACAATTCCAATGGTAAAGAGAACTTCCCATTCAAAATAACTTGGAACTAGATTGCCAGCGAGTGTGCTGATTTGCTTCACACAATCATCAGCAAATGAAAAGGATTAGAGAAGGATCTTACTAATATTATAGAGAAAACATGCCGGAATTTCTTCAAAAAGTAAAATGATACAGAAACTCCAACCTCTTAAAGTACTTATGAAAATAATTTTGCTTAATCTATTTTAACTGTTTTTGGCTCATTGTAGCGGTCTAACCGCCCGTGACCGGTTCCAGCCATTTCCTTAGCACCCCAAATAAGATTAGGGCAGCACTCAAACCTGAGACCTCCTGTGAGGAAACAGGATTCCATGTCACTAGACCAAGGTGGTGATTTCAACCTCCTAGAGCACCGATAGAAAACTTTTGGTATAAAAAAAGATGCATTATGATCAATTGTTTACTTTTTTGACCCCACCCGTAAACAGACTTCTGGCTTTGCTACTGACTTTGTTTGTTGGACCATCATGTTACATAGTCATCTTATTTTTGACATGGGTTCGCCACAATATTTGGTCACTCTCTAAAGTTGAATCATTCTGTTATTGTATTAATATGATTTTCATTTTAAATATTGCTCATAACAGAGGGCTTTTGTAAGGTACCAGATATTGGTTGAGAATATTAACTTTTCCGTAGCTCACAGTTTCTAGACCTAATATAGTAGTAAACTCTATTTATGGTTTCGACTGTTGTATGAGTCTTCTTACAAGTAAATATCATTATGATGGTGGTACTTAAGTATTAAATACTATGAATTTTACTCCATATTTCTAAAGCACTAGCTTTGATAACAAGAAGCAGTACGCCGGTACATGAGCGCCATGTTTATTAACACAAGCTAATGTGAGAAAACTGAAAATAAAAAGAGAAAAAAAAAAAATGCTAAAGCTTAAGGTTGCAAAATGGGCAGGATTAGTTGGGACCTGGTCCACCCACAACCACTTTTTGAATCCTTGTATTTACTTTATAAATAAATAATGGGTGATAGTGAAGGGATCAAGTGAGAACCAACATATATGGTGAGAACCGTGAAAACCACTAAAAAAACCAACTCTAAGGGCTTTGCCCTTAGAGTTAAGGGCTACGCCCGTACCGTATCAAACCGTCACCATCTCTTGGATCGCCGCCCATCAAATCCATACCATTCCCATATGCGTCCGGTGACAACCCCTTTAGAACGGATGAGGGCAACGCCCGTACCGTATCCATACGTTTTCAACACGTAACCCATATGATTTTTTACAAAAAATTTTTTTTTTTTTTTTTTGGAATGGGTTTTTGTTAAAAGAAAATAAAAAACAAAAAAAAAATTCAAAAAATTAAAAATTAAAAATTAAAAAACCACACCAAAAAAGAGAAAGAGAAACTAGTGGTTCTCACGGTTCTCTCCATATTTGTTGTTCTCACATTAACCCTACCCATATATATATATATATTATAAATAATAAGACAAACCTAGACTCTTTAATAAAGAGTATTGGAGGTTTAACCTAATTGACCCATATGACCCTCATCTTTTTAGTAAATCCTGTGAACCTAACCGATTTGATCCGTTGAAAAAGATACATATAAAATATCAACCCATTATTGGTAAATGGGTCGAAATTGAAACCTTTAGTAAGAAAATTTCCACAAAAAACGGCAGAGAAAGTTGATCTATAAGGTTTGAGTACCTGAAATCCCCAGAAAAAAGAGTAGATATATCTTCTGATTATACTACTCTCGGCTGTGAGATTGACAGCTTTGACGTAAATTCCATAGGGGAAACCGTCCTCCTTAAAGCAAGCAGAGGAATTTACATGTTGCTTCCAGTCATTCCATGTTGAATCTGATTCAGGGCTCCCAAAATATCCATGCCCACAATCTATGAGCTTCTTGCATTGCGTAAATCCAGAATGACGACAAGCATCTCGAAGGCACTGATTAACCCTCTACAAGGAATCAAAGGAAAAAGACTTTAAAAATAGATCGAAAACTTTAACACTATAAATTAAAAACCCGTACAAATTCTGCAATCAATGTCTAAGCTTGCATTACATAAACATGAACAATTCATGATTCTCATATACCTGTAACCCAAAGAGATACCAGCATGACCCAACAACATGACCAGCCAAGACAAAGGTCAGAAGATTGATGACAAAGTTGGCCCATGCTGACTCAAATATGAAATTAGTTGGAGACTGGCCTGCAAGGAGAGGCAAAAACCGGTATAACCTAGGAATGTACTGAACTAGAATCGCTGTTCGCAACAGATTCTTTGCATAATTGGCTCCAGAAGACCCAATGGAATGTGGTAGGAATACTAATACAATGATCTGCAATGCCAAGTGACCAAGTAATGAAAAGTACACAAATGATAATGATAAGTTGGTAATTTGAATCCATTTATGAGTAAATGGTTTAAATCAAGTTAGTTTGTTCTATAATGGGTCAAATCGGTAGAGCTAAAACCAGTAAAACTCAAGAAGAGCCACATAGGTTGACAACCGCCCATGGTGTATTCAAAATGCATTAAATCTTCTAAATTGTTTCACATATTATTAATGTAATAATCTATGTTCTCCAATGACAATTAACACATTTATTAATTGTAAAACTCAAAGATGAAAAGATAAAAAAGAGTGTCCAGCTCCAGTCCCTGAAGTACTAAAAAATCTCCCCATTTTCGCTCATTACCAAACCTACCTCACCTGCCCATTTCTGCCATTTTAAGAAATGCTAATATAATTGAAATAGAATATTACCTGAGGAAGGGGTAAGACAATGAATAAGTCTAGGATAAAAAATCCAGAGAAGTAATGCATCGCAATTTTCCTAGGATGATCTACCAAATCTCCAGCACCTACAACTCTTGATTCTGGAGAAACGAATGCTAATCTGAACTGCAAAACAAAGATAACATGGGACAATAACTCTCAAATACATAATAACGAATAGATATTTGGTATATTACAATACTGCTAACATAACTGGCAATCCTTCATCTCCGACAATCTTTGTGTGATCTTACAAAATGCTCTTTACTTATTAGCATAGCTTTTGTATTTTTCAAAGTCTTAATTTATACATATGATGTTTTCTTGAATTGTATAAGGTCATCCAAATAACCTCTAACCCATCTTTGGCTCTTGTAGGGGTATCCTGACCGAATCAGGGTACCCCTATTCCGATCCAAGGCTACTGATGGGCAACTAACGATACACGGCTGTAAAGCAAAGACACGCGTAAGGGTGGATATACGCATTAACTGGTACAAGGAAAGCTATGAGTTAAAGTCAACACCTATATGGCAGGCCAAGTCCATCAGTCTGTGGAAATAGAAGGTTCACAAGGTACTTAACATAATCAATAGGTATTATTCGTTGATTAGCCTACAAATACTAACTCTTGCATTACTATTCACTTTCTTACTAATACTCCTCTTGTAAAATTGAATCAATAACTTATGAAGTATTTGATTTACTGTATTTAGTTTAGTTACTTAATAAGAAAGGTCTGTTTGTCTATCATATGAAATCCTAATAGTATTTGTGGTGAAAAAAGAAAAGACGATAAATGTATTTTTTTTAGGTCAAAGGATAACATATACAACAGGTGCATAAAAAAGTAGTACCTGAACAAGCATGTGCAAGAGGTAAATAAAATCTGTCATGCTCCTGAAAACCACAATGGCTTTTGTCATAGGCCAATTAATTACAATACACTTATGCTCCTGCTTCCAAAATAAAAAATAAAGTGAGCAAAAAATAGATTCGAAAATATACACTACAGAGTTAAATAATACGAATGAACGGACAAAGTTTAGTGTACGTGTAGTTGGATAGAATCGAATTACAGGTGAAAGGAGTTACTATTTTCCCAAAAATAATAGTTTTATATCAGAAAGGGGTTTTACCTTGTTCGTTGATAGCAAGAAAAAGAACAAGGGGTCTATGAAAATGGCGAATAAGCAAGAAATGACAATGAATTGGTTCCACTGCTGAACAGCTTTGTTGTGTGGATTCATTACCCC
This sequence comes from Erigeron breviscapus, assembly GCA_034093135.1. Classification (NCBI taxonomy): domain Eukaryota; kingdom Viridiplantae; phylum Streptophyta; class Magnoliopsida; order Asterales; family Asteraceae; genus Erigeron; species Erigeron breviscapus. The sequence continues at coordinate 140,265,682 of CM067169.1, forward strand.
ACACGTAAAGTGTTTGATTAGGGATAGCTTTTCTTGAGCCCGTCGGTACCATCCCTTTGCACCTCCATACACAAGCTTCTAGAGAATAGGAAAATAAAACAACTGTTAAAAGCCACATGTAGTAAGAAATCTTGATTTAGAACAACGCCCTCCCTTAATGAAAAAGGTCAATCTCCTAGCTTAATCATCTAAGAATTGAAGTTTGTTTGAAAGAGAAGATAAATACCCGGTGATCAAACCCATGGGAGAGTCTTGTGATCAGGTGTCCTTTGTAAGTGTATGAAGTTGGACATGTGGTACAGTAAGGATCATCACACATCCCTAATTGCCCCGACCTATATAAATGTTCGTTTTTTGCTACAGTATCATTAACCCCCCATTGATGGTTAAGAGTTTTAATCTTTTCTTGTTCTGCTTGCTCTTGTTGAGCTTTTTTATCACTATGTAAGGGACCTGAAAAGCTGACACGATTTGTTTCACCAGAAGACTCAAGTGAGGTCATTGGGATGGATATTGTAACACTTCTGTTCATGTGAGAAACTCTACGATCGTTTCTGACAGATTGCAAATTTCTTCCTGACAAGATTGGTACATCATCCTTTCCGGTATCATCCATCTATCAAGCATCAAGTGCAACAGCTACAGAAGAGACATGTGAACAAAAAATAGTAAAAAATATTTGAATATACAAACGATATCGCTGTGAAAGTCATAGAACTATTCCATAACAACTTAATTCAACATCAACAATCAAGCTATTTCAACCAGTTCATATATTAAACGTTGACATTAAGATGAGACTATTTGAAGATGATGAACTTGTTGGGTGCAAAGATAATTCTACATTGGAAAATATAAGCAATAAATGTCAATATACTTAAAGTTTATGGCTAACCCTCTATTACCAATTAGTTTTAGAGTGGAACCTCAATGTGGGCTTATATGTTGGGGCACAGTGTTGGAACATTATCACTCATATCAGGTGGTATCAAAACTACACTTTTAAAATTGACCCCCGGTTTGACCTAACGAACAAGTAGATGGCCGCAGGTGGCATGACCCCCGGTTTGACCTAACGAACAAGTAGTCCGCTCAGTTAGCCCATATTACATCATTCAGCTAGAGCAGGTTCAGGTCACCCACTAGCTCGATTTTTAAAATTGCATATCCCAACACCCCCGAAAATTATTTTTGATATAAAACAAAGCCAAGTACAAATAGCCCACTAGTCATCAAAATTTTTGTGGAGCGGGTTCATTATCAAAATCACTAATCAGCAAGGCTTTATCAGGAGGTTCATTGACAAGTTTATATGAAATTTACATTGAATTACGCAAGAATTATTTCAGAGGTCACCCTCTTATGTAGCTCCACATACTTTTTTTAAAAGTCAAATTGGGATCACTGACGGGCCACAAGCCCACTGATCATCTCTCCTCCCCGCACGAGGAATCCACCATTTGTGAGAGAAACCTCCTTTTCTAACATGAAATCCCAATTATTTGTCACACGACTCGAACCCATGACCTCACCATTATTAAAGGCACCCATCTCAACCACTTGGACCGAGGGTCATTCGTACAATACTACTAGTTCAGTTGGTATTTCTTAAAAAACAGTAAAAAATAAACACTTTAAAACTTTACTTACAAGCAATCATCAATCATTATATATATTAGATTGTTATGTTATTCTTCAAGTATAATGCTAGTTAAAGTCACTTCCTGATCACTGATATAAGTACAAAAAATAAAGAAAATGATGATGAAAAATAATAATAATAATGGAAAATAAAACATACCCTTTTTAAGAAGGAGCCAACTTCAAAGAAAAGTATCAAGCACTCAAGAAGCTAGTACATAAGTGTGTGTATGTAATTGTGTATATATAATAGTACTCCGTATTTTATATAACTTTAAGGAAGAAACAGGGAAGGAAGAAAGAAAGAATGAATTGTTTGAGCGTGGACTTTGACCACTTCAAAGAAACCCGCTTCCCGACAAATATTTTATAAAAAGTCTCAAGTCAATCTTTAAAATATGTGAAATGCCCTTTTGGGTTTAACTAAGCCCAACCATCACCAAAACCCTTATTTTATTTTTTCAAGAGATGATAAATCTTTCTTTAAAAAAAAGGGCTAATTACTTGGAAAGTCCCATCAACTTGTCACTGAAATCTTTTCTGGGGCTCCAAAAAAAAAGTTCTATTTGGGGGAAAAAAAACGGCTAAAATCTCTTTTATGGGGTTCCGTACAAGTAGCCAGTTAAAAATAGGGCTAATTACTTGGAAAGTCCCATAACTTGTCACTGAAATCTTTTCTGGGGCTCCAACAAAAAAAAGTTCTATTTGAGGGTATGAAAACGGCTAAAACTATTTTTGTTGGGTCTCGTGTAAGCAGCCGGTCAAAAAAAATTTTGAATGTAATTTCTCTTTTATTTTATTTCATTTATGGATTACATGGAAATTACAAGTCATATCTCTATACAAAACACCAAATATAATATATATATTTCTGGCCACCCACCGGAAAATCAAAAACAACATACAATTTTTCCGACCACCCCAATACCACCACCACAAAGATCCACCCACGAAACTCATGAAACAATTTGAATAGTCCTGATTGTATCTTTGTCCCCATCTGACCATTCTCATGTTTAACTTTTATTAACCAACCCAAGTTAAAGATGTGAAATTTTTACTTAACACCACCGTGAAGTCTCCATAGCCGCCACCATAAACACCGCTACTATTCCGACAACGAACCTTAATACCCAAATCTGAAACTTTTAAGTTAATCAATCTTATTTGTTTTTCACCCAAAACAGTTTTTTCACGAGAAACCTAATCAGTTGTGACTTGTGAGGAAGCCAAAATTAGATCTGGAATCAAAGGGTAGCGAAGCTACCGGTGGTCGCTGTCGGAGAGGCGGAACAAGGGACAATTGGGATGGCAGGGAAATCGAAGGTGTGTAGTGGTATTTTTTGATAGTTGTGTGTGTTTGTGAAATTGGTAGATGGGTTTTGCCGATCCAGTGAAACCATTGTTCAGATTTTAGTAACTTCGTATCCAATGAAGTTTCCGACGTCGGTAGCGGTGGTTTTGAAATGGAAGTGGCTAGATGCTGATATGATACAAGGGAATATAAAGAAGTGGCTAAATTGAACTTTTTTTTGTTGGAGCCCCAGAAAAGGTTTCAGTGACAAGTTGAGTGACTTTTCAAGTAATTAGCCCTTAAAAATAAGGATAAAACCGGCTAGCTACTGTACACGTCAGCAAAAAAGTGGTCACGGTCCTACTATAGTAGTTTTAGCCGGTTTTCTTCCCCCGAATAGAACTTTTTTTTGTTGAGCCCCAGAAAAGGTTTCAGTGACAAGTTGAGTGACTTTTCAAGTAATTAGCCCTAAAAAAAATATCTCCACAATAATACAAATGTGACATTTAGACAAAACTTTATATTAAATTACCAATTTGTTTTTTCTTATATTATATTTAAATAAAAATGTCATTAAGTTTCTGTGTATTTGTCATTCAGGTTAGTATTCATACGTATTTGTAATATAGATATTTACACATAGTAGATATATATTTTAATAATATTATTGTAATTTACATATATTTATATATGTTTCAGATGGATTCTTTTGAGAATATATGGGGAGAAAATTTTGAGTTTCACTTAGAAGAACCTGATGAAGATTTTGAAACCCCGGAGATGGCCCCTCAATTTGACTACGACGCTAGCGATTTCTACACCGATGAGGTATAATTAAATGATGACATTAACGTTTAAATGGAAAATAAAGTCTAATAATGAGTTTTTTTGTTTCGGGCACACTTTACTATTTCAGGTGTTCGATTCACACGAAGAAGTGTTCAACTGGGCCCAAGGAATAGCAAAGAAGCTTGGTTATGTCTTAATCAAACGACGAACAAATTCCAACTCAGCTGGTGTCAAAAATAAAGTGACCATAGTCTGTAATCTTGCTGGGCAAAAAGATAAAAGGACAATTGGGCTCATTAAAAAGACACTTAAATGTGAGTGCCCCTTTAGATTGGACGGACGTTTGACAACAGATGGTGGTTGGAGGGTCACCGTTATTGAGGAGAGACATAATCACTATCCAGCTAATAATCTGCAGGGTTACGCGTACGCAAGAAGGTTGAGTGAAGCTGAGAAATCATTTGTGGAAGCTGAATATCATCGCGGTACAGATCCCCGTAAGATTGTAAAGCGGTTGAAAGAAGAATTTCCAGGAAACTTGACCCGCAATGAAGACATTTATAATTTTCAAAAAGCGTTACGGAAGAAGGCGGCCGAAAAACATGGGGACACTCCAATGCAGGTTACATATATAAAATTTACATATTCTTTTATTTATTTACTATGATAGAGTATCTGAAACGACATACGTACGTCATATTGTTCAACCGGCGCAGGTTATGTTCAGTTTGCTAAAGGAGCATAAATACTTGTATTATTATACCACAAATAGGGTATCTGGTCGGTTGGAAAATCTGTTTTTTATACATCCCACATCATTTGAGTTGTGGCGTGCATTTCCTTATGTTATCCAAATAGACGCCACGTACAAAACCAACTTGTACAACATGCCGTTGGTCGAGATTGTCGGCGTCACGTCAACAAACAGGACCTTCAGCATATCATACGCGTTTATCACAAGTGAACAGGAGCATAAATACTTGTATTATTATACCACAAATAGGGTATCTGGTCGGTTGGAAAATCTGTTTTTTATACATCCCACATCATTTGAGTTGTGGCGTGCATTTCCTTATGTTATCCAAATAGACGCCACGTACAAAACCAACTTGTACAACATGCCGTTGGTCGAGATTGTCGGCGTCACGTCAACAAACAGGACCTTCAGCATATCATACGCGTTTATCACAAGTGAACAGGAGCATAAATACTTGTATTATTATACCACAAATAGGGTATCTGGTCGGTTGGAAAATCTGTTTTTTATACATCCCACATCATTTGAGTTGTGGCGTGCATTTCCTTATGTTATCCAAATAGACGCCACGTACAAAACCAACTTGTACAACATGCCGTTGGTCGAGATTGTCGGCGTCACGTCAACAAACAGGACCTTCAGCATATCATACGCGTTTATCACAAGTGAACAGGAGCATAAATACTTGTATTATTATACCACAAATAGGGTATCTGGTCGGTTGGAAAATCTGTTTTTTATACATCCCACATCATTTGAGTTGTGGCGTGCATTCATTCAGGTTAGTATTCATACGTATTTGTAATATAGATATTTACACATAGTAGATATATATTTTAATAATATTATTGTAATTTACATATATTTATATATGTTTCAGATGGATTCTTTTGAGAATATATGGGGAGAAAATTTTGAGTTTCACTTAGAAGAACCTGATGAAGATTTTGAAACCCCGGAGATGGCCCCTCAATTTGACTACGACGCTAGCGATTTCTACACCGATGAGGTATAATTAAATGATGACATTAACGTTTAAATGGAAAATAAAGTCTAATAATGAGTTTTTTTGTTTCGGGCACACTTTACTATTTCAGGTGTTCGATTCACACGAAGAAGTGTTCAACTGGGCCCAAGGAATAGCAAAGAAGCTTGGTTATGTCTTAATCAAACGACGAACAAATTCCAACTCAGCTGGTGTCAAAAATAAAGTGACCATAGTCTGTAATCTTGCTGGGCAAAAAGATAAAAGGACAATTGGGCTCATTAAAAAGACACTTAAATGTGAGTGCCCCTTTAGATTGGACGGGCGTTTGACAACAGATGGTGGTTGGAGGGTCACCGTTATGAGGAGAGACATAATCACTATCCAGCTAATAATCTGCAGGGTTACGCGTACGCAAGAAGGTTGAGTGAAGCTGAGAAATCATTTGTGGAAGCTGAATATCATCGCGGTACAGATCCCCGTAAGATTGTAAAGCGGTTGAAAGAAGAATTTCCAGAAACTTGACCCGCAATGAAGACATTTATAATTTTCAAAAAGCGTTACGGAAGAAGGCGGCCGAAAAACATGGGGACACTCCAATGCAGGTTACATATATAAAATTTACATATTCTTTTATTTATTTACTATGATAGAGTATCTGAAACGACATACGTACGTCATATTGTTCAACCGGCGCAGGTTATGTTCAGTTTGCTAAAGGAGCATAAATACTTGTATTATTATACCACAAATAGGGTATCTGGTCGGTTGGAAAATCTGTTTTTTATACATCCCACATCATTTGAGTTGTGGCGTGCATTTCCTTATGTTATCCAAATAGACGCCACGTACAAAACCAACTTGTACAACATGCCGTTGGTCGAGATTGTCGGCGTCACGTCAACAAACAGGACCTTCAGCATATCATACGCGTTTATCACAAGTGAACAGGAGCATAATTATAGATGGGTGTTGGAGTGTTTGAAGTCGACCCTAGGTGAAGGGTTTGTTGTACGCGTCGTACTCACGGACAGGGATCTGGCCCTCATGAAAGCATGCAAAACCGTTATGCCGGAAGCATACCATTTACTTTGTAGAGTCCACATATGGAGGAACATCGAAAAATTTAGCATGCCATCATTCAAAGCGGTAGGGAAATGGGGACCTTTTTACGCATGGTGGAAAAAACTTTATGAATCGCGCACACTAGAAGAGTACACCCAAAATGAAAAAGATTTAAAAGAGAAGATGGGAAAAGATTTAGACAGTATGTGAAGTGCACATGAAATTTTTTATTTTTTATTTTTGGTAAATCACATATATCCACACGTCCTAACCCAATGTTAAATTTACAGAGGTTTACAAGTACCTGCAGAAGGAGTGGCTTTCCCCGTACAAGGAAAAGTTTGTGTCTTTTTGGGTCGATCAACATCTCAACTACCGTAACTACACTACCAACAGAGTTGAGGCTGAGCATTCACTCCTGAAGTCCGAGTTGCGGGGGAGATGTACATTTCACAGAATAATTGAATGTGTTAATTCTATCCTCCTCGGACAAGAAACAGAAATCATAGGACAACTGGAGGAGAGCAGAATTTATAGAGCTGGTAAACACAACTACCCATGTTTGAAAGACCTGCTTTGTGTTGTATCTGTGACAGCTCTGGATATAATGGTCGACGAAATTGAACGATTCAAAAATCAGATGGGTAGAGACTGGAGAAAGTGCGGGTGTAAGGTTTGGATTAGTTGTGGGCTTCCATGTGCTTTCCGTCTAGCTTCGTACATGCATCACAGTAAGTATATCTGAATATAATTAATTGATTTTTTTTTTGGAAATGCACAAAAATTATACTTATTTTTTAAAAATGTAGGCAAACGTGTTGAGGTGTTTAAGATAAATGACTTTTGGAGAAAGCTAGACTTAACACCGTCGACGTGCCTACCAGACAATGATCATCGAAAAGACTCCGACGATGACGAATATATCGACGAATTAGTAGATAGTGTTAAGGTAGAGATTAAGCAACAACCGAAGGCCCAGAGAAAAACTGGATATCAAAAATAAAAGACATCGTCTATCCGGGGAGAACTAAAATCAAGGACCCTTCCGTTATAAAAAATAAACGTGGAAGACCAATCGGGTCAAAGAAAAAAATGCCTCAAGTACGTGAAAAGGGAAATCGAAGTATAATTAATTGATTTATTATTTCTTATTATATTTCGAAGTATAATTAATTTATTTATTATTTGTTGCAGGTGCCCGACATTAACATACCGGCGTCAAATACAGCACCTTCCGGTCTTCAAAAATCCAAGTCCGTGCAATTTTCCCGACCGACTTTTCAGGATACCCAGTCAATGGGGGGTTTTCCGATCGTTTTTCGCAGCCGTCATTATTTGCAGAGGGCCAGTATGGGAGACACAGTGAATACGTGAGCACACAATCACGTTTCCCAGACACTGCAAGTTTCTTCAACGAACCTGAAAGCCAACCACAATGGCCTCAAAGTGGCAGACACAGTGAATATGTGGCCACCGAATCACTTTTTGCAGACACTGCTAGTTTCTTCGAAGAACCTCAAAGCCAACCACAATGGCCTCAAAGTGGCAGACACAGTGAATATGTGGCCACCGAATCACTTTTTGCAGACACTGCTAGTTTCTTCGAAGAACCTCAAAGCCAACCACAATGGCCTCAAAGTGGCAGACACAGTGAATATGTGGCCACCGAATCACTTTTTGCAGACACTGCTAGTTTCTTCGAAGAACCTCAAAGCCAACCACAATGGCCTCAAAGTGGCAGACACAGTGAATATGTGGCCACCGAATCACTTTTTGCAGACACTGCTAGTTTCTTCGAAGAACCTCAAAGCCAACCACAATGGCCTCAAAGTGGCAGACACAGTGAATATGTGGCCACCGAATCACTTTTTGCAGACACTGCTAGTTTCTTCGAAGAACCTCAAAGCCAACCACAATGGCCTCAAAGTGGCAGACACAGTGAATATGTGGCCACCGAATCACTTTTTGCAGACACTGCTAGTTTCTTCGAAGAACCTCAAAGCCAACCACAATGGCCTCAAAGTGGCAGACACAGTGAATATGTGGCCACCGAATCACTTTTTGCAGACACTGCTAGTTTCTTCGAAGAACCTCAAAGCCAACCACAATGGCCTCAAAGTGGCAGACACAGTGAATATGTGGCCACCGAATCACTTTTTGCAGACACTGCTAGTTTCTTCGAAGAACCTCAAAGCCAACCACAATGGCCTCAAAGTGGCAGACACAGTGAATATGTGGCCACCGAATCACTTTTTGCAGACACTGCTAGTTTCTTCGAAGAACCTCAAAGCCAACCACAATGGCCTCAAAGTGGGAGACAGAGTGAATATGTGGGCACCGAATCATGTTATCCAGACACTACAAATTTCTTCGACCAACCTTATAACCAACCACAGTGGGCTCAAAGTGACCAACCTTATAACCAACCACAGTGGGCTCAAACGCAAGGAGAAACATCCAGCTTGGTTGATCAAATCTTTGGGGGACCACATACACAGAACTTCTTTGAACCGCAGATACACAACTTCTTCGAGACCGAGTCAACATGGTCTGACACGAGAACATACCTAAAGCAACTCCCTTTTTACTTTCAACGTTACGTTGTGGATATCAAAAATGTTTCTTCTGATGGTAACTGTGGATTTCGGACACTGGCTGTTGCTTTGGGTGAATCTGAGGAAAAGTTTGAGTGGATTCGCAAACTAATGCTAGAGGAGTATGAGTCCAAACTCAGATACTATGAGGTTGCATTCGGTGGTGAAGCAACACTGATACATACTTTGCTTCAAATATCTTATGCCAACGGTCGCCCAATTGAACATTGGATGATGAATCCATATTGCGCTATGCTTCTGTCCAATGCTTTGGGTCTTATAATTATCTGTTTAAGTGTCCGTGAAAACGTCACATGTTTCCCTTTTTGGAAGGGGCCAGGCCAGCTATACCGTGACGAGCCGATATGCATTGGCCTCGTATCGGGGTCTTCACATTTTGTTACGGTTTATTTAGACAAGGACTGCTCATTGCCTTACCCCTCAGCTTGGGGTTTTGATAAACCTGCATCGCGGGCCTGGACAGAAGATGCGAAGTACAAAGACCGTTTGGCTGAGTACGACAGACACATTCAAGCTACTAAGGCACCTCCGGGATTTCAGCAGATTGATTAGTTGACTTATATTGTATAATACTTGGTTTGTAAGGTTACTTGATTTATATTATTTGGACGTTTGTTTGTAATAATATTGAACGTTTGTAATAATAGTTGACGTATTCTTTACCTATATTTGTTATTATGATTTATAGTTGATGTATTCTTTACTTGTTATTTTTTGACCTATATTTGTTATTATGATTTATAGTTGATGTTTCATTATTTATTTATTTTTACCTGTATTTGTTATTATGAATATCTTCATCAAAAAAAGAAAATATAAATACACATAAGTTACAAAAACAATAAAACAAAGAAAAATAAATAAACAACTACAAATATCAACTAAGCATCATTATCTTCCATATCATCGTCTTCATCATCAGCCAAATTTACGCTGTAATGAGAAGACTGCGCGCCCGCCTGAGGAGGAACAGGAGCCTGTGCATAACCATCAAAGTTAAATAAGCCATCGATCCAGGATTGGCTACCCTCTGGACTTGTGTTCAGGTCGAACTGGGTATGTGGCTGGCTCCCCTGGGCCTGATGAGGCTGACTCCACTGGGCCTGATGAGGCTGGCTACCCTGTCCCTGTGTCAGATGCGTATAGTCATACGCCTGGGTACCCATCTGCCTGATGACCCGCCCTATGCCTCGGCGATGCCCCGACCGGGGTCCAAGTTCCTGCATGAAAATGTCAGGCTGCGGTGTTGGAACGGGGTCCCGTTCAGCCTCCTCCTTCTTCTTCTTCAGATTGGCCTGAATCACGTTACATTATATATAAGGTTGATTAAATGGACATTTAATACTAAAAAATATATAAGCTTAAAAAGAGACACTTACATGTATTTCTTCAGCCACGGGGTGTTCCCATTTCTTATCTTTTTTCTTGTGCTTTTCTTCGTACAAATCCACCAAGTCTACGTCTCTGTTTTTATGAACCTGTAAACACATCAACTTATCATAAGAATATACATTTCACAAGTATATATTTCATAACAATAACTGACCTTTTCTTGGTGGACGTACTGAGAGTAAGACTGTCGTCCATGGGTCCCCGCAAGAACTTGCTTGCCCCTGTTTGTCTTGTTTGTCTCCGACTTCTTCACCCGGTCTTCCCTCTGGTAGTATCTCAGCAATGCCCTCCAGTCCTCCTGTGACAACAGCTTGCTCCAACTGTGGAACAGCTTTCAGCCCCCCCTTTTTTTCAAAGTGGGCTCTCTTGAACTGGCTCTTTCGGAGTCGATACTGAGAGGAGCAGTCCCTCTCGACACATAACCTGAATCCCTGCCTGATAGGGTCGTCGGGGTCAGTGATACGGATGAAGTGGTCCAATATGAACCTAGTCTGCAAATTTAAAGTAGTAGTTAGCGAAATAAAAAATTTATACAAACATCAAACAAGAAATTAAAAATTATGAAGATTGTACGTTTAAAGTCGGGATGATAATATCCTTTCTTTCGTCAGGCACATGGTTCCATGAGTCGTAGGTCTGCGGGATGTGCCGGACCAGTGTGCCAATCATGCTCTTGTACATGGGCGCGTTATCGCCGATCGCGTGCCACGTGAGTAGATTTCTCGTGTCAAAGTCTATGGGGAGACGACCTCTCTTGGCGAACTCTTCCTCTAAGTTAAGGTTCTGACTGGGCCCCCTCCCCTTTCCCTTTCTTGGGGCTACAAAAAAAAAACAAAAAATTAGTAAAAAACCGTTAAATTAAAAAAGGAACTATAAACAACCATTTTTCTTACCGCCACTCCCTTTGCAGCCCCAGGATATCCTCCACCATGGTTTATTCGGGTCTTCATTACCACCATCACCGCCGTGATATGTAGCCATTTATACTGCAAAATAGAAAACGAATTATACACAATTTAAAAATACATACAACAAAATGATCAAGGTTAAGAAAGATCCAAAATTATAACATTTTTTTAATGTTATTTTTTGTATATACTTTTTTTTATGCAAACGTTTATTTAACTTGTTTTTTAGACTTATATACTTTTTTTTATACTTACTTATATACTTTTTTTTATATTCTTATATACTTTTTTTTATACTTATTTTTATACTTTTTTTTATACTTATTTTTAACTTGTTTTTTAGACTTATATACTTATTTTTATACTTACTTATATACTTTTACTTTTATTCTTAATTTTTTTCTACGAAGTCTTTAATTCTTCATTTTTATTTATAATTATATATTTATATACTTTTTATTATTTTTATGCTTACTTTTATACTTTTTTTTATATTTATATACTTTTGTATTTTTTTACTTAATTTTATATTCACTTTTTTACTTAACTTTTATATAATTTTACTTAATTTTGTACTTTTTTATTAACTTTTATATAATTTTACTTAATTTTATATTCACTTTTTTACTTAACTTTTATATAATTTTACTTAATTTGTACTTATTATTTTTTATTAACTTTTATACTTTTTTTTATACTTATTTTTATCTATATTTTTGTTCACTTATTTTTTATACATTTTAAGTAGTTTATTTTGAAATATTTTTTTACATAATCTTTGATATTTACTTCTATACATATATTTTTATGGTTATAATTTTATATACTTTTTAAAACTTGTATTATGCTTATATGAAGTTTTTAAACCTTTTAAATGTCGTTTTTGTATGTACTTTTTATACAAACTTGTTTATTTAGTTTTATACTTATTTTTATCTATATTTTTTACTTATTTTTATAATACTTTTTAAATTTTGTTTTTTATAATTATATATTTATATTACTTTTATACTTTTTTTAATACTTATTTTTAAAGTTTTATAGAAACTTGTTTTTTATACTAATATAGTTTACTTATATGTTTTTTCTACGTAATCTTTAATATTCTTTTTAACTTACTTTTTACACTTATTTTTATATATATTTTCTTACACTTAATTTTGTACTAGAGACATGATTATCTACGTAATTTTTCATCTAACAATATAGATATTCTAATAAATCACTAAACACCTAATCTTTCACTAACAAAATAAATTACATACAAATACAAACATTATAATACAAATCATTAACTTATCAACAAAACTAAAAAAACTAAAAACAATACTAACATATCAATATTATAAATTAACAAAACTATAAAAAACACAAATACTAACAATAAAAACAAACTTTTAAAATCCAAAAATTAACTATCAATCCTAACAAAACTAAAAAAACTAAAAACAATACTAACATATCAATATTATAAATTAACAAAACTATAAAAAACACAAATAATAACAATCAAAAAGGAATAATATGGCCGGAAAATACATACCAAAATCTGAGATGGCCGGAAAATTGGGGAGGAGGAGGCGGCGGCCGGCGGCTGCTGAAACGTGTGATGGCCGAAATAGGGGGCTGCTGAAAGTCCAGATATGTCGCTGCTAATAGTCCGTCGGAAAAGTGGCCGGAAAATGGGGATACTTTGTTACTTGGCCGGAGTTTTCGGATTGTAAAAGGGGAGGTTTTTTTTTTTTGATGATAATGAAAGGAAGGATGTGGATGACTGGTATATATTCGAATTTGGGCCCCACTTGGGGGTATTTGCAGCGACAAGCGCTGCAAATGGTCGGGTCAAGGGTGGGGGGGGGGGGGGGGGGGGGGGGGGGGGGGGGGGGGGGGGGGGGGGGGGGGGGGGGGGGGGGGGGGGGGGGGGGGGGGGGGGGGGGGGGGGGGGGGGGGGGGGGGGGGGGGGGGGGGGGGGGGGGGGGGGGGGGGGGGGGGGGGGGGGGGGGGGGGGGGGGGGGGGGGGGGGGGGGGGGGGGGGGGGGGGGGGGGATTTGATTAATGAAAAGTTCAGCCATTAACGCCTTCTTGACTATACATTGCTCTCTAACGCACGATGCTTTTAAAAACACCACCATTTTGCAACACATATATTTTAGCGAATGTAGCTAGGTATAACCAAATGTATATAGTATGAATGAATTAAATATTTTAGACAATGTATGTAAACAACTTGGTAAAATGTTAAAATCATGTAACCGATCAATAAAAAACTTGCACGTGAAAACTGATATGGGTTGCCATGTTACATGATCTGTACAATTTACCAAGTTGTCAACATACAATGTCCAAAAGTTTAGTTTGTTCTTACTATATACATTTGATCATAGTGAGTTATATTTCGAGTTGGTTTTCCCTATTTTATCATGGCTAACTTACTACTCGATCACTACTTAGAGTATTACTACAAAAAGAATGACACCGGGTAGGAACTAATTATTATTACAATAACATGGAAATCATGAATTTTTGGTTGGAATAGTAGTTTTCACAGCACGTTTTGTAAAAAGAGGGAAAATAGTAATCATGCCACTATGAACCGAAATTTCTGACACCCAACTGATAAAGTTTCACAACCCCACCCCAAGCTCTGGGCCGCCAAGTCTTGCGTATTAAGCTCTCATCTATTATACCCGACTGTTGGTCGGACTAACAAACATTAAGTTATATTAAAAAACATTAAAAGAAAAATGTTACAAATTAATATACTAATAATAGAAAAATTATAACGTTGTTGGGCAAGGATTAGTAAATATAAATTCCCAGCCAACAGGAAAAACGAAAACTGTTACAAATTAATATACTAATATATAGAAAAAACCTAACGTCATTGGGCAAGGATAACAAATATAAATACCCATCCAATAAACAAGAAAAACAAATAAAAATACACTTAAAAAAAAATTAAAAAGAAAAAATAAGAGGAAGAAACATCGACTAAAATTAACAAAATGTTAAAAATACTAATTTTACCATTCAACTCTTTTATAAGAAAAAGGAGAAAACTAAGTAGAAATAAAAAAGCCCAATGGGCCCGGTCTTTTCCTGAATATAGTCATATAGCATGCTGAGTTGAAAAAGCTAAAAATTAAAGATGAGGATCCTTAAGTTATTTCTCTAATTTGAGTAACTTAAGGAAATCTTGATTTTTGGATTAAAATCAAGGGCAAAGATTCAATTATCATCTTTGAATCTTGGCTCTTGATTATAATCCAAGGGCCACGATTCCTCTAACTTGACCCCTCAAGTTGTTTTCTTCATCCAAAAATTAATATCATTGTTGTTTGTTTTAGCCACACATATATTATTTAAACGTTAAGTCAGTTTTTATATGGACCAATCAAACTAAATCACTGCTCACGCTAAAGTTATAATATGTAATAATTTAAATACACATTTATATATATTAGATTTTGTTAAAAGTTACAACACGTTATGTCAATTGATCATACAGATTAGGGTTACAAACGGTTCGATTATATAAAAATTTTGAACCATTTTTTCGAGATCGGTTCGGTTTGGTTAGCTAGAAATTTCGAACCGTTAATTTCGGTTACCCACAAATCAGTTACTTGAAAAAGTCAATTAATTTCAGTTTGTTTTTAGGTTTACTATTTATTAAAGTCATGCTAATATAAAGTTCAAGTTTTCAATTATAATAGTCAATCTAATTAATTTTTTTTTTTATGTTTAGTATAGTCATTGTTAACTACATTAATATTTTGTTTATAAATAAATATGCATCACATTAATATTAAAATATGTTTTTTAATGTATAATCCAAGTTTCTATCTAAAAGTATTGTAATTTACTACTTAAAATATTCTTTATGCGATACTACTAATATTTTTAATATATCTTAAACAAACTTAACAAACTTTCTTAAAGAGATGTTGTTATATATATTGATTATATGTAGACACATATCAAAATTCGGTTCAGTTCGGTTAACCACAGGTAATGAAAATTAAAAGCCGTAACCAAATTGTTATATAACGGGTTTTTGGTCACGCGATTGGATCCGGTTTTTCTTTATTTTTTACACCCCTAATACGGATACATATCTACTCAAAGTAAGAAAACTCGAGTGAGAAACTCGGAATTACTATTTGGGTTTTGTTAATGACAACCCTTAGGACTGTCAGTATAAACTAATTGGGTGCATTAAAATTTGTACTTGGTCATGCGAAAATTCAGGGGGTAGTTTTAGATGTATAAAGTACTAGTTTTTATGCATGTAATAAACTATTAAAGACAACTCTTAGGGTTGTCATTATCATTTTCCTTACTATTTTTGCAAAACCTTTTGTTTAAATCCTTATTTTTGCAAGCCATTTTATGAAAATTACTATTCCAACAAAAAACTCGGAAATCAATATGCCAACTATTGATCAAGTCAACTTCAGCGCCAAGACATAAACCCGAAGCCTGATTTTGGCCTCCAAAGCTACATTGAAGGGAATTTTACTTTTTATTTTTTTTTGATAAAGGGAAAAAATTACCGCACGTATATTATAAGCATTACAAGTACAAGGCTATATAAAACCACATAATGACTTAGCTAACAAAAACTTAGGTCGCGTTTGGTTCGCAGATTCTGATTGAATCTGATGGAATTGGAATTGAATTTCATTCCTTAGTGCGTTTGGTTGTTAAATGATGAAGGAATATCATTCCGTTGGAATGTAAACATTCCCTCATTTGATGGAATCTTCATTCCATGGGTATGGGGGGAGGAATCTCATTCCTTCCGTCACTTAAATCTTCAAAAAATGAAAAACATTCTGTCAAATTCCATTCCATCAGATTCCAATTCCTTTAAAAAATTTCATTTCTTCAAAAAACATTCTGTGAACCAAACGCGCCCTTATAAGTGCTTACACATGACATTACCATGTGTACGGCATCCCTTTTAACACCCACGTCCCTATAGGACCAATATAACATATATACATTATTATTAAGGTGAAAACGAGATGTTACAAATATTTGTTATTCACCAAATGTTTTTGGTAGAATTGAAATTTGTTAAGGAAATTGAAATCTGAAAGTTGTTTTTGGTGGTGGATAGTTACATATCAGATTTTCTACAGTATTATTTAATTTGGTGTTTAGTTGTTTGAGGGTATTTAAGTAAACATGATTGAATTCTAATGGAATTCAAAATATTCATTGGGTATATGGAAGGAATTCCAAATTCAATGATTTAAGGAATTTATTGGAAAGTTTTAAATTCCAATTTCATCATATATCTCAATCAAACATGGTTATGAATGAAATTCACATTCCAATTCTTATAAATTCTTAAGAATTTCGTGAACCAAACACCCCCTTAAATGTCCAAGTTCAGTAGATATATAAATTTTGGTGTAAACAAGTTACTGGACTATAAGACTTTTTTTTTTTTTTTTTTTTTTTTTTTTTTTTTTTTTTTTTTTTTTTTTTTTTTTTTTTTTTTTTTTTTTTTTTTTTTTTTTTTTTTTTTTTTTTTTTTTTTTTTTTTTTTTTTTTTTTTTTTTTTTTTTTTTTTTTTTTTTTTTTTTTTTTTTTTTTTTTTTTTTTTTTTTTTTTTTTTTTTTTTTTTTTTTTTTTTTTTTTTTTTTTTTTTTTTTTTTTTTTTTTTTTTTTTTTTTTTTTTTTTTTTTTTTTTTTTTTTTTTTTTTTTTTTTTTTTTTTTTTTTTTTTTTTTTTTTTTTTTTTTTTTTTTTTTTTTTTTTTTTTTTTTTTTTTTTTTTTTTTTTTTTTTTTTTTTTTTTTTTTTTTTTTTTTTTTTTTTTTTTTTTTTTTTTTTTTTTTTTTTTTTTTTTTTTTTTTTTTTTTTTTTTTTTTTTTTTTTTTTTTTTTTTTTTTTTTTTTTTTTTTTTTTTTTTTTTTTTTTTTTTTTTTTTTTTTTTTTTTTTTTTTTTTTTTTTTTTTTTTTTTTTTTTTTTTTTTTTTTTTTTTTTTTTTTTTTTTTTTTTTTTTTTTTTTTTTTTTTTTTTTTTTTTTTTTTTTTTTTTTTTTTTTTTTTTTTTTTTTTTTTTTTTTTTTTTTTTTTTTTTTTTTTTTTTTTTTTTTTTTTTTTTTTTTTTTTTTTTTTTTTTTTTTTTTTTTTTTTTTTTTTTTTTTTTTTTTTTTTTTTTTTTTTTTTTTTTTTTTTTTTTTTTTTTTTTTTTTTTTTTTTTTTTTTTTTTTTTTTTTTTTTTTTTTTTTTTTTTTTTTTTTTTTTTTTTTTTTTTTTTTTTTTTTTTTTTTTTTTTTTTTTTTTTTTTTTTTTTTTTTTTTTTTTTTTTTTTTTTTTTTTTTTTTTTTTTTTTTTTTTTTTTTTTTTTTTTTTTTTTTTTTTTTTTTTTTTTTTTTTTTTTTTTTTTTTTTTTTTTTTTTTTTTTTTTTTTTTTTTTTTTTTTTTTTTTTTTTTTTTTTTTTTTTTTTTTTTTTTTTTTTTTTTTTTTTTTTTTTTTTTTTTTTTTTTTTTTTTTTTTTTTTTTTTTTTTTTTTTTTTTTTTTTTTTTTTTTTTTTTTTTTTTTTTTTTTTTTTTTTTTTTTTTTTTTTTTTTTTTTTTTTTTTTTTTTTTTTTTTTTTTTTTTTTTTTTTTTTTTTTTTTTTTTTTTTTTTTTTTTTTTTTTTTTTTTTTTTTTTTTTTTTTTTTTTTTTTTTTTTTTTTTTTTTTTTTTTTTTTTTTTTTTTTTTTTTTTTTTTTTTTTTTTTTTTTTTTTTTTTTTTTTTTTTTTTTTTTTTTTTTTTTTTTTTTTTTTTTTTTTTTTTTTTTTTTTTTTTTTTTTTTTTTTTTTTTTTTTTTTTTTTTTTTTTTTTTTTTTTTTTTTTTTTTTTTTTTTTTTTTTTTTTTTTTTTTTTTTTTTTTTTTTTTTTTTTTTTTTTTTTTTTTTTTTTTTTTTTTTTTTTTTTTTTTTTTTTTTTTTTTTTTTTTTTTTTTTTTTTTTTTTTTTTTTTTTTTTTTTTTTTTTTTTTTTTTTTTTTTTTTTTTTTTTTTTTTTTTTTTTTTTTTTTTTTTTTTTTTTTTTTTTTTTTTTTTTTTTTTTTTTTTTTTTTTTTTTTTTTTTTTTTTTTTTTTTTTTTTTTTTTTTTTTTTTTTTTTTTTTTTTTTTTTTTTTTTTTTTTTTTTTTTTTTTTTTTTTTTTTTTTTTTTTTTTTTTTTTTTTTTTTTTTTTTTTTTTTTTTTTTTTTTTTTTTTTTTTTTTTTTTTTTTTTTTTTTTTTTTTTTTTTTTTTTTTTTTTTTTTTTTTTTTTTTTTTTTTTTTTTTTTTTTTTTTTTTTTTTTTTTTTTTTTTTTTTTTTTTTTTTTTTTTTTTTTTTATAAGACTTGAACTCATGTTGGTAATGGAAAGAAGGAGCCCAAGTTCCTTCCATGGCATAAGTTGATTACTCCACGTAAAATAAAGAGAGTTTTTGAAAAGTCTGGAGCATTGCAATCAATGGCACAGAATAAACATAACATTCGTGTTGAAGAAGAAGAAGAAGAAAGTTGGGGAAGATGTCTATGGTAGAAAAAAAACCACAAGCCAAAGTTGTTTTGACAAAACGGGACGATTCTTGTTTGGATCCAATTAAGGGTATTGGAAATATATCAAATTAGGCCACATGGGCCGTTCCTTTTATTGTGGTCAGGAACAAAACACCAAAAATCTTTCCCTCCTTCTTTCTTTTGCTACTGTCGACACCCACACAACCACATAGAACACCTACAAGTTTTTGCTCTCAAATCAAATACCTGGAAGAGAGAAACCAAAGGGGATTCAAAGGGGTAATCATATTTCAATAATAATTTAGGGTTTTGGCATCATCATCATCTTAATCTTCACCATCTTCATCAAATTCTTCAAGAACACGAATTTTGGTAAGTTACCCTTTTTCTACTAAAATTTTGATTTGAATTGATTCAATCCTAGTATTATTTCAGTTTTTGGTTAACTAGATTGTTGGACTATGAATATGAAATGGGTTTTGGTTTTTATTGGATAAATGGAATTTTAATTAGAATTAAGTTTTGGAAATCAAAAGGGTTGAAATGGTGAAAGGGTTGGCGACTTGGATAGTTTTCCAAGTCTTTGAACAGGTTTATGGTCATTGAAATGAAAAGGTTTGAGTTGAAAATGGTTTGGTTTTCCTGCATAAAATGAAGCTGCTGCTTCTGGTTCAGTTTTGGGCCACTGCGGCGCAGTGACATGGTTCTGGCTCACTGCGGCGCAGTGGCATGGTTCTGGCTCACTGCGGCGCAGTGAGCTGGTTCTGGCTCACTGCGGCGCAGTGAGCATGGTTCTGGCCACTGCGGCGCAGTGAGCATGGTTCTGGCTCACTGCGGCGCAGTGAGCATGGTTCTGGCTCACTGCGGCGCAGTGAGCTGGTTCTGGCTCACTGCGGCGCAGTGAGCATGGTTCTGGCTCACTGCGGCGCAGTGAGCTGGTTCTGGCTCACTGCGGCGCAGTGAGCATGGTTCTGGCTCACTGCGGCGCAGTGAGCTGGTTCTGGCTCACTGCGGCGCAGTGAGCATGGTTCTGGCTCACTGCGGCGCAGTGAGCATGGTTCTGGCTCACTGCGGCGCAGTGAGCTGGTTCTGGCTCACTGCGGCGCAGTGAGCATGGTTCTGGCTCACTGCGGCGCAGTGGCATGGTTCTGGCTCACTGCGGCGCAGTGACATGGGCTAGCCCCACTGCGGCGCAGTGAGCATGGTCTGGCTCACTGCGGCGCAGTGAGCTGGTTCTGGCTCACTGCGGCGCAGTGAGCATGGTTCTGGCTTAGCCACTGCGGCGCAGTGAGCATGGTTCTGGCTCACTGCGGCGCAGTGAGCTGGTTCTGGCTCACTGCGGCGCAGTACTGGTTCTGGCTCACTGCGGCGCAGTGAGCATGGTTCTGGCTCACTGCGGCGCAGTGAGCATGGTTCTGGCTCACTGCGGCGCAGTAGCATGGTTCTGGCTCACTGCGGCGCAGTAGCATGGTTCTGGCTCACTGCGGCGCAGTGAGCATGGTTCTGGCTCACTGCGGCGCAGTAGCTGGTCTGGCTCACTGCGGCGCAGTGAGCATGGTTCTGGCTCACTGCGGCGCAGTAGCATGGTTCTGGCCACTGCGGCGCAGTGAGCATGGTTCTGGCTCACTGCGGCGCAGTGAGCATGGTTCTGGCTCACTGCGGCGCAGTGGCATGGTTCTGCCACTGCGGCGCAGTGAGCATGGTTCTGGCTCACTGCGGCGCAGTGAGCATGGTTCTGGCCACTGCGGCGCAGTGACATGGGCTAGCCCCACTGCGGCGCAGTGGCTAGGGCCTGTTTTGTGCAAGGTTAGCTCACTGCGGCGCAGTGAGCTTGGCAATGGCTCACTGCGGCGCAGTGCTGGTCTGGCTCCTGCGGCGCAGTGAGCATGGTTCTGGCTCACTGCGGCGCAGTGAGCATGGTTCTGGCTCACTGCGGCGCAGTGGATACCTTCTGTGAAATTATGCGCGTCGATTTTTAAACATTAATAACTTTTAATCCGAAAGTCCAAATAAGTTTATTTACTTTTGGTTGGTAAAATGAAAGTTTGAAACACATTCTCGGTTATGGCATTCTAGGGTCTATAGCTAAGTAGTTGTACGTAGGATACTTGTCGTCGTGAGATTTGATCCTCACCATTCGTACTCATATCCTAGGTTTTGGATAGACGTGGAGACTAGACTGCTCTTATTCTCGGGCTGCTCATACTTTTAGCTCTGTGATCGCTAAGGTGAGTTTATGGCGCCCTTTTTCCTTTACTTTGGGCCTGAAAGCATGTACTGTATACACGACTACTTTGTAAATGATTTGTCTTTGTCTACGCCATGAGATTTGGTAAATGAAATCATTTGTCTTATATTTGCCATGAGACGGCTGTCTAAAAATGTGTATACATGTCTTATGAAAATCGATCTATATGTCTTGACTTGCCATGTTGTCGGCTGACTAAACTGTTCTTTGTGTTTTGACGAACTAAACTGATCCCCCCCCCTCTTGTAGTTATATTGAGGTTAGACTTCGGTCTGAACCGTCTTGTCTATATATTGAGGTTAGACTTCGGTCTGAACCGTCTTGTCTATATATTGAGGTTAGACTTCGGTCTGAACCGTCTTGTCTTATTATTGAGGTTAGACTTCGGTCTGAACCGTCTTGTCTATATATTGAGGTTAGACTTCGGTCTGAACCGTCTTGTCTTATTATTGAGGTTAGACTTCGGTCTGAACCGTCTTGTCTTATTATTGAGGTTAGACTTCGGTCTGAACCGTCTTGTCTATATATTGAGGTTAGACTTCGGTCTGAACCGTCTTGTCTTATTATTGAGGTTAGACTTCGGTCTGAACCGTCTTGTCTATATATTGAGGTTAGACTTCGTTCTGAACCGTCTTGTCTATATATTGAGGTTAGACTTCGGTCTGAACCGTCTTGTCTATATATTGAGGTTAGACTTCGGTCTGAACCGTCTTGTCTTCGTATCATGGTCGGACTTCGGTCTGGACCGTCCTGTATTAAATAACTACAACAAACGACGATTGATCTTTTAGTCAAACACACTGTAAACTCACCAACTATTTCGATAGTTGATCCTCTCAAACTTCATGCTTTTCAGGTGACCATCAGTAAGTCGTGGAATCGTACTTGGCATACTAGGGCCAATCTTTTGACTTTGGACGTACAATTAGCATCAGACATTGAGGACTCTCATGCTTTTGGCTTTAGTTGTATTTGACTGTCCAATTTATTGAACTTGTATTCAGTGGGCCCAGTTCCAAATGAGGATGACTTGTATCCGTATTTTGGGGTCCACACTTTGAACGATTTTACTTGTATTGACTTGTATTGGCATAAATGGATGTAATCTCTATTAACCTTCTGATTAGTACGCAATTCTTTGTTAACCCTGTATTTCCGCTACAACGGGGTGTGACACTCAGAACCAAGCTGATTAATTTGAGTTTCATTACTCATCATTAAATCGGAATCCAAAAATTAAGGTTCCAATAATAGAGCCTAATGTTGTTCCTAACTTCCTATGCTCATCGCACAACGCATAAAAACAAAAAAGGTACATATATTTTGAAAGACCAACTCACTATTACAATCACATGGAAAACAATATGCCAAATTGATCAAGTCCTATATTACTTCATCGTCATGCCATAACCATATTGATACCGAATTGTGGCCTCTAGGATGGTACTTTTGTAACTTGCGAAATGTATCATCAATTACTTAGTCCTGTATACCTCATTATGCAACCACAAGATGTTCAAAAGATATATGGAATCCTGCTTGTGTCACCAAACTTTGCTCCCAGTTAGCTTCTCATGACT
Organism: Erigeron breviscapus; assembly: GCA_034093135.1. Classification (NCBI taxonomy): domain Eukaryota; kingdom Viridiplantae; phylum Streptophyta; class Magnoliopsida; order Asterales; family Asteraceae; genus Erigeron; species Erigeron breviscapus. The sequence continues at coordinate 140,288,473 of CM067169.1, forward strand.
AGAACCGGGGCTTACCTGCATTAAAAAGCATAATAACATAAAAGATCGAATTGCAACTTTCCTTTCTATTTAGCTAATCCATCCTCATCTAAGACACTTTCGGCAAATTCAACAGTTTAACATCTTTGTTTTTATCAGAACCGAAGTTAATTGACCCTCAAGTTTTAATGACTGTGATTTTAGTGTTGGCGGGCACTGAGAAAATGATACAACATATTAAATTAAATTATTATTAGATTGAATTCAATTATATTTTGAGAGTTTTAAAAAGAGAATCTGCAATTAGGAATTACTTTTTACACAATGAAGGCTAGCAACTTCTGAACAATGTGCATTTACGATCCAAACAACCAGTAAACTATTAAGGAAAAAAAAATACAAATATCAAAAAAAAAAAAAAAAAAAAAAAAAAAAAAAAAAAAAAAAAAAAAAAAAAAAAAAAAAAAAAAAAAAAAAAAAAAAAAAAAAAAAAAAAAAAAAAAAAAAAAAAAAAAAAAAAAAAAAAAAAAAAAAAAAAAAAAAAAAAAAAAAAAAAAAAAAAAAAAAAAAAAAAAAAAAAAAAAAAAAAAAAAAAAAAAAAAAAAAAAAAAAAAAAAAAAAAAAAAAAAAAAAAAAAAAAAAAAAAAAAAAAAAAAAAAAAAAAAAAAAAAAAAAAAAAAAAAAAAAAAAAAAAAAAAAAAAAAAAAAAAAAAAAAAAAAAAAAAAAAAAAAAAAAAAAAAAAAAAAAAAAAAAAAAAAAAAAAAAAAAAAAAAAAAAAAAAAAAAAAAAAAAAAAAAAAAAAAAAAAAAAAAAAAAAAAAAAAAAAAAAAAAAAAAAAAAAAAAAAAAAAAAAAAAAAAAAAAAAAAAAAAAAAAAAAAAAAAAAAAAAAAAAAAAAAAAAAAAAAAAAAAAAAAAAAAAAAAAAAAAAAAAAAAAAAAAAAAAAAAAAAAAAAAAAAAAAAAAAAAAAAAAAAAAAAAAAAAAAAAAAAAAAAAAAAAAAAAAAAAAAAAAAAAAAAAAAAAAAAAAAAAAAAAAAAAAAAAAAAAAAAAAAAAAAAAAAAAAAAAAAAAAAAAAAAAAAAAAAAAAAAAAAAAAAAAAAAAAAAAAAAAAAAAAAAAAAAAAAAAAAAAAAAAAAAAAAAAAAAAAAAAAAAAAAAAAAAAAAAAAAAAAAAAAAAAAAAAAAAAAAAAAAAAAAAAAAAAAAAAAAAAAAAAAAAAAAAAAAAAAAAAAAAAAAAAAAAAAAAAAAAAAAAAAAAAAAAAAAAAAAAAAAAAAAAAAAAAAAAAAAAAAAAAAAAAAAAAAAAAAAAAAAAAAAAAAAAAAAAAAAAAAAAAAAAAAAAAAAAAAAAAAAAAAAAAAAAAAAAAAAAAAAAAAAAAAAAAAAAAAAAAAAAAAAAAAAAAAAAAAAAAAAAAAAAAAAAAAAAAAAAAAAAAAAAAAAAAAAAAAAAAAAAAAAAAAAAGCAGTTTATGCATAAATATCCGTAACTTTTCCAGTTGCAATGGTTTTGTCTGTATAAGAGAAACCAACAATTGTTTAATTGCTTGCATTTCCACTGGTTATCTCATTTATCAACTTTCTATAGTTGGCAGATGGAAGCGAGTACAAGCATTTAAGGTTTGAAGTTTAAAATTTTTAAACTATCTAAAAAGATTTTTACCGTTTGTTCGAAGAGAAAACCGACCAAGCTGTTGGAAATCTGAGAACTTCTCGATACATATCATATTAGTTACCTGAGGAACATGTTTAAGAAATGACCATATAAAAATTTGATGCCTTCCTAAAAATTATGTCTGATAAATGTCAGCCAAATGTTTGTGTCACATGAATACTAACCTTAATACGACATATAACAATCTCACCATTCTTCACAGAGACAACCTTCTTTTTCATGGGATTCCCGGTTTTAGGATCAATCAGCTGCATGAATTCCATGATCTCACAACTCTCGACAACAGAATGAACGTGGAATATAGCATTGTAACCAGCAGCCAAAAAAGCCTAAAAAGAAAAAGAGATTACTCAAAACCAAACCGGATAAAATAACTGATGAAGCATAAAAACAAATCCAAAGAAAATACTTATTTTATTTCCATACATTGTCCACCAATCCAAGAATTTGCATCTGGCTGACAAACTCATTTACTACTGGTATCGGTTTTTCTGCATATAAAATAGAGAGATTAATACAAGAGTTATAGGGACAGCCTAGAAAAATAAGGCACTGATAAAAACATAACAGTAGAAGTAGCAATATGGGTGGGTCAGATGGGTTGCATAACAGGTCAAAAGATGAGTTTGGGTCAAACCCAGTGGTAACTTATCTCGGTTGAACGGTAGCCCGGTAGGATCAGGTGGGCCACCTGGCATCCCACAATATGTATCCAAATTTATTTTAATTTAATCAATATATAATTAATGTGTTAACTATTGCAAGGACACATTTCTTAGAATAGCAGTATACTTTAGGCTATGGTCCGTTTCAATAAATTAAAATTGTTACTATTAAGTTGTGACTCTATTTTTAGGATAAAGAAAAGAAAACACTCGTAGTATAATTAGCAATAGAGGATCACAGCCTAATGTATACTGCTGTCCTCTGACTTTTTTCCTTTCAAAAGTAATCAACTTTTTCTAATAAAACTTCATGAGTTTTTACTATCTTACTATATTAACTGAAAAATAACAAAGCTTCACACATACACATGCATAAACCGCTGATATAATCATGGAGTCATAGACATAAACAAAGGGGAAGTGGAAGAAAATCTCAATCACATGTTCAAGTGATTCCAACTTAAAAACTCAAGTCATTAGTTTTGTACTATAGGTTGAATTATTAATTTGTCAAGTGATCTATGTTCGTAATATGAGCAACTCAAGTGTATCATCAACGGAATTTATGTTCATCTCCCATCAATATATTATCGGCATTTTGCCACAAAAAAAATAAACAAAACAAAACAAATAAGAAAACGTACCAATACTGCAAAGCACAAAGCCCGAGCGTATGTCTTCTTCTTCAATCCCAGTTATACGAATGCTTAGATTTTCACCAAGTCCGGCACTTTCAAATTTGTCCTTGTTACAAAATATAGCAACAACTTTCACCCGAACCTGCAAAAAGAATTTTCAATTGTTCCGTTTAGAAAATGGTGTTTGGAAGGATGAAACTAAATGAAAATAAGAAGTATGGAAGAGAGAGTTTAAAGAATGCGAAGGTATCGTTGATGAACACACCTTGTTTGGAATAATCAGCAGATTATCGCCCACATGTACACTGCCAGATTCTATTTTTCCCATAACAACCGTCCCCATGTCTTTATACGTGTCAAATATAGGCATTCTGAAAATTAAATATTCAGTTAAAGAAAAAGATATCAATTTCTTTCAATGACGACAGGTCATGAGAGAAGAGAAATACCTAAATGGACCATTTAGATCACGTGGTGGAACATCGATAACATCAAGTGCTTCAAAGAGACATTGACCATCCCACCACGGACATACCTTTTTGTCCATTCTAGTTTTCATGTTGGTACCACGAAGACCAGATATTGGAAGAAACTGAATATCTGCAGTAGTTGTTGAAAGTGGAATAAAATATTTATTAGAATAACTTATGTGAACAGACAACCACAAACAGAACAAGTAACAGACAATACTAGACTTCTATACCTTTCTTCACATTGTAAGCTGAAAACTTTAAGAACGGAACCATTTTTGACTCAATTTCATCATACCTACAAAAATAAACAGCTTTACGGTAAACATACGAATTAGATTTCTGTTACGCAGTATACAAAACTTAGAACTGTCTGAATCACCTCTTTTTTGACCAGTTAACAGTCTTATCATCCATTTTGTTAACAACAACGAGCAGCTTCGAAACGCCCAAAGTCTTTGCAAGTTGAATATGTTCACGGGTTTGCCCACCTCCCTCAAAGCCACTTTTGAATTCTCCTTTTCTAGCAGATATGACCTAAGAAAGTGTGTGATAACAAACATATATAACAAAGCCATGACAATTGAGGATAGCGAGACTGCATTAAGCAAAAAGCTTACCAGGACACCGATATCTGCTTGAGAAGCACCACTAATCATATTGGGTACAAAACTTTAATGGCCCTGAAAGTTGATTAAAGGCAATGTAACATGATCATTGAAAAAATCAATGCACACACAAGATAGTGTAACCACAAACTGTGTCACGGTTATCAATTTTTCACAACATAACAAGGAAAGTGGACAAATCTATTGAGAGTCTCCTCTAGGAAATACGGATGGACAAAGCCAAATAAATGCATGTTTTTAATAATTTAAACGGAGAAAGTATTATAATATAGTCCTGCTACTTCACTAATTAAATGGTAGCAAGGAAAGACAGTTACCGGTGCATCCAGTATTGTAAATCGTGTAGTTTCTGTCTCAAACTCTGCCCGTCCAACTTCAACTGTTATCCCCTACAATGAGCATTTGGGATTGAAGAAAAACACGCATCAAGCATAAAAACAAAGCAAGGATAAACCATTGAGATAGCAATTTGAACAATCTTTATCTCTGAAAAACAAAAGAGGTAGATCAACAATACCTTCGCCCTCTCCTCTTCACTCGTATCCATAATGTATGCCATACTCCTAATGTGAAGTAAATGTGAAAGTGAAAATTCCGATGACGCAAAATAAAGTAAAGGTGCCTCAATCCAGATCATAAAAAAGGCCCAGAAAAGGCACACAAATATACATTATGTGTGTGTTTGTGTATGTCAAAGGGGATATAGGTCCAAATAAATTGTTTCAATTATGCTCAAGAAGAATGCAGGATAGAAATAACCATGAACCATAGAAGGTAGGAGATGTTATTAAGAAACAAACAGCAAAGAAAACTGGTGAAAAAAGTGAAGAAAATAAACGATTTGGGTACAGAAAACGCTACACACCATTAATACAACATACAACAAGACAACATATATGATAAGAAGTAATAGCATAATTCAGAATACGCAGAGCTGTATCAAAAGACCAGAGACGACTTACCAACTCTCTCTACCTTTATCTTTGGCATCTTTCTCGCACTTTTGGATTGTGCGCTCATCAACTTGGCCACTGAGGTATAGTATCTGGCCTCCAATGGTAGACTTTCCAGCATCTATAAGGACCAAAACATGTATTAGAATTAGACGATACACTGGAACAGTCTCTATGTTCAGATGGATAAACTCTGTAACTAATTCACTCCCCTATACGCCCATTGAAGGTAAGAACAAACTTTAAAAACGAGCAGTTTGATAGTAAAACGCCATCTAATCAAAACCATACGGGATAACTTAACCAACAGATAGAACACCCAACGAAACGAAATACATAAATAAATAAAATGGACCCACCAACATGACCGATGAATACCACGTTCAAGTGTCTTTTGTTATTCTTTTCCACCTCCTTTGTAACAGGTTCTGAAGAAGTACTCGCTTGGTTTTTCACTGAAATACAACAGAAAATTTACTGTACGTCCCATGAATAATTTACTGAAGAGAGAGTAGAGTCTCAATCACACAAAACAAACCTTCAACATGAGCTTTTGGTTCAGAATGCACTTTCATGGGTTCAACGTCCTCTCAAATCTGTATACTCACAAATAAAAGTACTTTTTACAGTTTGCTCATAGCAAAAAAATCTTAACCGAACATTATACAAAAGCAAACTATTTTAAGTCAGAAACATTCTTGAAATTTTAGCAATGCCGTTACTATCCCCACCATGTAAACCACACTATATATGACAATATATATGTATAACGCTATATTAACTTAAAATTGAAGTTATAAGTATTCTCGGTTCCATATTATCAGATTCTTCAATGTTCAAACCCAACGCTTTTTTCACTAAGCACCACCAAAAGTTACGGTATCGATAATGTATTTAACTTAATATCAAAAAAAAATCAAAATAATGAAAAGGATAAATACCGGATGAATGAAGCTGCAACGTATGAATATTATCCACGATATCATCTATTATATAGAGATATGAATATGATTATATGAATTGAGCACAACATTATATAAGTATTACTCCGTACATAATTTTCAGTGATAAAAATCGGCTTGAATTCCAAAAACTACAATTCGAGTTAAATAATACATATATATACACACAGAAACAAAAATAAAGGAAGATATCCTTACCCATTGTTGTTGAAAAATAATGTGAGTTAGGAGAACAGGGAGGCAGGTAATCAATCAAAGTAGGATAAACCTGAAAGGAAAGAAAGAAAGAAAAAACGAATAAATAAATACTCGTATATAAATATAGGATAAACGGTAGTAGCTAATAACAATGGTTTTTTTTTTTTTTTTAACATTCAGTATTATTAATATAAACTAGCGTGCTAGTAAAAGAGCAGATACAAAAGAAAGAAACGAAGCATACAAAACAGAACAATGTTGTACAGGAGCTAAAAACAGAAAGTTTTCCATTTTTCCCAGGTAAGTTGCGTGTTCTTCTCGTGATTAGAAACCCACAGAAAACTTGTTGATTTGAGTTCCTTGATGGCGAATCTGATGGATGGGGTTTTGTTTGAGAAAACGCAATTGTTACGTAGTTTCCACATGATCCAGGTATAGGAGAGGATGACCAGATTGATGTACATGGCCTTCACGTGATCAACAACGGGTTCTTTGTGGATGGTAAACAGCTCCATTGTTGACATGGGGGTTATCAATGGAAGTTTGCACCATTGGATTACATGGGCCCAAAGTTCTTTCGCGAAATCGCATTGGAGAAAAAGATGGCTGGCGGTTTCATCTTCTTTGCTGCACAGGGGGCATCTCACATCAGCAATATGAATGTTCCTTTTAACCAATGAATCTCGAGTGGGTAAGCGGTTTTGCATGAGTCTCCAACCAAGGATATTTGTCTTCAGCGGCGCTAATCGATTCCAAGGGAAGGTACGATTATGAGGTCCATTAAACGCATGAGAGATACTTTCCTTCATTGATTTGACTGAAAAAATTCCACTTGGGTCGTTACTCCATGACCATGTATCCTTACAGGGTTTGAGGTGGACGTCTTGAATTCTTGAGAGAAGATCTTGAAATTGGAACAGCTCATTTGGGGTTGACGGTGGAGAGGACCACTCCCACGTCCATTGTGAAAAAAGGCCACGTTCCGTGCAACGATCTTTTATAAGACATCCTGATAAACGCCTAAAACGCATGATCTTAATGGATAAAATTGGATCACTTTGTGCTTGTTAATAGACGAGTAGGGCGTTTTTATGTTTGTTTAAGTGTTTCAGGTCTTTGGTGATAATTTGGCGTTAAATGGAGCATAAACGGGTCAAGCAAAGTCAAGAAACAAGTCAAGTGATTCAAGAACCAAAATCTGGAAATCTGGAACTTATAAAGGGCGTAGGTTACGCCAGGCTCTGTGCAGAATTCGAATTTTAAGGGTTTTAATTGTAAACTTGAGTTATACTTTTCATAGACGATTAGAGACAAAAACACACCCTAATCTCTGAGATCTAGAGCAGCAAACCACTTCTCCCAAGCCCCAAAATCATCATCAAATCATCATTCAATCACAAATCCATGGAGATGACAATCCAAATTGAAGATTCATTGATGAATATGGAAGGCTAATTCTCTTTAGATCATTCTCATGTGAACAATTATGTAAGACAATTGTATTCAACCTTTCTTATATTCAAGTTGGATTAGATGTTTAATTCTTCATTAGTGTTTTGCATCTAATGTTATTTGGTTTGAATGAATGATTATTTGTTTATAACTTTGAATGAATTCCATCTATCTTTTGATTTCAATTTCTTGTTAATCATTAATTATTGGAATAATCTCTTATGAAATTGTGTAACATCCCAAACTTTTCTTTAAGATTTGACTAACGCCGTTAAGTCAACTTTGTGTGTGTCGAAAAGTCTAGTGTGAATATATGCATATACGTAGTTAATGTGTGTTATGTGAGAAGCTTGGAAGCCTAAATATTAATGTAGTATAAATGTGTGAAATATGAAGGTTTATGTCTATGTAGTGACATCTAATGAAGGACTAATGTTGTATATGGTCAATAATGCAGTTTGTGACCAATAATGAAGGGTTTAGAAGTCCAGGGGCTGATTTTGACATAGGGGGAAATTGAAAAACGGGTTTAGGTTAGGATTACCCTAATCTAGAGTTAATTGGCAGCCATTAGCAAAGAATAAACCAATTAACCCTTTCTTTAATCCTAAAGCAGTTATTAGAGCATTTGATCAACGATTTGGTGTTGTAATTGGTCGATCATCGAGTCAAGCAGGTAATTATTGAATCATTGAATGTATTTTCCAGATTTAGAGGTTGTGTAATTATGAATTTAATCTGATTTTAAAGAAGTTTTCAAAGAGTTAGAGTTTTAATGGTGTTTTGGTTAATTAACATTCAAAACGATGTTAAACGAGAGTGTAATCGATCCGGATGATCAAAATGTGTTTACTGGTGTCAAATACATGTTTTGGAAGAAGTTTTGATGAGTCGGTTATTGGAAAATCGAAGAACTTAGTCGTTTTTGAGAAATCTGTCGAACAGTGTTTGAACGAAGATGATCTTCGTTTGAGGTTATCTTCGTAAGTTGAAAAGCTATCTTCGTTTGAGCTAAGTTCGTGAGATGTAAACTATTTTCGTAAAAGAAAGAAAACGAAGATGAGGTTTAAGTTCGTAAGAACAATGTTTGAAGTTATCTTCGTAAGATCAAATTATATCGTAAGAAGCTATATTCGTAAAGTAGATCGAACGAAGTTTAAGTTCGTACGAAGAATAACTTCGTAAGTTAAGTTCGTACGAAGTTTAAATTCGCAAGGTGTAATTCTGGAATTTTACGTAGTCAGTCTTAAGTTCGTACGAGGGTCCATTTAAGGTCCTAAATGACTTATACTTTATATGTTAATGTACGATAGGTGTCGGAGATTACTGATAAGCACTATTAGCTATTTGTTTGTGCGCGTGTACTACAACCAGGTAAGATACACTACTCTGACACGCTGGGGGATCAACTAAAAGCTGGTTTCAAATCGTAAACACTTCCATTCGGTACCTTATTATTGCATGTGGGCATATGGGTTACTTGGGAGGTATTATGGGTTATGCAGTTGACCATGAGACCTGAGATGCAGTCCCTATTGTAGTGTAATGCAGTATTGCTTAATGTAGGATGTAGCTATGCAGTTGATGTAGTTTAATGTAGTATCTTGATATGCGTGGTATATAGAAATGAAGTTGATGTGTGATATGCATGCTTGACCTGTACGCCTAGTTCACTAGACTTGCTAGGTTGCTATGTCACTTGCACGTTTAAGGATCCAAACGTAATGAAGTTGAAGTGTGTGAATGTCTAGGAATGTGTGTTACCTAGACTATATGTGTGTGAATGTTTGGGAATGCAGGGACCCAATCTATATGTGTGAAATTGAGCTCATAAAACAGATGCAGTGAAAAGTGTTAAGCTTAACCCGTACTAGCCTTAGCCGGGCGAGTGCGTAGATGCAGTTGTTGCTTGGGTGACTCCTCGCAACATGGTCTTTATAACGCAGGGCGAGTAATACGAGAGATTTGACCAACCTCACATACGGATTACTCAAGGATTGGCTTGCCATTCCTTAACGACGTAAGATGAGTAGTCTTTTGACTAACCATCCAGTCGGGTGTGATGCAGGGCACACTTATATGCAGTTAACGAAGATACGTGTGACAATGTGTGAACTAATAAGCAGATAACGAAGATATGTGTGATAATGTGGGAACTAATGCAGGATAGGCACATTTAGGATGATTATCCTAATTGAAACGAAGTTAAAATGCAGTATATGTGTGAACGTGTGATGTGTGTTGTGCCTAATAAAACTTGTCTAATAATGAAGATTGTTTTAATTGGACAAATGCTTTTAAATTAAGGGTTATCTTACTTAGCTATTCTTATAGCTAACACTTGTTTCTTAATGTGGTTGTTCCCTCAGGTTTAGCTTGATGGAATCTAGATGCAGGACGTGTGAGCTTGGTAGATGCAATGCAGGAGCCTTAGCTACCCTTAGACGATGCTTACTTTAGACATTCGTTACATTTCGTATTTAATGTCGACTTTATGTAGTGATGTGTGAACGGTTGTTTTATGTTGGGCAACCGTTGGGTTTTCATTTGAACTATTGTTTGATATGGCATGTAACACCAAATAAATGCAGAAACCGAAATGTTTTTTTTCGGTTTTGACTTTTACAGTCTTTACTTCCGCAATTTAACACCGTTAGGTGAAAAGTTTTTGAAAACCCATATTTTTAAACGACGGGTGTTACAAGTTGGTATCAGAGAAGTAGTTTAAGTGAACCAAGGCCTATTGAACCATAGGATTTGGACTTAAACTTAAGGTGTGCATGCTAGGTACTCGTAGGATGCCTTAGCTAGAGATGACATGTGATGTAGGATGGGTTGGGATGAGTGCGAGTGTGATAGGGCTTACGAGATGTTTATGTTACGATGATATGTTTTAGCCTTATCTCGACGAGCTTTTTGTTTTATTTTGCGCTTATCGACTCCACCATTTATTGAAGGAAAATGGTTAACACTCGCAACCGCAACATCCAACGCGACGGAGCTACTGCTAGCGTTACTCCACCTGTCCATCTGGGTGCAGGTGCTCCTAATGCTGCTAATGCTGCTGCTAATGCTAATGTGAATCGTGTGAACCCCGCCGTGTTAATCAACCAGGCTCATTGGGTCCGATGCCTCTACCACCTGGCAATCCTCCGAGAGTTAACGATGTAGCGGTGGATCAGATTCCCAATCAGACGGAGATGTATAACCTTGTGCTAACTCTTCAGGCCCAGTTGGCCCAAACGCAAGAACAGTTGAATCAAGGCGTTGGCAGCTAACGCAGAAGGAACTGGTAACAGTCACTCTGTGCCTTCTCACCACACTGAGCCACCGGTCGATGATGTTGTTATTCCCCATGCTAATGTTAATGTGGTTCCTCCTAATGATGTTCACGCCCCTCGATTCAAGTTTGAAAGTTTCCAGAAGTGTGGAGCTCAGAAATTCTATGGAACACTTAATGCAGTGGGTTGCATGGAATGGCTTGATGATACTGAGATGGTTTTTGAAGCTTGTGATTGTCCCGAGGATAAGAAAGTGTTGTGTGCTAGTAGGATGTTGAAAGAAGGTGCTCGGGATTGGTGGAAGAGCATTACTATTTCGATGACTCCGGCTATGGTAACTGCTATTACGTGGGCTGACTTTAAGCAGAAATTCATTGAGGAATATATTGGGGTACATGAGCAGCGATGGAAAAAGAGTTTCGTGCCTTGACGGCTGAAGTGGGTAAAATCAATGATTATGCTCGTTCCTTTATGGAGAAGATTAAGTTCGTGGGTCATTTATTCCGTACTGATGCAGATCAGGTTGCTTGCTATGTTGATGGTTTGCCTCCGAGTTATCGAGGTATCTGCAGGCAGCACAAGACTCTGACTGAAGCAATCAAGGAGTCTAAAAAGCTTGACGATGATTTTGCTTCGGACAAGAAAGTAGTTGAGAAAGTCGACGACAAGAAAGTGGGATTTAAAAGAAGATCAAACTGGTCCTCTAATAACAATAATAATAATAAGAAGTTCCGTGGAAATTCTAGCTCAAGCGGTGACAAGGATAAAAAGAAGAATGGTTCATGGTGTACATTTTGCAAGACAATTCGTGAAGGGCATTGTACCGACAAGACAAGAAGGTGCCATAAGTGTGGGAAGTCGGGACATCTTGCCACTGAATGTAGGGACAAGACTCGTTGCTACAAGTGCCAAGAAACGGGTCATCTCATTGCCGATTGCCCACAGATGAAGAATGCTGGAAAGAAGACCGCCACGACAGCAACAAAAGTGAGAGCTCTTCAAATGACGGTTGATGACGCAAGGAACAACGATGAAGTGGTAAGTGGTACTTTCCTTGTTAACTCAAAGCCTGCCTCTGTTTTATTTGATTCAGGTGCAAATAGGTCGTTTGTGTCCACATTATTTGCTCCTAAGCTAGAAAGAGTCACTACTCCCTTAGATTGCTCATTAGAGGTAGAAATTGCTAATGGAGAGGGGAGCAAAGGGCAAGCAGAAGGGGCCACTATAGAGTAATGTTTTGAGGTACAATTACTAATGGTACATCTTAGATAATTATAGCGTTGGGAATGACAGAGGAACAGGAATACAGGAAGAAGGAGAGAGGAAAAAAGGGAGAATATAGAAATTTTGGTGACAGTATGTACCGCGTTAGAAGGCTCGCAGAGAGCAATCAAAAAGAAAGAAGAGGGAGTCTTCAAAGAGGGGGGGGAGGGGAAGAGAAAGGGGAAGCGAGTTCCAGTTCTCGTAATTCTAAGCTCAGCCTACTACCTTAGGTTTGGTTTTGATGTAGTGATTGGTATGGATTGGTTGGCTAGAAATGAAGCTAGTATTTTATGTTCCCAAAAGATAATTCGATTGCCTATATCCGAGGGTAAAGTGATAACGGTGTATGGAGACAAGAAAAGAGGAGGAATAAAGATTATTAGTATGATGAAAGCTATTAAATGTATAAGGAAAAAACAAGAGCCATTTCTTGGCTTATGTCATTGATGCAAGAAAAGAGAAGTCTCCAATCGCTAGTGTTGATGTAGTATCCAATTTCCCCGATGTGTTTCCCGATGATCTACCCGGTATTCCTCCCGATCGTGAAGTTACTTTTCAGATAGATCTTATTCCCGGTGCCGACACCCGTTGCTAAAGCACCTTACCCGTTGCTAAAGCACCTTACCGATTAGCTCCTACAGAAATGAAGGAATTAATGACGCAACTACAGGAGTTACTTGACAAGGGGTTCATACAACCTAGTTCCTCGCCTTGGGGAGCTCCGGTTCTCTTTGTTAAGAAGAAGGATGGATCAATGCGCATGTGTATTGACTACCGTGAGTTGAACAAACGAACGGTCAGAATAAGTATCCTCTCCCGAGAATTGATGATCTTTTTGATCAACTACATGGTGCTTCGTATTTTTCAAAGATTGATTTGCGGTCCGGTTATCATCAGTTAAAGGTAAAGAAGGAAGATGTAGCAAATACGGCTTTCCGGACTAGATATGGTCATTATGAGTTCTTGGTCATGCCATTTGGGTTGACCAATGCTCCAGCCGCGTTTATGGACTTAATGAATCGAGTATGCCGCCCTTTTCTAGATCATTTTGTTATTGTGTTTATCGACGATATTTTGATCTATTCTAAGTCAGAGGATGAACACCGTGAGCATTTGAAAGCAGTTTTGGAGGTGTTGAGGGAGAAGAAGTTTGTACGCAAAGTTTTCTAAATGTGAGTTTTGGCTCCGAGAAGTGCAGTTTCTTGGTCATGTTATTACATCGGAAGGTATTAAAGTAGATCCTTCAAAGATTGAAGCTGTTTCAAAGTGGGAGCAGCCAAAGACTCCTACCGAGATTAAGAGTTTTCTTGGTTTGGCTGGGTATTATAGAAGGTTTATTCAGGATTTTTCCCGAATAGCCAAGCCTATGACGGAACTAACAAAGAAGGGTGTGAAGTACGAGTGGACTGAAAAGCAGGAAAATGCATTCCAAACGTTGTAAAAATGACGTTGTTGTGAAGCTCTAATCTTATAGTCTATGACCGAGTTGCCGTGAGTTTACTGAGATTGTAGATTATTGTTCCTGACAGTAGCGATCACGACGTGGCGTTCGGGGTGTTTTGATTTTCTTTACGGGGTTTTTTTTGTTTTGTTGTTTGGGTTGTGTCTTAATGCAGAGAGACAAAGTGATTGCCTATGCTTCACGTCAGTTGAAGCCTCATGAGAAGAATTACCCTACCCATGATCTTGAGCTTAGCGGCGGTTGTGTTTGCATTGAAATTATGGAGACATTACTTATATGGCACTAAATGCACACTTTACACTGACCATAAGAGTTTACAATATATGTTTACTCAAAAGGAGATGAATGTGAGACAAAGAAGGTGGATGGAGTTACTTAAAGACTATGATTGTGAAATCAAATACCATCCGGGTAAAGCCAATGTAGTGGCGGATGCACTAAGTAGGAAAGTGCAAAGCTCTTCTTGTAAGTTGATGAGCATGCAAGTTCAGGCCAAGTCGGGTCTATTAGATCGAATTAAAGAAGCACAAGAGATGGCATTAATGAAGGATAATATTGATACGAGAGTATTGGGAAGAAGAAACGACTTGTGATGGAGACTAATAGCCGTGGGTTTAAAACATACAAGGGTCGCATTTGGGTGCCACTGCTTGGTGGTAACCGAGAGTTGATCCTTGAAGAGGTCCATAGAAGTAGGTATTCGATGCGTCCCGGTGTCACCAAAATGTATGCAGATTTGAAGCCGATTTATTGGTGGCCGGATATTAAAGGTGAAGTAGTTCATTTTGTAGCAAAGTGTTTGACGTGTGCAAGAGTGAAGACGGACCATCAAAAGCCGTATGGTTTGTTGCATCAATTAGACATTCCCGAGTGGAAATGGGATCATATTACCATGGACTTTGTAACGAAGCTACCTAAAACGCCGAAAGGGAATGATATGATATGGGTGATTGTAGATAGATTGACGAAGAGTGCTCATTTTCTAGCTACCCGACAAGATGTGCGTTTAACGAAGATGGCAAAGATGTACATTGATGAAGTAGTTGCGAAACATGGAGTTCCTTTATCTATTGTTTCGGATCGAGACTCGAGGTTTGTGTCAAACTTTTGGAAGGGTCTTCAACGGGAGTTGGTAGTAGAATAAATTTGAGTACCGCCTATCATCCCCAAACCGATGGCAAAGTGAGAGAACCATTCAAACCTTGGAGGATATGTTGAGAACGTGTGTACTTGAATACGGTGGAGCATGGGATGAACACTTGAAGTTGATTGAATTTGCTTATAATAATAGTCACCATGCAAGTATTGGAATGCCACCATTTGAAATGTTATATAGAAGGAGATGTAGGACTCCAAGTTGTTGGATGGAGCCCGGTGAAAAGCAGTTGACCGGTCCCGAAATTATTGAAATTACCTCTGAAAAGGTTAATGTAGCTAAAGAAGCCTTACGTGTGGCAAGAGAAAGGCAGAAAACATATGCAGATAAGAAAAGGAGACCGATTGAGTTTAATGTTGGTGACTTAGTGATGCTGAAAGTATCACCTTGGAAAGGAGTTATCCGATTTGGAAAGAAGGGAAAGTTGAGTCCAAGATTTATTGGACCTTTTAAAGTGGTGAAGCGCATTAAAGATGTGGCATATCAGTTGGAATTACCTCCAGAATTGGATGGAATTCACAACACCTTCCATGTATCCTACTTGAGGAAATGTTTAGCTGAGGAGTCGAGTGTGATTCCTATTAAAGACGTGAGTATTGACCCAATGAAGAGAATAGTAGACGAACCGGTAGCGATACTTGGAAGAAAGCAAAAGAAGTTACGCCGAAAAGTGATTGAACTTGTCTTGATAAAGTGGAAGCATAATCATGGAGAAAGCTTGACTTGGGAAACTGAAGCAGTAATGAAGGAGAATTATCCCGAGTTGTTCCTTAATGATGAGATTCCGGGGACGGAATCCTCTTAAGGGGGAGGTAATTGTAACATCCCAACTTTTCTTTAAGATTTGACTAACGCCGTTAAGTCAACTTTGTGTGTGTCGAAAAGTCTAGTGTGAATATATGCATATACGTAGTTAATGTGTGTTATGTGTGAGGCTTGGAAGCCTAAATATTAATGTAGTATAAATGTGTGAAATATGAAGGTTTATGTCTATGTAGTGACATTTAATGAAGGATTAATGTTGTATATGGTCAATAATGCAGTTTGTGACCAATAATGAAGGGTTTAGAAGTCCAGGGCTGATTTTGACATAGGTGGAAATTGAAAAACGGGTTTAGGTTAGGATTACCCTAATCTAGAGTTAATTGGCAGTCATTAGCAAAGAATAAACCAATTAACCCTTTCTTTAATCCTAAAGCAGTTATTAGAGCATTTGATCAACGATTTGGTGTTGTAATTGGTCGATCATCGAGTCAAGCAGGTAATTATTGAATCATTGAATGTATTTTCCAGATTTAGAGGTTGTGTAATTATGAATTAAATCTGATTTTAAAGAAGTTTTCAAAGAGTTAGAGTTTTAATGGTGTTTTGGTTAATTAACATTCAAAACGATGTTTAACGAGAGTGTAATCGATCCGGATGATCAAAATGTGTTTACTGGTGTCAAATACATGTTTTGGAAGAAGTTTTGATGAGTCGGTTATTGGAAAATCGAAGAACTTAGTCGTTTTTGAGAAATCTGTCGAACAGTGTTTGAACGAAGATGATCTTCGTTTGAGGTTATCTTCGTAAGTTGAAAAGCTATCTTCGTTTGAGCTAAGTTCGTGAGATGTAAACTATTTTCGTAAAAGAAAGAAAACGAAGATGAGGTTTAAGTTCGTAAGAACAATGTTTGAAGTTATCTTCGTAAGATCAATTATATTCGTAAGAAGCTATATTCGTAAAGTAGATCGAACGAAGTTTAAGTTCGTACGAAGAATAACTTCGTAAGTTAAGTTCGTACGAAGTTTAAATTCGCAAGGTGTAATTCTGGATTTTTACGTAGCCAGTCTTAAGTTCGTACGAGGGTCCATTTAAGGTCCTAAATGACTTATACTTTATATGTTAATGTACGATAGGTGTCGGAGATTACTGATAAGCAATATTAGCTGTTTGTTTTGTGCGCGTGTACTACAACCAGGTAAGATACACTACTTTTGACACGCTGGGGGATCAACTAAAAGCTGGTTTCAAATCGTAAACACTTCCATTCGGTACCTTATATTGCATGTGGGCATATGGGTTACTTGGGAGGTATTATGGGTTATGCAGTTGACCATGAGACCTGAGATGAAGTCCCTATTGTAGTGTAATGTAGTATTGCTTAATGTAGTATGTAGCTATGCAGTTGATGTAGTTTAATGTAGTATCTTGATATGCATGATATATAGAAATGAAGTGGATGTGTGATATGCATGCTTGACTTGTACGCCTAGTTCACTAGACTTGCTAGGTTGCTATGTCACTTGCACGTTTAAGGATCCAAACGTAATGAAGTTAAAGTGTGTGAATGTCTAGGAATGTGTGTTACCTAGACTATATGTGTGTGAATGTTTGGGAATGCAGGGACCCAATCTAATATGTGTGAAATTGAGCTCATAAAACAGATGCAGTGAAAAGTGTTAAGCTTAACCCGTACTAGCCTTAGCCGGGCGAGTGCGTAGATGCAGTTGTTGCTTGGGTGGCTCCTCGCAACATGGTCTTTATAACGCAGGGCGAGTAATACGAGAGATTTGACCAACCTCACATACGGATTACTCAAGGATTGGCTTGCCATTCCTTAACGACGTAAGATGAGTCTTTTGACTAACCATCCAGTCGGGTGTGATGCAGGGCACACTTATATGCAGTTAACGAAGATACGTGTGACAATGTGTGAACTAATAAAGCAGATAACGAAGATATGTGTGATCATGTGAGAACTAATGCAGGATAGGCACATTTAGGATGATTATCCTAATTGAAACGAAGTTGAAATGCAGTATATGTGTGAACGTGTGATGTGTGTGTTGTGCCTAATAAAACTTGTCTAATAATGAAGATTTGTTTTAATTGGACAAATGCTTTTAAATTAAGTGTTATCTTACTTAGCTATTCTTATAGCTAACACTTGCTTCTTAATGTGGTTGTTCCCTCAGGTTAAGCTTGATGGAATCTAGATGCAGGACGTGTGAGCTTGGGTAGATGCAATGCAGGAGCCTTAGCTACCCTTAGACGATGCTTACTTTAGACATTTGTTACATTTCGTATTTAATGTCGAATTTATGTAGTGATGTGTGAACGGTTGTTTTATGTTGGCAACCGTTGGGTTTTCATTTGAACTATTGTTTGATATGGCATGTAACACCAAATAAATGCAGAAACCGAAATGTTTTTATCGGTTTTGACTTTTACAGTCTTTACTTCCGCAATTTAACACCGTTAGGTGAAAAGTTTTTGAAAACCCATATTTTTAAAACGACGGGTGTTACAATTGTTTACTTGTAATGGATAAATAATTTAGTTGTGTCAATTACTCAATTTTCATTATCGTGAATCATCACAACCTAATCAATTAGTCCTTAACGTTCATTCATTCCAAGCTTTATAACGAATCATGTCTATGTGATTTCCAACGAATATAAGTTAGGTTATACTTTTGAAAGCATAATTGGGATCGTGAGAATGGTCTACCCTTTTTATTATTGAATTCTATTGTTAAGTTTAAATCATTTTTAGTTTTAATCAAATCAATCCAACAATCAATTTTAAGTTTATGCCTAGTTTAATCAAGTTTGTAAATTGTTCAACACTTTCCCATGATTCCCTGAGGATACGATACTCGACTTATCCATACTAGTTATTGGTAATTAGTTTATATTTTTGATCGGTCAAACGACAACGATCAAATTTTGGCGCCGCTGCCGGGGAATCGGTGTGCAAAGTGTTGAAATTTTGTTTTCAATTAGTTTACTTAAAATTTTCAGAAAAATCCAAAAATATTTAGTTTAGTTTTGTTTTGTTTCAGTTCTTGTTTGTTTCATTTTTCATTCTTGTAGTTCAGTATTACACGAGGTGTGTTGATTGTGCAGGTTTACAGGTAGTGTATGCATACGAGGTATTCCAAGAATACATCACCTTTGTTGTTTGATCCGAAATTGAGAAAGCAGCTAGAAGGAATCGGATACTTCATCGTGTAAACATGAATGATCAACCAGATCCACAACCAACCATCCAACCCACCATAACTCCACCAGAAACCAACCCTGAACCAAATAACAAAAATCAAACTCCACCACGAAACTCACACCCATCAATAAGGAGTGCGTACACAACTCCAAGCCGACCTAGAACACAAACTCATATTGGAGATGCATCACGGGATGCGGATGGGTCGTTTTATGATAGGCTTCATGATAGGGTGAATCATTGGGATGACGGGAGGTTTGATAATAATTCGGATGGGTATGATTGGAACCATGGGGGAGATTATGAGCAACCACAAAACCTTCGATATCCTCAATACAACCCCAATATAACCAACCTCAATACATAAACCACGGACCAAGAGTTCTTCCTCAAGGTCCACCACCTCGCTTTAACCATCGTGTAGCCCAACCAAATTACCAACCACATAACCGGGCCATGCCAAATATGAACTATCAACCTCCACCACAAGGAGTTGATAGTCATTTTCGACCCGCCATAGCCGTTAATGCTTCACCTATAGTTCCACCGGTTTTAAGAGGTAGAGCATTTGAGGTTAGACCTCAATGTTTAAGTATTTTGCCAAGTTTTTATGGGATGGCAGCGGAAGAGACTTATTTGCACTTGTCGGAGTTTGAGGCGATTTGTGGGAACTATAGGGGGCCAAGGATTTTCACCGGATGAGGTTAAGCTAGTTCTTTTTCAGTTTACTTTGAAGGATAAGGCAAAGCAATGGTTCTTGACATTGCCATCGGGTAGTATCTTTTCATGGGCTGAAATGCAACAACAATTTTTGGATGAGTATTACACCATGCAAAAGACTAGTGATGCAAGGAATTCGATAAGAACTTTTCAGCAACAATCGGGTGAAACATTTTATGAAGCTTTTAAGAGGTTTAATGAGTTGTTGAGAGTATGTCCACATCATGGAATTGCTATATGGGAATTGATCACGGCTTTCTATGATGGTTTGTTACCGGAAGAGAAAAGAGATGTGAATTCTATTAGCAATGGTACTTTCTTGACAAATCCCGAAGATGTTGATTGGGAATTCTTGGAGAAGATGAGTGTGAACTCAAAAAGGCAAGCTCAATCGAATAGGAAAGCAAGACGTCCAATAGCCTTCATCAACTAGTGATCAAGCTACAAAAGATAGACTTGAAGCCTTGGAGCAAAAGTTTGCTAAGTTGGGGAAGGCTGAAAATCGGGGTGTTTATCAAGTATCTCAAGACTATCCGGTTTGTGAAAGGTGTGATGAGTTGGGACATTCGGCTTTGCAATGCCCATTAGACTTGGATCAAATTGAAGAAGTGAATCAAGTGTATGGAGAGAAGAAGCAATATGACATGAACTCCAAAACTTATCATCCGGGGATGAGAAATCATCCAAACTTTAGATATGGCAATTCTTCAAACCAACTCAACCCGAACTTTCAAGGAAAAACCAAAACAGTGGGGCACCATCTCAACCATTTCAAGGCCAAAATTACAACCAAGGGAATTACCAAGGTGGTCAAAATCAGGGAGGATTCAATAGAGGCTACCCAAGGAACTATCAACAAGGTAATAACCAAGGTGGGCCTTCGGGAGGTAATGATGTGTCAACCCGGGAGATTATGGATTACTTGAAAGAATGGATAGGAAGAATGAGATTCGGGATAAAACGGTTGAGAGTTTGCAAAAGCAAGTTGGGCAATTGGCGGATGATGTATCAGAATTGAGGAAGAATCCGGGGAAGCTACCAAGTGATACGAAGATCAATCCACAACATCAAAGTGGCGGTTCCAAGAATGTCAAAAATGTGGAAATCAACAATGTAAGTCTTCTTCGTAGTGGTAAAGTTTATGATAATAAAGTTGTGCCCTCCATCATCACTTGTTGATGGTGTGGTGGAGGATGTTGATGAGAATGAAGATAGTGAGCATGAACCGGAACTTGTTTTACCTAAATCAAATAAAAAAGTGTCTTTTAAAGAGGTAGAAAATAATAGGTCTAGTGGTAAATTTTCTGAAAAACAAGTAAAGGATATGGAGGATAATACCATTCCTTTTCCTTTGGCTTTGATTGATCCAAAACTTAGGCCTACACTTAAGAAAAGAGGTCCCCATGAGGAAGAAATGTGGGAAATTTTTAAACAAGTGAAAATCAATATACCTCTTATTGACATAATCAAGCAAGTTCCGGCTTATGCTAAGTATCTTAAGGATTTGTGTACCCAAAAACGGCATCATAAGCTTCCAAAATTGTTTTAAATGAGGAAGTTAGTGCCGTTGTGATGGGTATACTCCCACCTAAACTCCAAGATCCGGGAGCGCCTTTAATTATTATTCAAGTTGGTGATTTCAAAATGAACAAGGCACTTTTGGATATGGGGGCGGGTGTGAGCATTCTTCCGGGAAGTTTGTATGACCAATATGACTTTGGACCATTGGAAAAAGTCGACACCACCTTGGTGATGGCTGATTTGTCCCTTAAACTTCCTAGAGGAATTGTCCGAGATGTGATTGTTAAGGGGGAGGACTTCTATTACCCCGTAGACTTTTTGGTACTTGATTTTGCACCAAGCGGTAATGTTAGGCAACCCAATGTCATCATGGGTAGACCCTTTTTGGCCACCGCTAATGCATTAATTGATTGTAGAAGGGTACGGTTGAAATGACTTTTGGCAACCGTAAGATAAGATTGAATGTTTTTGCTAGTGTTCCTAACCCCGTAGTTAGTGACGAATGCTTTATGACGGACGTCATTGATGAGTGCATTCCTCATGAAAATGAGGAAGACACACGGGAGAATTGTGCTTTGGTTGACAGGTTAATCTTGGAGCATAGTGAAACATTGAAGAAGGAGGAAAAGGATTGGGAGATTATGGCAATTCAAGAAGGTAGACCACCATGGACTCATTTGGTGGAGAGTCTACCGGACCATATTGACACCCATCTCAAGCCATCCATTGAAAGTCCACCACAAGTTGAGTTGAAAGAGCTCCCATCTCATTTGAAGTATGCATTTTTGGGAGATAAACAAACTTTGCCGGTGATCATTGCATCAAATTTGGAAGAAATGCAAGAAAGAGCATTACTTAAGGTGCTCAAGAAATACAAGGCGGCCATTGGATGGACAATTGCCGATTTGAAAGGCATTAGTCCATCAATTGTGATGCATAAGATAATCACTGATTTTGAAGCAAAGCCTTCACGTGATGCTCAAAGGAGATTGAATCCACATATGCGTGAAGTGGTGAAGAAAGAGGTGCTAAAGTGGTTGGATGCTGGAATTATTTACCCAATTTCGGATAGTACATGGGTAAGTCCAACACAAACGGTACCTAAGAAAGCGGGAATTCAAGTGGTTAAAGGAGATAGTGGTGAGCAAATTGCGACCCGACCCATCACCGGGTGGAGGGTATGCATTGACTATCGAAAGTTGAACACCGCTACTTCAAAAGATCATTTCCCATTGCCATTCATTGATCAAATCATTAAAAAGCTTGCAGGTCAGCAATTTTATTGTTTTCTAGATGGTTATTCAGGTTACAACCAAATTGCTATTCATCCCGATGACCAACATAAGACCACATTTACATGTCCCTATGGAACTTTTGCCTTTAGCGAATGCCATTCGGGTTATGTAATGCTCCTGCCACCTTCCAAAGGTGCATGATGAGTATCTTTTCAGATATGGTCAGTGATTCTTTAGAGATCTTTATGGATGCATTTTCAATTTTTGGCCAAACCTTTGATAATTGTCTTAATGAGCTAACCAAAGTTTTGAAAAGATGTGTTGAAACAAACTTGGTCTTAAGTTGGGAAAAGGGCCACTTCATGGTTCAAGAGGGGACGGTTTTGGGTCATGTGATTTCAAGTAAAGGCATGGAAGTTGACCGGGCCAAAATCAAAGTCATTTCTACTTTACCCCCTCCAACCAATGTCAAGGGTGTCCGTTCTTTTCTTGGACATGCCGGATTTTATAGAAGGTTTATAAAAGGATTTAGTGTCATTACCAAACCATTGTGTAATTTGTTGTTGAAAGATGTGCCATTTGTGTTTGATAATGAATGTTTAAAAGCTTTTGAAACCTTGAAAGAGAAATTGGTTGAAGCCCCCATTTTGCAATCACCTAATTGGTCCATGCCATTTGAAATCATGTGTGATTCAAGTGACTTTGCCATTGGGGCTGTTTTGGGACAACGGGTGGACAAGAAACCCGTTGTGATTTATTATGCAAGCAAGACTTTATCGGATGCCCAATTGAATTATACCACCACTGAAAAGGAATTGCTTGCGGTTGTCTATGCTCTTGACAAGTTTTGTTCTTATATTTGTGGTAGCAAAGTTATAGTGTACACAGATCATAGCGCGGTTAAGCATTTGATGGAAAAGAAGGATGCAAAGCCAAGGCTAATTAGATGGGTCTTGCTACTACAAGAGTTTGATTTGGAAATCCGAGACAAGAAAGGAAGTGAGAATGTGGTGGCGGACCACTTGTCAAGAATTCAAGTTATGGATGATGATTCAACCAAGGAGATCAACGAGACATTTCTGGATGAATATTTACTAACCGTTTCTGTTGTTCCTTGGTATGCAAATATTGTGAATTTTCTGTCCGCAGGTAAGCTACCGGAGCATTGGGCCAAGAGAAAGAAGCAACAATTCCTTGCACAAGCCAAGCAATACATTTGGGATGAACCAGATTTGTTCAAAGTTGGCCCGGATCAATTGGTGAGAAGATGTGTTCCGGATGAGGAGATTCAAGAGGTGTTGACTCATGCACACTCATTTGCATGTGGAGGTCATTTCAGCGGCCAAAAGACAGGTTATAAGGTTCTTATGTGTGGTTTGTTTTAGCCTAGCATTTTTAAGGATGCCGCTGAATTTGTTAAAAAATGTGTTAGGTGTCAACAACTAGGTAGTATTACTAAGAGGAATGAGATGCCCATGCAACCCATTTTAGTCGTCAATATATTTGATGTTTGGGGCATTGATTTTATGGGTCCTTTCCCTAATTCTTTTGGTAATTACTATATTTTGGTGGCGGTAGATTATGTGTCGAAATGGGTAGAAGCCATAGCCACCAAGACCAATGACCATACCGTTGTGTGCAAGTTTGTCCAAAGCAACATTTTCTCAAGATTTGGAATCCCTCGTGTGATCATAAGCGATGGGGGGTCTCATTTCAAAAAAATTCAGTTTGGAAAACTTCTCAAACGGTATGGCATAAACCACCGGATTGCCACTCCATATCACCCACAAACAAGTGGGCAAGTAGAAGTGTCCAATAGGCAAATTAAAGAAATTTTGCAAAAGACGGTAAGACCCGATAGAAAAGATTTGTCAACCAAACTCAATGATGCTTTATGGGCTTACCGAACCGCTTTTAGAAGACACCTATTGGCACTACTCCTTACAGGTTGGTTTATGGGAAGGGTTGTCATCTTCCAATGGAACTAGCACATAGGGCATTATGGGCCGTTAAGACCGTTAACATGGATTTTGAGAATGCAGGCAAAGAAAGGAAGTTGCAATTGTGTGAATTGGAAGAGTTAAGGAATGAGGCTTATGAATGTGCATCAACTTACAAAGACAAGATGAAAGCGGTTCATGATGCCAAATTGAAGAAGAAGGTGTTCGAAGTTTGGCCAAAAGGTTTGGCTTTACAATTCAAGACTCAAATTCTTTCCGGGAAAACTCAAGAGCAAGTGGATGGGTCCATATGTTGTCACAAGAGTTGGAAAGTTTGGAGAGATTGAGATTGAAGATCCGAAAGATGGAGTGAAGCAAATGGTCAATGGACACCGTTTGAAGCCGTATTTGGATGTAACCGACATCAATGGGGCTACAAAGGAAATGGTGAACTTCATCTCAAGTCCACCATCCTATGAGGTTGCTTGAACATCAATTGAGGTAATGTCGGGCTGAGGACAATAAACTTAGCGCTAAACGGGAGGCAACCCGTTGTTTGTGTGTTTTATAGCTTCAATTTCGGTATGTTTTCTTTTTGAAGTTTGTTTAGTTGTTTTAGTTGTGATAGCATAATCACACAAGTTGGATAATTCTCAGCACCTATGCTTGAGAATTAAGTTGGGGAAGGTCGGTTTGGGTGAAAAAAGTGAGTCGTTTTTGCAATTTTTCGAGCCGATTAACTCATTTCTAATTTCGGGTGTACATTGGGGACAATGTACCTCTAAGTTGGGGAAGGGAGTTTAATTTTGATATAATTGCAAGTTCTTAAAAATTGTTTTGTGGCTGTAGTTAAAAAAAAAAAAAAGTCAACAAAAGTCAACCTGGGCGTAGGTTACGGCCCCTTGGGCGTACCTTACGGTCATCTGGAAGTGTCAAATGGACATTACGCCAAAATCTTACTGTTTACGGCCCACCAGACGCCAAAATTGCTATTTCTAGAGAGGCGTAAGGTACGGCTAACCTAGGCGTAGGTTACGCCTGTTGTATTCAGGTAGGCGTAGGTTACGGTCATATTCAGCGTAACTTACGGCAACTCAAATAAAGGCAGCATAGGATTCTGATCGGGCGTAGGGTACGGTCACTTCAGGCGTAGGTTACGGTAGGTCAAACATAAGGAGGCGTAGGTTACGCTGGATTTCAGCGTAAGGTACGGCAGGCCCAGGATCGTTTTTTTTTTATTTTAATAAAATCCAAAAATTGAAAATCCTTTTAATTATAACCACAAAAACTGAATTGTTTTTCATTCCCACTTATCTCAGTCGACTTTCTCTCTATCTTCTTCACCCCCAATTTATTTTCTTTCAAAACCCTAACTTTCAATCAACCATATCTCCTTCAATTCTCCACCAAATTCAATAATTTTGAGGCTAAATTGCATAACTTTTCAAGGGCTACAAAACCCCCATAATTGTTTGTTTAATTTCAGCCTATTTCTCAAGATATAAGTGAGTTTAATTTCGAATTTTTTCAATTTTCTTCTTAATTTTGCTTTAATTCACTAATCTTTGCTAAAGTTTGTTACTTGTTGTTAGTTTTGTTGATAAGATGAAGAAAGCAGCAGGGAAATTTATAAAGACTCTAGGCAAGAAAGGTGATTCTTCACCAGTCAACAACCAAGCAAGAAGAAAAGGCCAATGGTTTAAGAGGAATCATCAGAAGAAGAAGAAAACTCACCACAGGCAAGTGAAGAGATGGAGGTTGACGTCGAAAAACCCGAATGGAGACAAGGTATACCTTTACATACTTTACCCGATGAATGGCAATTAATTTTGTTTAAAGAAAAGATGGCTGAGGCCAAGAATTTGATGGATCAATTGTTGGGTGAAAGAACACTTGTCTTGTCGGAATTTAGGGGGTTTGGGATGGTTGAAGCATTTGAACAAATGGGATGGAAACAAGTGTTAACTTGGAGTAATGGTGATCATGCTGAGATTTATTTAGATGGCATCATTAATTGGTTGGGTACTTTAGAATTGACTCCCGGTAATAACCCCCCGATGACTTCTAAGTTAGTAGGCACGGTTAATGGGAAAAAGGTAACAATGTCTTTTGCTACCTTGGATAAGATAGCCAAATTTGACACGGGTGCTACTTCGGGGAGGGCTTTTGATTATGTGGCTGAGAAGTATTTAACAGGGGTAGAAACACCTAATAATTGGATTGATATGCTTGTTGAGGTTTTTGATGTTACAAGAGACAATTTGAGTACAACCTTTAGGATGGAGCGTGCATTGTTGAAACCACTGCCCCGGTTAATTATGTCAATTTTGAGTTGGAATGTGTGCTCCCCGAACTAGTGACAAGAGCATGGTTAGGCACCATGATGTTATTGTGTTATATGCCTTGGTCACGGGGAACCTAGCCTTATCGTTTAGACAAATTGTAATGTCTAACATTTGGGATGCAAGAAACAAAAGAAACAAACTTGTCATTCCTCACCCGAAACTCATTGCCCGTCTCCTCCAAATTCACAAGGTAGTCCCAAAGGAGACCAATATGGAGTATTTGAGTAATGCTCCTTATTCCATGAAGAGGTTGTTGAAAGGGAATGAGTGGGAGTTTCAGGATTATCCGCAGTTAAACTCCTTAAGGATTTGAAAACCAATGGGTATTTGATAGCTCCTAAGGCTGGGGTTACTAGGGAGGAGGCGATAGCACAGATGGAAGAAATGCGTGCTAATGAGAGGGCTGAGTCTAGTGCAGCTAGAGGGGGTTTTGAAGGAAGAAGAGATGGTTTGTTAGGAGCTGGGATAGGAGGTTTTGGGCCGAGTTTTGATTATGAGCAGCCTAGTGATAATAATCAGTGGACATCCTATGAGAGGAGCATGTGGGATATGACTGCTCAGCAGGGTGTGCAGCGGAGGAGCTATGAGTTGGGTATGGCATATGCTCATGAACATGATAGGAGACAGCAGTTTGAGTATTTCGAGCAAGTGCGCCACCACCAGGACCACATTGCAGGACTTGATTATGTGGAGACTCCTCCTGCATATGATTACAGGCAGCCTTATGTTCTTCCCCATCCATATTATCCTCAGAGCCACGATTCTGAGTGGTTCCCGAGACATTCTTGTGTTGGACGGGTTGAGGGGAGCTCGAATGATCCACCACCAGCAGCCTCTGATCCATTTGAGGCCCAATCTCTATATCGGGGCCTAATGGGTCGATCTTTGGACGGCGGTGATTGGTACCTTCCATTTATCTTTCCTGTTCTTATTGTGTGAATATGTGACTATGTGTTTATTTTGTGTTTTGGCATTTTCAATTTCATAGGTAGATTTAATTTGTTTGTTAATTTCAATAATGTTTCTAGTTTAGATGTTGATTTACTTTCTTGTGATATGAAATTGACCCTCAGGGACAAAATATTAGAGTTATATTAGATATACATGTTTGTAAAAGGAGATTTTCTGGTGATTGGATTTGTACATGTAAGTGGGGCTAGGTAGTGTAGATTAGATTGCATGACATGTTGACTTATGAGCGTCTTGATAGAGTTGCTAGCAAGTAAAAACATACAAATGTGCAAATATGGGTAATATGCCAATTGTGAGCTACAATGCAAGTATCACACTTATATATCCGTTATATCCTTCAATTTCATGAGAGAAAAAAGCCTCGTCAATGATTGGTTAGATTGTTAGCGTAGCTTGAATTCTCGTGATGATCATATTGTGTGAACCATTATTGTACATTAGGTTAGAACTAGTGCACTTACCGTGTCGAGACCTCTAACCCGGATTATGTGC
The DNA here is from genome assembly GCA_034093135.1 of Erigeron breviscapus. Classification (NCBI taxonomy): domain Eukaryota; kingdom Viridiplantae; phylum Streptophyta; class Magnoliopsida; order Asterales; family Asteraceae; genus Erigeron; species Erigeron breviscapus. Next base: position 140,316,466 of record CM067169.1, read on the forward strand.
TTAAAATGATGAAAACAATCATACAATTCAATCCATATTCCACCTCACTTCACCATGAAATTCAAGTATTGTTCAAAGTTGTGTTGTTTATGATGAATTGAAAGAAAGAACAAAAATCAAAGTCAAAATTGCAATATCCGGTTGAAAAGTCAAAGTATATGGTCAAAAGTGAAAATCCCTGTAAATTGACCAAAAAAAAGAGAACCAAAGTGAAATGTTCCAAAATCATTCTAGTAAATCACCCAAAAGAGAATCATTACCGTACTTCATTCCATATTTCCATCAATCTTGTATGAATACCGAAGTGATAATTTGGTGTTATGAGGTCTTGGTTCGATTTGTGCACTAGCCTATGACTTTTAGTGTTGCAATAATAGGTTGTGAGCTTCATATATATATTAGCACATCTTTTGCTAAATCACTCAAAATATGAACCGAGGGGAGTGCAAATTGTGAGAAGTGTGATACAAGTGTTGTGGCAAACTTGAGGTTTATTAGGTTTAATTGCACCTTTATATATTTCTATTTGCTAGTCGTAAATCTTTTGATAGTTGTAAGTCTTATGAGTTGGTTGTGTTATGTGGTTTGGTTTGCATTGCTTAGTTTCGCCCAAGTGTACTTTGAAGATTACTTGAGGGTTGAGTTTTACATGCATGTATAATTGATATAACTCTTATATAGTGTTTCTTTGGTGATAGGAAGTATTATAAGATTGTAAATTGACTTGTCACATGATGAATGCCTTTTTCGGGACGAAAAAGAGTTAAGTTGGGGAATGTGATAAACGCCTAAAATGCATGATCTTAATGGATAAAATTGGATCACTTTGTGCTTGTTAACAGACGAGTAGGGCGTTTTTATGTTTGTTAAGTGTTTCAGGTCATTGGTGACAAGTTTGGCGTTAAATGGAGCATAAACGGGTCAAGCAAAGTCAAGAAACAAGTCAAGTGATTCAAGAACCAAAATCTGGAAATCTGGAACTTATAAAGGGCGTAGGTTACGCCAGTCTTGGTCGTACCTTACGCCAGGTGAAATATGCATGAGCGTAGCTTACGCTGGTCTCAGACGTAGCTTACGCCAGTTGAAGTGTAGAAGCAGATTGAAGATACAAGGGGCGTATCTTACGCCTAAACTGGGCGTAGGTTACGCTGGGAAGAAATTCAATAGGTTACGACAAACAAAAGAAAGGTAAGAGAGATAGAGCGTACACAGATGAGCTGGAATCAGGAAAAAGAAAGGAGTCAAAAAAAGTTGGGATATGGGGAGGGGGTTCATTAAAAGGGGGGGATGTTCGGCGCAATGCCGCTTAACTTCCGGCTTACGAATGCATGCGAAATAGGACCGAGGCAGCAGGAAAACTAGAGAAACCCTAGACGACAAAAAACATTTAGATTTAAGTCGGCTCAGGGGGAGGGAGGCATCTCAAGGAAGACGGAGAGAGAAAACAATGATGTAGTTACAAGATAAGAGGGGGGGCTAGAGAAGGACAGCGAGGTGGGCTCGGCCTGAAGAAAGGGGAGGGGAGCGGGGAAGGATAGGGAGGATAGTACGCGGGGCAGAGAAATCAACGGAGAAAAGAAGATAAAAAAGCGCGCGGCACGAATGAAAGGTGGGAGAGCTAAATGTGCGGGGAGTAATAAGAAATAAAGAAGACCAAGAAAGTCAGAGAAGAGAGAAACCGTCTCCTAGAGAATGAAGCGCGTACTTGCCTCAGGTGGACAGAAAGTGCGAGGCAAAGCTATATTCCTCCGGTTCTATCGAATTGCAGGCCGGGCCTAACATTTCCCGGTTCTCATCACGGCTCCGCGTAGCGAACAGCTGGTACCGGTACGTTGCCGTGGGTCCCTGTGTGAAGTTGGTCGCGCCGATGGCGTTATCTTGGTGATGGAGTTAACCCTCAATCCGGGAGCAATAGACCGTTCCTTACATCTCGCTTACCCTCTACCTCCGTAACAGTCCCTCCTCAGTTTCCACTCGGAGAGCGGCTGCCTCCCTCTCCTACCATCCCCTTAATCCTCAATATGTCTCTATTGTCCGAACCCCGTCGTCTATTTAATTCTATCCTCTGGCATTGTCCGTGCTCGTGTCCCTCTTCTCAGCCTTGGTCCTTTTTCCTGATCTCGAAGTTTAGATCCGAGTGAAGTGTTTACAGCGTCTACACGGTACAAAAACCCAAAGTTCGCTGGGAGTCACAAATTAGGTGAACAAAAAGACAGAAGGCAGAAGAAAAGCTTGGCAAGAAAATGCCGGAAATACAGAAAGAGATCTTGTATGCCCATGCCTACTTCTCGAGGGCGCGTGCGGTTCCGTTGGCGGCCTCAAATTCCAATGGTCGATAGGTTATCGCCCAGTTTGCACCGTAGTGTTCTCCCAGGCGTCTGTGCAGAATTCGAATTTTAAGGGTTTTAATTGTAAACTTGAGTTATACTTTTCATAGACGATTAGAGACAAAAACACACCCTAATCTCTGAGATCTAGAGCAGCAAACCACTTCTCCCAAGCCCCAAAATCATCATCAAATCATCATTCAATCACAAATCCATGGAGATGACAATCCAAATTGAAGATTCATTGATGAATATGGAAGGCTAATTCTTTAGATCATTTAACTGGGACGAGGGAACAGACAGGAGCTGCTTCCTCATGTGCCAGCAATGTATCTGTAAGACAATTGTATTCAACCTTTCTTATATTCAAGTTGGATTAGATGTTTAATTCTTCATTAGTGTTTTGCATCTAATGTTATTTGGTTTGAATGAATGATTATTTGTTTATAACTTTGAATGAATTCCATCTATCTTTTGATTTCAATTTCTTGTTAATCATTAATTATTGGAATAATCTCTTATGAAATTGTAATCTTGTTAATGGATAAATAATTTAGTTGTGTCAATTACTCGGTTTTCATTATCGTGAATCATCACCACCTAATCAATTAGTCCTTAACGTTCATTCATTCCAATTTTATAACAAATCATGTCTATGTGATTTCCAACGAATATAAGTTAGGTTATACTTTTGAAAGCATAATTGGGATCGTGAGAATGGTCTACCCTTTTTATTATTGAATTCTATTGTTAAGTTTAAATCATTTTTAGTTTTAATCAAATCAATCCAACAATCAATTTTAAGTTTATGCCTAGTTTAATCAAGTTTGTAAATTGTTCAACACTTTCCCATGATTCCCTGAGGATACGATACTCGACTTATCCATACTAGTTATTGGTAATTAGTTTATTATTTTGATCGGTCCAACGACAACGATCACATCCTTTTCTTTTTTCCAGTTTGAAGAGGTCGGGGTAGGTATCACAGAAGGGCCCATTTCCTGACCACGAATCAATCCAAAACCTTATAGCCGTGCCATCTCCAACCTGTCCTAAGAACACATGCTGCAAAGAGATGTTAAAATCGGCAAGGTGGTGGCTTAGATTAGCAATAGCTTTCCAAGCGCCCACCACTCCCGATTTAAAGGGGACCAGGGAACAAGATCTATGAGAATAGTGAATGGAAGTTATTGTGCGTGCCCAAAGACTATCAGGTTCATTTTTAAGTCGCCACCACCACTTAGAAAGTAATGCGATGTTTTTTGTTTCCAAACTTCCCAACCCAAGCACGCCCGATTCAGAGGGAGCGATTATTTGCTCCCAAGCAATCCAAGGGATTTTCCTAGATTCCGAAGAACCACCCCAAAAGAAATTTCTCCTAATCGATTCTAACTTGGAAAGGACACAAATTTCTCCTAATCGATTCTAACAATGGTTAATTTAAATAAAACTCTTACAGCATGTTCTTTTCTTACTTTTCTGAAAGAATGAATATTACGATGGCTTTGAAGCCTTATAAATAACAAGTTTCTAAACTTGACTTGGTGCACAAGGAATTAATGGGAATACGAAATTATTTAATTCAACTAGTAAAAAATTAATTAAACTTAATTTAACACCTTGTAACATCCCAAAACTTAATCGTTCATGTTGACTAACGTCGTTAGGTCAAATTATAAGTCCGTGATACGTTTGTGTGGAAATATGTGTTTATATGTTTATGTGCCCTATATGTGAGATTTAATTATCTTTAATGAGTGACAATAAAGTAGATTTAATGATGTGTAAAAGGCCTTTGTAGTGTGAAAGTGCTTTAGTGTGTTATATGTATCCCCAATAAGTGTTTTTAAGCGAAATAAAGTCGATATGAAGTCCAGGGACCAATTTTGCCAATGTTGAAAGTTAAAAACGGGTTAAGTGATTAGGGAAACCTAATCTCTCATTAGTTGCAGCCATTAATCATAATTAAGTCAAGAAAACAAGTTCCTTCAATCCTTCTTGAATTTCTTAAGCAAATCTTCAAGTTTTGGGTCAATCGATCGTGTGTTTTGGCATTGGATTGGATCGGTCATTGTATTATCAGGTAACTAATGATTCATCGATGTATTTACAGATTTAAAGGTCATAAATTGATGTTTCAGATCTGATTTTAAAAGGGTTTTTGTTTAATTAGGGTTCATGTTGTGTCTTTGGCTAATTAATGATCTAAACGGTGTCAAACGAGTTTGTAATCGATATGAATGATCAAAATATGTTTAACAATGTCAAAATCATGTTTTGGGTGAAGCCCAAGTCGTTTGTGTCTGGAAAAATCGAAGAACAAGTCGTTTTAGATTTCTGGACGAAGATAGGTTTAAATTCGTTTTCTGATGACTAAATTCGTTTTCTGGAATGCTAAGTTCGTTTGTAAAAACGAAGTTTAACTTCGTTTTAAAGCCAAATTCGTTTTAAGAAGCCTATCTTCGTTTGGTCTAAGTTCGTTTGATAATGGAGAAGCTAAATTCATTTGAAGTTGTTTTGAAGCTTAAATTCGTTTGCTCTAAACTAAATTCGTTTTGAAAAACGAAGATTAACTTCGTTTGATGGTGTAAGTTCGTAAGAACAGAGTAAACGAAGTTAAGGCCTAACTTCGTAAGGTGTAATCTGGACTTTTACGTAGTCAGTCCTAAGGTCATACGAGAGTCGTTTTAAGGTCCCAAATGACTTATATTTTGTATATTAATGTATCTTAGGTGTCGGGGATTATTGTTAAGCACTTTTAGCCTTTCATTACGCGCGCACACTCCCAACAGGTAAGATACACTACTTTTGTCACGCTGAGGGTGCAACGAAAACGGTTTGTAAACTATAACCTCCAAAACGGTAATGTATAACTCATATGTGGTTGGGTTGATGTGGGAGGTACTCGGGGATTAATGATGACGTTGTTTATGCCTAAAATGCTTCCCCGTAGAGACGTTTACGATATGTTATGTGACGATAATGATATGTTATGATGACGGTGGTTAATGATATGTTTATGATATGATATGTTATGATGAACGGTGGTTAATGATATGTTGTAATGTTGTTATGTGCATGTATATGTGGCTTGTTCATCTAGAACCCTAGACCTTTTTAGGTTGCCATGACACGTGCACGTTTTAAGGGCCCTAACGTGAAAAGATGATAGTATGGATTAGTTTAGGTTAAAGGTGGAAATCTGAACTAAATATGATAAATGCTCGAGCTAATTAATGTTAAGTGTTATGCATAACCTGTGCCTTACGGTGGTAATAGGTACATCGTGCCTTACGGTGGTAATAGGTACGTATAAATCGTGCCTGACGGTGGTAATAGGTACGTCATGCCTGACGGTGGTTATAGGTATGTTAAAATGGTTGCTCGGGTGGTTCCTTGCAACAAGTCATATGTGGCGAGTAGTTCGGGTGGCCTGATGACCCACCTAATGTCATGAACATAACGTGCTACTCATGGATCGACATTGTCTTTCCCTAATGGTAACTTCGGTTACAACTTAACGGTGAATCAAAGTGATCAAATTGATTAGGCACGCTTAGGGTCATGAACTCTATGCTTATATGTGATGTGGATATGTGATGTGGATATGTTATACGGTGGTATGAATGCCTAATTAAAATGACGTAATGCTTTAAAGTGACGATTTAAATGGATGAAATGTTTTGCTTAAACCTGGGGTTATCTTACTTAGCTTTATAGCTAACACTTGTTTCTTTTAATGTGTTGACACCCCTCAGGTTAGGCAGTGAGATGACGTGTGAAGCTTTGGCGAGAGATGGGTAAATGATCAAGCTGGCTTTAGTTTACCCAATAGCTTCGCATAGACCTTATGTTATTGATTTCCTTTATGGAACTAATGTAATGACTATGTTATGATTGCTTTATGTTGGGCAATCTATATGGATTTCTTTTATTACTGATTTGATGCTATTAGTAACACCACTTATGTTTCTCAACTGTTTTCCATTGGTTGAGGTTTTTAATAAACTGTTTCCGCTTTATTGAGGCCGTTAGGCGAAAATTTTTGGAAATCCATATTTTTACGAAACGGGTGTTACAAGTTGGTTGCTCTTTTTTCTTTCTTTTATAAGTAAACATGAATGAAAGACGTTAATCTTATCTTAATCTAGAATTGTATTCATTTAAAAATAAGTATTTTGGTGAAAACCAGAAAACAGATCTGGACCGTTGGATCAAATCTAATCTAAGGCCACAATCCTTTAACAAAAAAAAAACACGGAGGGGCAAAAAGGTAAATTTACACAGTCTATATAAACCGAAAAAAACACATTGTTCCTCCTTCATTCTCGTTTTCTCCGGCGATGAAACCCTAACCTCGCCACAAACCACCGCCGGCCGTCCTCTTTGTTACACGAATATTGTTAATCGACGTTAGTAATCAGCATCAAACAATCTCCCCGCCGTCATCTTCATCCTCCTTCGTTCTATTTGTCCGATTTCGTATTGTTAATCGTCGCCGGAATTCAACGTCAATTAACCTCGCCGCCGTGAATTAAAACAGTAACTGATTTCGTATTGTTAATCAATGGACGAAGAAGATGTGATAAGCGATGAAGAAATCGAACAAACAACAGGTATCTTAATCTGAATTACAACAAACAGTTAATCAACAATTATCGAAATGAGGCTGCGATGGGCTGAAACAAACAAAACAATAACCAACACAACTACACCAGATTTTTACTGTTACAATCACAAAATATTGTTGATTCAAAATTCTACAATACACAAATAACACTACACAAAAACAAAACTAAAAAACACTCTCCCTCTCCCCCTCCTTCCCCCGCTCCCCAAAACAAAAAACAACAAAAAAAACGGCCTTCCTCCCCCCAACCCACTCCTCCAACACGATGCTCCCGCCGACTTCCCCCCCACTCCGCCTTCTCCATTCTGTGCCTCCTACCCACCCCCCCCCCTCCCCCCCCCCCCCCCCCCCCCCCCCCCCCCCCCCCCCCCCCCCCCCCCCCCCCCCCCCCCCCCCCCCCCCCCCCCCCCCCCCCCCCCCCCCCCCCCCCCCCCCCCCCCCCCCCCCCCCCCCCCCCCCCCCCCCCCCCCCCCCCCCCCCCCCCCCCCCCCCCCCCCCCCTCCCCTTCCCGCCCCCTCCTCATCCCGCCACCTCCACTCCCCCCTCCCACTCCACCCACCCGCCCCCCAATCCCGACCCCTTCCCTCTACCTCCTACAAATACAGGAGAAACGAAAACGAAAACGTACAACTATCAAAGACGCCCAAACACAACGACAACGCACTACGCGAGAGAGACCACCCGATGGTAAACCCTCCGCCGGAAATCGCCACAAAAAACAGCAGACGACAAGAGCACTCCCGGCTTCCAGAACTCACCCTCCCTACAACCCCCCTCCCCTTCCACCTTTCCCTCCTCCTCCCTCTGCCCCCGCCACTCCCCGAACTTCCCTTCCCCTACGCTCAATCCCCCCCATTGCGCTCCCTAGCCCTTCCTGCACGCCCAGGCCTCCCCACCTTCCATCCTTCCCACCACCCCCACCCCCGCCGTTCACACCAAAATCCGTCCCATACGCAACCCCTAACCACCCAACCGTCCAGACAACCTCTTCCCCACAGCCACCATCACCCCAAACTACCCCGCATCCGGAACCCACCGGAGCCGGCGCCAAAGAAGGGGAAACTGGGTGACCCGAGAGGGAACCCACCCGCCGATCCCGCAGAGTCCCTCCCCCCCCCCCTCCCCGGCCTCCCCCCCCTGTTCCCCTCCTCACTTCTCACCACACCCCCCCAAGAAAAACACCAGCCATCCCCCCAACCCTACCCTCCCTTCCCCCCCCCTCCCCTCACCTCCCCCAACCTGCCCACCCCCCGCTCCTTCCACGCCCCCCCTCCACCCTCCCTCCATCCCATAAGGGAATCTCCCCTCCAGACTCCTGGCCCGCCAACGGGGCCCCCCGGTCCCCACGGATCCCACCCCACTCCCCTCCTTCATCCCCCCCCCATCCATCCATACCCACCACACACCCCCTCCCCTCCTCCCCCACCTCCCCTCCCCCATCTGATCAGTAGGTGTTTCTATTGCTTAATGACAGTTAGATTTTATGGAATCAGGTTATTATTCGTAATTTTGAATAAAACTGGTTGATCATCAATATGCTTAGAATGTGAAACACAATTTGTTTGTGTAGCTTAACATATTCGATGAAAGTAGGATTGTATGGAATCACATTATTATTGCTTAAAAATCGTATTTAATTGCTTAATCCGTGTTTGCTCATGAACTGTTTTGATCAAATGCCTGAGAGAAATTAAATTGTAGGTTTGTAATTGATCGGATTGGATCAAGTTGATCCAGATTCATTTATGAATAATGAATATATTTCTTAATATTATAGAAACTAGGTTATTACAATAGCGATCTGTGGCTAAAAGGACATAGGAGATTGTATGCATTGATATACACTAGGGGGACTTTTGACCAGTTTCGTTTTTTTGGCTATTGATTTGCTCCATATGATCTGCAACTGCTCATATCTGTTGTGGTTTAATAAGTTAACCGTCTTGTGATGTTAGGGCCATACTGTTACAAGGAATTTAAAATCAGATGGACGAGTAGATACAATACAAGTGTTGCACAACATGAATGAAGGTACAATAATACAGTATATAGTAATGCATTCATCAGGATTCATGACATTGAGTAACATTATGTGTTTGTTTTGGGGCCGTGTCAGATGAGCTTGGTGGATTTGAAGAGGCTTGGAAAGGAGAAGCTATAAAGCATCCACCAGGGTGGAGTGGTGGAGTTAGTACTCATGAAGGTACGTCTAAATTGTGTTAACCTTCACTATATGTCAATTAATAATGATACAATAATGTTGCTTGTTATATATGTTGTAGTGATGGGAGGGCCGAGAAGAGGTGGTTGGTCACAACCTTCACCTGAGCAGTCAGGAAAGAACTTGGGTGTGAAAAGGCGGTCAAATAGTGGTAAGGACAGTCAGTTACCTAAGATCAGGAGATTCTGAGATGGTCGGGGTCACTAGCTTTGTAGATTGTTGAAAAGAGCATGTCAGCTTGTATTTTGTTCACATAAATATTGGTGAATTTCTTGATGGATATGGTTATAACTAGATGATGAATTGAAATCCTTCTGAGCTGTTGCTCTGTTCGACTTTTAGCAGCCCGGTCCAATCAGGTAATAATCATGATCCAATTTGAGCAGTGTATATAACAACATATCAGTCTATATAGTTTAATCAGTGTAGAAAATTCAAAAATGGTATGTAATATCATTTATATGCAAAGAGAAACATATTTTAACGATGCCAAATCATGGATTTTCGATAACCATACAATACAACAAGATCACCCATTTCATTACGGGGCAACAAATGATCATTGACACACCATTGTAATGCCAAAATAAGCTGGTTGGCATGTATAAAACTTAAATGTAATTTTTTTAACATGTCTTGCAAAACAGGGGTTCCTTGGCAATTATAACATATGATTCTAGATTTCCATTAACTGGTCGTATTCCATTCTTATGATGATAGTAATTTTGTATCTATACAAAAAGTAGCATATGTTGTACCTTTATGGTCGCAAATACTAAAGTATAGTTATCACGGACATTGTTTTTAGGTTTTCAATTTCATCTGGAACATCAATGAAATTCCAGAAAGAAACCAAAAAAGAAGAAGGAAGAAACTATGGCAGACATGCTTGGGGTCTCGAGGCCTGGCCAAATCTTCGTAAATTACCCACCAGTCGATTCATACAAAGGCTGTGCAAATGATAGGCAGGTCATGGGCGGCAAAGAGTTTGGAATAAAAGAAAGCCAGAAGAGAAAGAAGAATTGTAGCAAGTGTGGAGGTACAAAACACAATGCAAGGACGTGGAGTAAAGAACGAGTAACAAAGAAACAAAACACTTCATTTGAGGTTGCTGTGAACAATCCATGATGGATTTTTATTTTCATACTGCTTTAATTGTTTAATAATTATTTGCTCGGGTAGTAGTCATTGAACAGATGGTATTTGATATTTTGAATTTTTCAGACATTTATATGATCATTTGTTTAAACACATGATGTCTCAATTATAAAACAGTGTGATTTAATTACTATAAAATTACTTTGTCCAAGTTATAATCAAGGAAAAGGGGAAAAAAGTGAATTAAACACATTGTGTTTTGGCATTCTAAAAGATTCAACATGTCGAAACACATTGTGTTTGTAAAAGAACACCTTGTGTTTAGAAATTGTATGAGTTTTTCAAAACCCAAACACAATGTGTATAATGTACAAAAACATATTGTGTTTAGAAATTGTATGGGTTTTCCGAAACCCAAACACAATGTGTATAATCTATAAAAAAATCTTGTGTTTAGAAATTGTAAGTATTTCGAAACCCAAACACATTGTGTTTAGAAGTTGTATAAATTTTTCGAAACACATACAAAATGTGTATAATATAAAAACCCTAAAACCTAACCCTAAATGCTAAACCCCAAAATGCTAAAGCCTAAATGAGGGGGACGGATGTATACGGAACGCTTTAGGGTTTAGGGTTTGAAGTTCCGTCCCCCTCATTTAGGCTTTAACATTTTGAGGTTTAGCATTTAGGGTTAGGTTTTATGGTGGGTCAAATTGGGGGTGACCCACCCTAAAAGTTCACCCCCACCCCCCAATTTGACCCACCCTAAAAGTTCACCACCACCCCGCGGGCCACCTTTTTTTTTTCTTTCTGTTTTCTGAATGGTATGTATCCACTAGGTATGGGCCTTGACTGTTGGGAAGAAAACAGAAATGTTGGCAACAGGTGGCAGTGATGCGGTGCTTAATTTGTGGCATGATTCTACTGCTGCAGATAAAGAGGATGCTTTCCGGAAAGAGGTAACATATCTGACAACTCATTTTGCTGTTACATTTGTTTCTTTATTTGATGCATGTCATTATTGTATTCCCACACCTATATTTGTTCTTGACGGAGTTAAAAGATGCTTTGCTTACACAGGAGGAAGGTGTATTGAAAGGGAAAGAGCTAGAAAACGCTGTATTAGATGCCAACTACACTAAGGCTATTCATCTTGCATTTGAGCTTCGTAGACCACACAAGCTGTTAGAGTTGTTTGGGGAACTTTGCAGTAAAGTAGTCTAATTATGTGCTCCCAAATCTGCCCATTTTGCCACCCTCTGCTAATCTGTATATGATACATACATCTGAAACTGTAATTTTTTGCAGGAGGGAAGATGCCACAGATCAGGTCAAGAAAGCTCTCGGTGTTCTCAGCACAGAAGAATACCGACAATTGTTGGAGTACATCAGAGAATGGAACACGAAGCCAAAGCTCTGCCACATTGCCCAGTTCGTGCTTTTTCAGGTTTTCAGCATCCTTCCACCAACAGAGATAGTTGAGGTATTGATTATCTTTTTAACAGGCTCTTTTCCTTTTTGTTATGGATATGTATTATGAAACTAATCATCTAATTTTTGCAACTTGAAGTTGTAACAATCAGTTTTTAGTATTTGGATTAAGTATTTTGATTATTTCATTATTTAGGAGACAAATTGCTTTCATAGCCATACTGTTTTAGGGAAAACTACAGATATACAATATCACATCTGTTTCAGTATTCACAACTAAATACCTTGTAAATGAAAAAATGTGATTCTGATTACACAAGTTAGAAATTACCACCTGATGTACATTTTGTATGTCTATTTTTAAGATGAAAGATTACTTAATTTCCTGGTTCTCTCTTATTTAGAAAGATTACACCCGCTTCTTATACATGCTTGTTAAATTGTTCTATATATATTTTTATTGACTAAAGTGTTTTATAAAAATTGTTTGACGAATACCTTATTACTTGAAAATGATATAAAATTCAACCAATTCATCCATATGATTAAAAATAATTAAATTTTTTTTTAAATAACGAGTTAGTAGTTAGCATTCGAGACACCACAATGACATCTAATTGGGCAGTATGCAGAGCTCAAACCACATATGCTTGAGATGAAACCCAAGGCTCCCGAACACCCCCTCCCAACCACCACCACTACTACACATAATAACCGACTCCTACAAATATAAAAAGTGAAATTTGAATCATAGTAGTTTTGCCAAAGTCTAAAACCTTAACAATTAATTATTTCCTTTGAAACAAACATAGAAAAATAAATTAATAGTAAGTTGGTAAATAGTTTAGGACAATTTATGTAAAGTTTAAAGGGGGTTTGGAATTTTATAATTAAATTTAGAACGAATTGCATTTTTGGTTCCTGTGTTATCACACCTTTTGCAAGTTTGATACAAAAATGTGAAAAGTCGTGAAACGTATCCCTGTCATATCACACCTGTTGCAATTTTGGTCCAAAAGTAACGTGCCGTTAGAATTCAGCCGTTAATGCCCCCATGTGCTTGTCACATGGGGGGTAGTTTCGTCCATTTATTGCTCATAGGACCATTTCTGCAAAAAAAAAAAAAAAACAACAAAAACTAATTTTATATATATGACAGTATATATAAAATTCTGCGACAAAAATTTCTGGACTGACATGGTTTTACACACCATCTTCATCTTCACCAATATTTCTGCGACAAAAATTCCGGCAACCATCTTCTACATTTCTGATTTAGATACATGACTCCTTCAATATTTGACCTTCATGTCGATGATTATCATTAAAAATAGAAAATCATACATAAACACACATAATACACTGAACCTATATGGCTACTTCAACCACAATTACCAAACTATTAAATTGTACACCTACCAAACTATTAAACAAGAAAAACAAGAATATTGCAAGTTTTAGACAATAGAAAAACACATCGAACAATGAGATCGAGATAAAGAGACTTAAGGTACATGGCTGCTTGAACCACAACTTCATCTTCAATCTCTATGAATGTTAATAATAATTATCAAACTAGAAGTAATAAATATCAATCTCTATGAATCATCTTTTTTTTGCAATTCTTCTGTTTTGGCATCTGCCAATCCCTCCACCGTCAGGACCGCCGACGTCGACCACCACCACTACCACTGCCTTTGACCACCACTACCACCGACACCAATCCCTTTTCTTTATTTCTTCTTCATATTTCTTTCTTTTTCTAGCTACATCTAGGGTTTTTTCTTGTTAGATCCAGATATATGTATGTCATGCTTGTTTAAAGATGAAAAAGGTATATCCAAATCCATGGTGGCTGATTTCTATGAAGTTTGATTTGTGTTTATTGTTGCAGATGTTTTTTGTTTGTTTGGATGTAAATAGGTTTTAGGTAGACAAGATATAGTTATATAGATCTCTAAGTGCGCATATGGATTTTTTATTCTTGATTTTTGATTTTTATTTGTTTGGATATAAATGGTTTTTGATTCAGATCTGTAAGGTTTTTGGTGTGAAGAATGATGTTCCCCCATGGGGGCATGGGGGCATTTTTGGTGTGACAAGCACATGGGGGCATTTTTGCAGTAATGGTCCTATGAGCAATAAATGGACGAAACTACCCCCCATGTGACAAGCACATGGGGGCATTAACGGCTGAATTCTAACGGCACGTTACTTTTGGACCAAAATTGCAACAGGTGTGATATGACAGGGATATGTTTCGCGACTTTTCATATTTTTGTATCAAACTTGCAAAATGTGTAATAACACAGGGACCAAAAATGCAATTCGTTCTTAAATTTATTATGCTCTACAGCACCTAAAAACATGTTTGGTGCTAAAAATTAATACTGTGTGCTTCACCTTGTTAGAAAGAAGAATTCAGGATTACAACATTGTCATCATTTCCATCAATAGCAACCGGCTTGGACAAGATACAAATCAGCAGAAGATTGAAATTGATTTGTTTTCCATATTTAGATAATTTTTTCCCTTATAAATTGTTCAATTCATTGTGTATCCACTTTTAACCCTAAATAAAATCCAAAGTCGCGGCCACATTCAGGTAAAATCTTCCATTACTTTAAACCTTACAAATATTACTATGTAGTAATCAAATATTAATTGCTTATTATAGTTTACAAATTCGTTATTCTTAATGTTTTTGTTTATTCGATTAGGGTTTCCAATTGTATTTATTTATTTCATTATGGTTTTAATTAATTGATTGTGTGTATGTATATAGTATGTATATATATATGTGTATCTATATTTATATATAGATATATTCTGTGAACGATTGATTTCAAATTAGGGTTAATCGTTTATGGGTTTTGCAACTAGGGTTTATCTATGCCGAATCGTAAAAGTAAATGCTCCGATTTTTATGGTTCTTTTTATAATTGGAATGGTTGGTTCTAATTGGTTTACGTTTAGGGTTTATTGAATCTGATTCACCGATTAGGGTTTTATTGATTTTGGCTTTTCTAGATTTAGAAGGATAAAATTTTCTCGTGTTTTTTTTATTAGGTTAACTTAGGTATCCCACCCGGTTTACGAGTGTACTAATCCAGGGTGACCACCTGTTTCCCTTTGAATAGCGGGTTGTCTAAATTAACTGTGTCGGTAGCAAATAACGTTTCATGAATTTTATCAATTCTGAATTTTCCAGTTAGGGTTAACGAAAAGCGAATCATAATTTGGTATTTCGTCCGTTTTAGGGTTAAAGTTTCGTATTTCAGTTGATTTACTTTATTTTCTCTTCTGGTAATCAGAGTAGCAGAGATATGGTGAAGATGTTGTTACCAGGGTCCAGGAAAAGGCAAGAACTGCCTGAAATCTTGGAGGGTCCACATCTTAAAAAGCGGAAGATACCAGGGTCCAGGAAAAGGCAAGAACCGCCTGAAATCTTGGAGGGTCCACATCTTAAAAAGCGGAAGATGGACCTTGGTGTTAAGCAGGAGTGTGGGAAGATTCTGAATACATTGATGACCCATGAATTTGGATATGTTTTCAATCAGCCCGTGGATCCTGTCGAGTTGGGCATTCCTGATTATTTTAATATTATTTCGCATCCTATGGATCTAGGGACGATACAAAAGAAGTTGGTGGAAGATATCTATTCTTTTACAGAAGCATTTGCTGTTGATGTCAGACTCACATTTGCAAATGCAATGAGATATAATCCTCCTGAGAACTATGTTCATTCGATGGCAAAGGAGCTGAACCTTCTTTTTGAAAGAAGGTGGAGATTATTTGAGGTGGAGTTGATTAAAGCGAACAAAAGCATTGCAGAACCCGCCAAATTAAAATACAGTCCTCTAACTGCGAGCAGAGTTTTCAATAAAACACCGTTCAAGACTTCAGAAAGCAGAAACGTTCTTGAACAGGGCAAATCTAAAGTTAATCCTCAAGACATGAGCAAAATCTGCAACAAAACGCCAGCCAAGACCTTAGAAAGCAAAAGCGTTGCAGAACCGAGCAGATCAAAGTCTAACTTCATAGACTCGAGCAAAATTTGCACCAAAACACCAGCCAAGACCTCAGAAACCAAAAGTGTTAAAAGACCAGGTGTTAGTGCTGCTGTAAATGCAAAGAAACTTGAAGATACAATCAAGATTACAACCTGCCCTGAGGTGACTCCTTCAATATCCGGTAAAGAGAAGTTGAGGCTTAAGGAGGAGCTTTTAGTAGCGGTAAGAGGGGAATTGAGTGGACTGCTGCGTGTTTTTTAAGGAAACATGGTTTAATTCCCTCGAGGACAGAGAAGATCGAGAGTGTTTTTGCTAAGTTTGATGATAGTACCTTATTAGAGTTGAAAAGAGTGGTAAACGGCTCTTTGGGCTCAAGTATGTTTAAGGTATATTACTCAACCTTATGCTTGTATGTGGATTGTGCTTTTCTATATTCATATGGCCTGATATGAGTGTTATGTTTTGTGCAGGGCAAGGACGATTATGTTAGAACACAACGGATGGCGGAGGTTACAGGAAGACAGAAACTTGAAGGTGAAATTATAATAATCTGTTTTTAGCTGCTGTTGGTGAAAGTTATTTGAGTTTTTCTTGCTGAGGAAATATGTGTTAATAATTTAAAAACACCCTTTAGTTAAGAAATACCTCATGCTGATGTAACCAACCAATTGTACGGATGTGTACAGAAAAATCAATCATTGAATCCCGAATCAGAGCTGCTCGAGCTGCAAAAGAAGCCATTCTTGAGAGCGCAAAGTCTGAGTTGCAAATGAGGCGTGATAGAGAAAGAGAAAGAGTAGAGAAGGTTTAGTTTCACCCTTTACTCTGTCTAAACCCAACTGTCACAGCTTATTTATACTTATATATTGCTCTTTTCTGTTTTTTAGATGAGAAGAACAGTTTTCATGGATGACAACATGTTATTTCTGGGGGAGCTTGAGAAACTATGCCAGTTTTCTGGGATTGCAAACCCCCTGGAGCAACTTGGGCTGCGTTTAAAGGACGAGTACGCTTATGGATATGAGTACATTGAGGATGAGGATGGTGTTATCTTTGAAGAGCTAGAAGATGGCGAGATCTTATGACAGAAACTGCTGCAGTTGGTAGATTTTTCTATCGTTGTGAACCGAATCAGTATAAGTGTCATACTTGTCGTGGGAATCTGAAGTGTAAATGAACGTTTTTTTTCTCCCGGATGACATGATGGTTCTGGTAATGTTTTATTGTATGCTGAACTGAGTAAATGTATATATCGAAGAGAGCTAAATTATCTAAGTCGTAGAATTTCATCACATTGGAGTGCCTCTGGATTTGCAAGTTTATATTTCGGTGCATCTTTCACAACTATCTGATATGGAATGTTGCTGCGCTAGCTGGCGATGATCACACGTGGTGACTTGTTGGTTCATTAACAATAATCCTAGAGATGCAGTTTCAGGAGTTCTCTTGATACATAAGCTGATCTCTTTGTGTGCTGCGAGTAATCAGCTCTTTAGGCCCGTTGGTTCCCCGTTGGTTGTATTTCAGTCCTAAAAATATGGTTTACTTTCGTAATGCAGATATCGTTTTCTGGTTTTGTTATGATATCTAACCTTATTAATCTGGGTTATTATAACGTTAATTGTTTTGCGTTACACAACTAATTGGGATATATCTGATTTATACAACTATTTGGAATACGAAAACAAATGTTGGAGAGTTGTATTTTCAAGATTTGAAGTATACAACTATAGTTGTAACTTAAAACTAGAAGTACAAAAATACAATTTGGAACAACAATGTGCCGAAGAGTAAGAATAATTATTAGTCTATATATATTGAGTTAATAAAAAGTCTGATAACGGTAGACTAGCTCAGTTTTTGTTTTGTCGGTTTTGAATTTCCGATTTTGATTTGAAACATTACCAAGGACGGTTAGTTATTTAGTCCCCTATAATCTATATCTATAATCTACAATATCTTATAAAGCAGGACCACTTTTTTGAAAATCTCAAAAGATGAATTGAAGTACCTAAATTGCCCCTGTCCTTTCAAAGATAATTACGCCTTTACCCCAACCCTCTCCAAATACCACCACTACAACCACCACCGACCACCGTCTACAACCACCGCCAACCACCGCCACCTACAACCACCACACACCGCCGTCCACGATCAATCCGGCCACCGCCGTCTACGTACCGCCACCAACACCCATCACCGACACCGAAGCCGCCGCCATTATTTCACCACCGCCGCCGCCGGAAAATTCGAAAAGTCGCCGGAAAACTTAGATCTACGATTGCTCCTCCGTTTATTCGAATTGGAACTCGAAATTGTCACCAAAATGCTCAGAAACGAAATCCGAACAAACCCTTGCCAAAACAAAACCGATTCAAGGTTCGCCGGAAAATTCGAAAAGTCGCCGGAAAACTTAGATCTACGATTGCTCCTCCGTTTCTTCGAATTGGAACTCGAAATTGTCACCAAAATGCTCAGAAACGAAATCCAAACAAACCCTTGCCAAAACAAAACCGATTCAAGGTTCGCCGGAAAATTCGAAAAGTCGCCGGAAAAGTGAAAAATGTGATTTCTCTTTCGCTTTTTTGAATTAAGACACGAAACCCATTTCAATGGAATCACGATTCAATCGCGAACAAACCCCATTGCCATATTAATTTTTCATTTTTGGCTGGCGGCGGCGTCTCTGGTGTGGGTTGATGCCCGGCGTGGGTTTTTTTCAGCCACCGATTCTGACCGCCGACTTGGGGGGATTATTATGGACTCTTGGTGGTAACAAGGTATAGATAGATATAGATATAAATATAGAATATAGCGAGTAAATGACCACCGGAAAGTTGATCGGAGAAGGCGGTGGTCGGATCTGTGTACATAAGGAGTTTGATCCGGTGGTGTTGTTTTTTAATGGGTTTTGAAGTTGGATCCAAAGATAAAAAAGATGATGACGTTGAAGATGGCTTTTGGTTTATGAGATTGGAAGTGGTGAAATTGGTTTTGTTGATGTGACTGCCGTTGTATGTGTGTTTGTTTCTTTATATTAATTGATGATCTGTGTTTGTTTGTAGGTATGTGATATTCAACCACTAACTATATTTCATTTTTTCCTTTTTATTTTTTAAATTTATTTGTGTTTGTTTGTAGTTTAAAAAAAAGTATATTTCATTTGTGTGTATGTAATATGTATGTCTTTGTGTAATTATGTTTGAATGGCATATAATCTTTTAGCTACTACACATCTAATCCGATCCCGATCCACGAGTTCTACAACCTTGCACGTAACTACAACAGTTACGGTAAAAAAGTTCTAACTAACGGAAAATAAGTATCACTTTGTAAATTGTCGTCATCACTGTATATCACACATTGTAAAATTTTCCCGCCGCATTGCGCGAGCACTATGCTCGTAAAACATAAAGTGTTTGTATAAAACTATAATTTGAATTAAAGAGAATAATCCCAAATGGGCTGGGTCGAGTGTGAAGTGGGCATAAGAAGCTCTAAATTTAAGGCGATGTGACAGAGTCAAGAAGCTAACAGATATAAACAGAATTCTGTTATAATATTTCCGTATAGAAAGAGTGAAAAATAGGGAGGGGAAGAGAGTGAATGAGTGATGGTGGAAAAAGAGGTAGAAAAATCAGGTGTTGGATCCGATAGAGAAGAAGAGCAACGAAGGAGGAGGAGAGAGGCTAGCGAGACCCGTTAAAGACATCAAACGGCATCCGCTTGAGCATTCATGGACATTCTGGTTCGACAATCCATCTGCCAAGTCTAAGCAGGTGGCTTGGGGTAGTTCCATCCGTCCTATATACACTTTTTCCACCGTTGAAGATTTCTGGAGGTCTTTCCGTCCCACTAATTGTGTCCAGTTTTGAATATTCAAAGTCTATTTTTTCTAAGTTTGACCTTAAATATTTTTTATTGTATTATATAATACTTGGCGAAAGTTATACCAAATGAAAACACATCTAAACCTCTATCTATTCATATAACTTTCATCAAGTATTACGCAATACAAATAAAAATATTTTTTGTCAAAGTTGTAAAGAAAGGACTTTGAAAATTAAAAAGTGGACACTATTAATGGGACGGAGGGAGTATCATTTTATGAATAAATAAATTCTCATCATTTCTTTAATTTCCATGATTACATACCTGTACATATTTAACCATGACCCTCCAATAAGGAACCGAAAAGCATTTATTTGATCTCCAATGTAGGGAAATATAAATAAAAAAATTGATATAAAAAAGCAAACACACTTTATATATATAGCTAGCCTGGCTTTTGTTTTCGAATGCCATTAATTGAACTGTGTTGTAAAGGTTTCATAAGTTTTTCTTATAAAATTGCAGCCTATACAACAATATACATCGACCGAGCAGGTTAGTTGCAGGAGCAGACCTCCACTGTTTTAAAAATGGAATTGAACCTAAGTGGGAGGACCCTGTTTGTGCTCCTGGTGGAAAGTGGACTATGACCTTCCCCAAGTCCAAATCCGACACATGTTGGCTGTATACGGTAATTTGTGTATATCGGTGATCTACTCTCATTGCTAGTCCCAATTAATTAGTCCTTACATACATATCCACTACTCTAACCTCTTCTCTAATTCGAAAGTTGCTAGCAATGATGATTAAGATGTTGTTCTCGATTGCCTTCTTAATTAACAGATGAGTATTGGGAGACAATGGGTAGAATTTCTTGACTACAACGACAGCACAGGTTTCATATTTCATGTTAGTATACATTTGTCATTTTTCAAGTATTGATCGATGTAGCTAATTAGTCTGGAGGTCAGTTGATTTCGACTCATCATATTGTGTATCAAATCTCAGGAGGATGCTAAGAAACTTGATAGAGGTGCCAAAAATAAATACACAACGTGAGGTGTGCCTTACGTGCTCATTAATTTACGTAACGGCTAACCCTACGACTTCAAACCCTAAACCCTAAAGCTTAATAGCTAATCTGAGGGGAAAGATACATTCTAAAAACCCTAGAAAATCTAAACCCTAAATGCTAAACCCTAAACCCTAAAATCTAAACCCTAAAAACCTAAAAAGGATGAGGGTTCCCACTCTAGGGTTTAGGGTTTGAAGCCTCGGCTAACCCTCGACCTTCAAACCCTAAACCCTAGAGCGGGATGTAGTAGGGGGACGGATGTATACGGTACGCTTTAGGGTTTAGGGTTTGAAGTTACCCTACAACTTCAAACCCTAAACCCTAAAGCTTAATTGCTAATCCGAGGGGAAAATACATTCTAAAAACCCTAGAAAATCTAAACCCTAAATCTAAACCCTAAATGCTAAACCCTAAAATGCTAAAGCCTACAGGAGGGGGACGGATGTATACGGTACGCTTTAGGGTTTAGGGTTTGAAGTAACCCTACAACTTCAAACCCTAAACCCTAAAGCTTAATAGCTAATCTGAGGGGAAAGATACATTCTAAAAACCTTAGAAAATCTAAACCCTAAATGCTAAACCCTAAAATGCTAAAGCCTAAAATCTAAACCCTAAATCTAAACCCTAAAAAGCTAAAAAGGATGAGGGTTCCCACCCTAGGGTTTAGGGTTTGAAGCCTAGGCTAACCCTCGACCTTCAAACCCTAAACCCTAGAGCGGGATGTAGTAGGGGGACGGATGTATACGGTACGCTTTAGGGTTTAGGGTTTGAAGTTACCCTACAACTTCAAACCCTAAACCCTAAAGCTTAATTGCTAAACCGAGGGGAAAAATACATTCTAAAAACCCTAGAAAATCTAAACCTTAAATGCTAAACCCTAAAATGCTAAAGCCTACAGGAGGGGGACGGATGTATACGGTACTGATGCGAATATGATCTCACTCGCTGAACTGACTAATTCCAGTCAGCTAGAAGGGGTCGAAGGGGTCGCTGAAGGGGTCGCTGAAATACCTGGCAGTAATCAACTGGCAGCGAGCATTGGACTAAAGATGCCTCCAGAACAAGCTATGCTCATCTTGCCAGCCATAGCCCATTATGGACAAGCCTTCACTGACAAACAACCTCCAATTGTTACTTTACTCCAAGTGGCAAGTCCCTCCCTGATCAATGAAAGTCATCAGCAAATAGCATCAGCAAGCAACTTCAGTCAGCATACTTCAGCAGAGTTTTGTTCAGTCAAATAGTTGTTATATTCAATAAAAGGCTGCCACGTCACCAGTTCTAGAAGGTCTTGGATAAGGATGTGTGCATGAGAATAAAGTGTCCACTGAAGTCCCATGTTTGTGGGCCCGATAAAGAAGAATGACAGCTGTAAAGGAAGGCGCATGTGACAATGACATTTCTAACGGTATTTTGGGACCACTTGCAGGGGAATGTTTCTAGAAGCCCACGCTGTCCATTTCCTATTGGCCAAATTCAATTAGTGGCTAGCATTTGACAACTTTTATGTATTATTTTATTATTTTCGTTAATTCCTAGGAAATAACATGTGGCTATAAATAGGGCCTTTATTCTTCATTGAAGGACAGTTTTTTTTGGTTATCAAATGGAATGAAAAGAACACTTTCTTTTCCTTATCAAATCTTCATATTACCTTTATAAATCGTTATTTATTTGGGTGTTTGGAGTGATCCCTTTATCTTTAATTGTGGTGGTTCGTCCTTTATCAATTAAAGTGGTGAGATCTTAAATCTTCGATTCCTTTATCTGTGTTTGTGGTGGCTAGACCTTTATCAAACATAGTGGTGGGTTGGAGTGTTTCTATTATTCGATTCCGGTGGATCATTTCCTTTACGAATCAAGTATTAGATTCTTATCTATCTTTGCATTTTATTGTCTTGTTCGTTTTTGTTGTCTTATAAACCAGAAAATCCTCATAAAATTTATCACATTCCGCTGTGTTTTGGAAACTTTCACATCAATTTGGTATCAGAGCCAGGTTTAAAAAGGTTTCTTAATCTTTTTGTCCGTTGGGGTATTGTTTGTTTAGATCTCATTTCGATTTAGTCAGATCTGTTTGTTGGTTGGTATAGATCTATTGTTTGTTGAATATAAATGGATTTTAGAAGAAACATGACATTAGAAGAAGCTCATAATGCTAGGAGAGATAAGCAGATTGAAGATCTACAAGAGGCACTTGGTAGAGTTGTTCATATGTTAGAAGATGGTGGTTTAAGATTTAATCGAGAAAATATTGTTACTAGTGAAAGAGATTCTGAATCTCAAGGTCCTAGTGAGAGATCTGATAGTACGCCCAGAAACTCTAGTGATTCTGATGTTCCACAGCCCAGAGAAAGGCGAAAAAGACATAAGGTCGATGATACTAAGGATATTAAGATAGATCCACCAGATTTTGTTGGTTCATCAAACCCAGAAGAATATTTTGAATGGGTTCAGGTGATGGATAGAATTATGGAAATAAAAGGTTATGATGATAAAAAGAGTTTTAAGGTTGCCATTATTAAGCTTAAAAAGTATGCTTCATCTTGGTATGATAATATGAAATCGGAAAGGGAATATAAGGGTAAGAGTAAAATCAAGACGTGGTCCAAACTGAAGGAAGTTATGCAGAAGAGATTTGTTCCTCAGCCGTACAAGTAAGATCAGTATCTACTGATGAATAATCTGAAGCAAAGTTCTAAAGAAGTGGTAGAGTATATCAGGGAGTTTGAGCAACTGAAGACAAGAACTGGTGTCAAAGAAACTGAAGAGCATACTATCGCCAGATTCCTTGGTGGGTTGAATGCTATCATTGCTGAGAAGATGGAATTACAGCCCATCTGGACTTATGAAGGTGCATGCAAACTGGCCCTCCAGATTGAAAAGCAGCTGAAGAAGAAGGTTCAGTACAAACCTTTCACTAAGATTACTTCTAGCTCCAGTCAACCAGCTACCAGACCTAGTGAAACTGTTCAGAAACCCTTCAGAGGAAAGGAGAAAGAAACTGGAGGATCAAAAGAACCAGTAGGGAAGAAATGTTTCAAGTGCCATGGATTTGGTCATTTCCAGGCCCAGTGTCCCAATCAGCGAGCACTGACTATCAGGGAGATAGAAAGTTCACCAGAAGCTGAAACTGAGGAAGAAGAACCAGTGTACGATGATGATGATGGCTCTGAAGAAACATATGTAGGTGCTGATATTGGGGAGATGCTGGTGGTCAGAAGAATGATGCACGCTGATGAAGTCACTGCTGACAAAGCTCAGCGAGAGAATATCTTCCACTCAAGATGTACCGTCAAAGGAAAGGTATGCAGTCTTATCATTGATGGAGGAAGCTGTGCTAATGCTGCTTCAACTTACATGGTTGATAAACTGGGGTTACCTACACTGAAGCATCCCCGTCCTTACAAGCTTCAATGGCTCAGCGAGGGAACAGAGGTAAAGGTTACTCAACAAGTTACTATTCCATTTTCTATTGGTCTTATTTATCAGGATGAGATTGTTTGTGATGTTGTCCCTATGGATGCGTATCATTTGTTGTTGGGAAGGCCATGGTTGTTTGATAAGCATGTATTCCACAATGGCCGTTTAAACTCTTATTCATTATTTGTAAATGGGAAAAAGATCACCCTAACTTCTTTGAAACCCGATGAGCACTCAAAAACCAAGGTGATGGATCAGCGAGACAAGGCTTTGTTCATGACCCAAACCGAAGTTGAGAAAGAACTCGCTGATGGCACCTCAGTATTGATGTTGCTGATGGTTGAACTTGCTGATAAGAAGGGGTTCGCTGACATTTCCAGTTTAGTCAAACCCTTGCTGACAGAATATGCTGACGTATTTCCTGAAGAAATGCCTTCTGGTTTGCCTCCTATCAGGGGTATTGAACACCAGATTGATCTAATTCCAGGATCAATCCTTCCTAACAAAGCTGCTTATAGGTGTTCACCCACTGAAGCTAAAGAATTGCAAAGACAAGTTGATGAACTGATTGCTAAGGGTTATGTGAGAGCAAGTATGAGTCCATGTTCTGTACCAGCTCTCTTAGTTCCAAAGAAAGATGGCTCAATGCGTATGTGTGTTGATAGTAGAGCCATCAATAATATCACTATCAAGTATCGATATCCTATCCCCAGGTTGGATGATATGCTTGATGAATTACATGGTTCCTGTATATTTTCCAAAATCGATCTGAGAAGTGGCTATCACCAGATTCGAATGAAGGATGGAGATGAATGGAAAACTGCATTCAAGATTAAAGGGGGTCTATTTGAATGGCTAGTAATGCTTTTTGGCTTATCGAATGCCCCAAGTACTTTCATGAGGCTGATGAATGAAGTCCTCAGACCACTCATTGGTCATTTTGTGGTAGTTTATTTTGATGATATTCTAGTATATTCGAAGAATGAAGCTGAGCATGTTAATCATCTGAGAGAAGTATTTATGTTGCTGAGGAAACACCAGTTGTATGGGAAGCTGGAGAAATGTGATTTCTTGGTGGAAAGTGTGATATTTCTTGGATACGTTGTATCTAAAAATGGAATTTCAATGGATCCTTCGAAGGTTGAAGCAATTAAGTCCTGGCCAGCTCCTACAACGATTACAGAGGCAAGAAGTTTTCACGGTCTGACATCATTTTATAGAAGATTCATCAGAAATTTCTCAACTGTTGTAGCTCCCATTACTGATTGCCTAAAGAAAGGTGTGTTTGAATGGCCTAAGTCAGCTCAGAATGCCTTTGAATTGCTGAAAGAAAAGCTCAGCTCAGCACCAGTCTTGTCCTTACCAAAATTTGAATTATTATTCGAACTGGAGTGCGACGCCAGTGGAGTTGGTATTGGTGCAGTCCTTGTTCAAGAAAAAAGGCCAGTCGCATACTTCAGTGAAAAGTTGAACGGTTCGAAGCTGAAGTACAGTACGTATGACAAAGAATTCTATGCTATCATCAGGGCTGTCAATCACTGGTCACACTATCTGAAGCCCAAGCAGTTTGTTTTATATTCTGATCATGAAGCTCTGAAGTACATCAATGGTCAGCATAAGTTAAATTCAAGGCATGCAAAATGGGTGGAATTTTTGCAGTCTTATTCATTTGTGTCTAAACATAAAACTGGGGTAGAGAATGTTGTTGCTGATGCACTCTCAAGAAGATATTCATTGCTTTCCATTTTGGAAGCAAGGGTCCTTGGGTTCTCTTTTATCAAAGATTTGTATGCTGCTGATACAGATTTTGCTGGTCACTTCACTGATGGTCCCTCCAAAGGATCATATTTAGTGCAAGATGGGTTTTTATTTAAAAATGGAAGGTTGTGTATCCCTAAGGGTTCAATTCGAGACTTGCTGATAAGAGAAGCTCATGGCGGAGGACTCGCTGGTCATTTTGGTATTACTAAGACTGCTGACATCCTCAGCGAACATTTCTATTGGCCATGTCTGCTGAAAGACGTCCAGAATATCATCAGCAGATGCTCAACTTGTCATCAGGCCAAGGCAATTTTTCACAAAGGTTTGTACACTCCTCTTCCAGTTCCAAGTCAACAGTGGGAAGATCTGAGCATGGATTTCATTGTTGCTTTACCCAAAACCCAGAGAGGAAAAGATTCTATCATGGTGGTGGTTGACAGATTCTCAAAAATGGCCCATTTCAATCCTTGTAACACCACTAATGATGCCTCAGCAGTAGCAAATTTATTCTTCAAAGAATTGTCCGTCTTCATGGAATTCCCAAAACCATTGTTTCTGATAGGGATACGAAATTTCTGAGTTATTTCTGGAAAACTTTATGGAGATTGATGGGAACTAAGCTCCTGTTCAGCACTTCTCATCACCCCCAAACTGATGGCCAGACTGAAGTTACTAATAGGACCATTGGGATGTTATTAAGGACGCTGGTGAACAAGACGCTGAAAGATTGGGATCTAAAGCTTGCTCATGCTGAGTTCGCTTTTAATAGAGCCCCAACCACTCAACCAGCAAGACTCCATTTGAAGTTTGTTATGGTACCAATCCTTTAACTCCCATTGATTTAATTCCTTTTTCAATTGAGCCAAGAGTAAGTGTTGATGCTGAAGAGAAAGCTAAGGAAATCATAAAAATACACCAGCAAGTAAATGCAAAAATTGAGAAAGCAAATGAAGAATACAAGGCCAGAGCTAATAAGCATCGTCAGCAGCCCGGTTTTGCACCTGGCGATCTTGTTTGGGTACATCTTAGTTTAAAAAGATTTCCTTCCAAGAGAAAGAACAAACTGATGCCAAGAGCTGAAGGACCATTCAGAATACTGGAAAAGTTCGGTGACAGCGCTTACAAGGTTGAATTACCAGGAAGCATGTCGGTTTCAAGCACTTTTAATGTTGGAGATTTGATGCCTTACCTTGAAGATGAATATCTCGAGGACTTGAGGACAAGTCCTATTTTAGAGGGGGAGAATGATGCGAATATGATCCCACTCGCTGAACTGACTAATTCCAGTCAGCTAGAAGGGGTCGCTGAAGGGGTCGCTGAAATACCTGGCAGTAATCAACTGGCAGCGAGCATTGGACTAAAGATGCCTCCAGAACAAGCTATGCTCATCTTGCCAGCCATAGCCCATTATGGACAAGCCTTCACTGACAAACAACCTCCAATTGTTACTTTACTCCAAGTGGCAAGTCCCTCCCTGATCAATGAAAGTCATCAGCAAATAACATCAGCAAGCAACTCCAGTCAGCATACTTCAGCAGAGTTTTGTTCAGTCAAATAGTTGTTTATTCAATAAAAGGCTGCCACGTCACCAGTTCTAGAAGGTCTTGGATAAGGATGTGTGCATGAGAATAAAGTGTCCACTGAAGTCCCATGTTTGTTGGCCAAATAAAGAAGAATGACAGCTGTAAAGGAAGGCGCGTGTGACAATGACATTTCTAACGGTATTTTGGGACCACTTGCAGGGGAATGTTTCTAGAAGCCCACGCTGTCCATTTCCTATTGGCCAAATTCAATTAGTGGCTAGCATTTGACAACTTTTATGTATTATTTTATTATTTTTCGTTAATTCCTAGGAAATAACATGTGGCTATAAATAGGGCCTTTATTCTTCATTGAAGGACAGTTTTTTTTGGTTATCAAATGGAATGAAAAGAACACTTTCTTTTCCTTATCAAATCTTCATATTACCTTTATAAATCGTTATTTATTTGGGTGTTTGGAGTGATCCCTTTATCTTTAATTGTGGTGGTTCGTCCTTTATCAATTAAAGTGGTGAGATCTTAAATCTTCGATTCCTTTATCTGTGTTTGTGGTGGCTAGACCTTTATCAAACATAGTGGTGGGTTGGAGTGTTTCTATTATTTGATTCCGGTGGATCGTTTCCTTTACGAATCAAGTATTAGATTCTTATCTATCTTTGCATTTTATTGTCTTGTTCGTTTTTGTTGTCTTATAAACCAGAAAATCCTCATAAAAATTATTACATTCCGCTGTGTTTTAAAAATTTCACATCAATTTGGTATCGAGCCAGGTTTAAAAAGGTTTCTTAATCTTTTTGTCCGTTGGGGTATTGTTTGTTTAGATCTCATTTCGATTTAGTCAGATCTGTTTGTTGGTTGGTATAGATCTATTGTTTGTTGAATATAAATGGCTTTTAGAAGAAACATGACATTAGAAGAAGCTCATAATGCTAGGAGAGATAAGCAGATTGAAGATCTACAAGAGGCACTTGGTAGAGTTGTTCATATGTTAGAAGATGGTGGTTTAAGATTTAATCGAGAAAATATTGTTACTAGTGAAAGAGATTCTGAATCTCAAGGTCCTAGTGAGAGATCTGATAGTACGCCCAGAAACTCTAGTGATTCTGATGTTCCACAGCCCAGAGAAAGGCGAAGGAGACATAAGGTTGATGATACTAAAGATATTAAGATAGATCCACCAGATTTTGTTGGTTCCTCGACTATTTTGAATGGGTTCAGGTTATGGATAAAATGATGGAAATAAAAGGATATGATGATAAAAAGAGTTTTAAGGTTGCCATTATTAAGCTTAAAAAGTATGCTTCATCTTGGTATGATAATATGAAATCTGAAAGGGAGTATAAGGGTAAGAGTAAAATCAAGACTTGGTCCAAACTGAAGGAAGTTATGCAGAAAAGATTTGTTCCTCAGTCGTACAAGCAAGATCAGTATCTACTGATGAATAATCTGAAGCAAGGTGCTAAAGAAGTTGTAGAGTATATCAAGGAGTTTGAGCAACTGAAGACAAGAACTGGTGTCAAAGAAACTGAAGAGCATACTATCGCCAGATTCCTTGGTGGGTTGAATGCTATCATTGCTGAGAAGATGGAATTACAGCCCATCTGGACTTATTAAGGTGCATGCAAACTGGCCCTCCAGATTGAAAAGCAGCTGAAGAAAAAGGTTCAGTACAAACCTTTCACTAAGATTACTTCTAGCTCCAGTCAACCAGCTACCAGGCCAGTGAAACTGTTCAGAAACCCTTCAGAGGAAAGGAGAAAGAAACTGGAGGATCAAAAGAACCAGTAGGGAAGAAATGTTTCAAGTGCCATGGATTTGGTCATTTCCAGGCCCAGTGTCCCAATCAGCGAGCACTGACTATCAGGGAGATAGAAAGTTTACCAGAAGCTGAAACTGAGGAAGAAGAACCAGTGTACGATGATGATGATGGCGCTGAAGAAACATATGTAGGTGCTGATATTGGGGAGATGCTGGTGGTCAGAAGAATGATGCACGCTGATGAAGTCACTGCTGACAAAGCTCAGCGAGAGAATATTTTCCACTCAAGATGTACCGTCAAAGGAAAGGTATGCAGTCTTATCATTGATGGAGGTAGCTGTGCTAATGCTGCTTCAACTTACATGGTTGATAAACTGGGGTTACCTACACTGAAGCATCCCCGTCCTTACAAGCTTCAATGGCTCAGCGAGGGAACAGAGGTAAAGGTTACTCAACAAGTTACTATTCCATTTTCTATTGGTCTTATTTATCAGGATGAGATTGTTTGTGATGTTGTCCCTATGGATGCGTGCCATTTGTTGTTGGGAAGGCCATGGTTGTTTGATAAGCATGTATTCCACAATGGCCGTTTAAACTCTTATTCATTATTTGTAAATGGGAAAAAGATCACCCTAACTTCTTTGAAACCCGATGAGCACTCAAAAACTAAGGTGATGGATCAGCGAGACAAGGCCTTGTTCATGACCCAAACCGAAGTTGAGAAAGAACTCGCTGATGGCACCTCAGTAATGATGTTGCTGATGGTTGAACTTGCTGATAAGAAGGGATTCGCTGACATTTCCAGTTTAGTCAAACCCTTGCTGACAGAATATGCTGACGTATTTCCTGAAGAAATGCCTTCTGGTTTGCCTCCTATCAGGGGTATTGAACACCAGATTGATCTAATTCCAGGATCAATCCTTCTAACAAAGCTGCTTATAGGTGTTCACCCACTGAAGCTAAAGAATTACAAAGGCAAGTTGATGAACTGATTGCTAAGGGTTATGTGAGAGCAAGTATGAGTCCATGTTCTGTACCAGCTCTCTTAGTTCCAAAGAAAGATGGCTCAATGCGTATGTGTGTTGATAGTAGAGCCATCAATAATATCACTATCAAGTATCGATACCCTATCCCCAGGTTGGATGATATGCTTGAAGAATTACATGGTTCCTGTATATTTTCCAAAATCGATCTGAGAAGTGGCTATCAACAGATTCGAATGAAGGATGGAGATGAATGGAAAACTGCATTCAAGATTAAAGGGGGTCTATTTGAATGGCTAGTAATGCCTTTTGGCTTATCGAATGCCCCAAGTACTTTCATGAGGCTGATGAATGAAGTCCTCAGACCACTCATTGGTCATTTTGTGGTAGTTTATTTTGATGATATTCTAGTATATTCGAAGAATGAAACTGAGCATGTTAATCATCTGAGAGAAGTATTTGAACTGTTGAGAAAACACCAGTTGTATGGGAAGCTGGAGAAATGTGATTTCTTGGTGGAAAGTGTGATATTTCTTGGATACGTTGTATCTAAAAATGGAATTTCAATGGATCCTTCGAAGGTTGAAGCAATTAAGTCCTGGCCAGCTCCTACAACGATTACAGAGGCAAGAAGTTTTCACGGTCTGGCATCATTTTATAGAAGATTCATCAGAAATTTCTCAACTGTTGTAGCTCCCATTACTGATTGCCTAAAGAAAGGTGTGTTTGAATGGCCTAAGTCAGCTCAGAGTGCCTTTGAATTGCTGAAAGAAAAGCTCAGCTCAGCACCAGTCTTGTCCTTACCAAATTTTGAATTATTATTCGAACTGGAGTGCGACGCCAGTGGAGTTGGTATTGGTGCAGTCCTTGTTCAAGAAAAAAGGCCAGTCGCATACTTCAGTGAAAAGTTGAACGGTTCGAAGCTGAAGTACAGTACGTATGACAAAGAATTCTATGCTATCATCAGGGCTGTCAATCACTGGTCACACTATCTGAAGCCCAAGCAGTTTGTTTTATATTCTGATCATGAAGCTCTGAAGTACATCAATGGTCAGCATAAGTTAAATTCAAGGCATGCAAAGTGGGTGGAATTTTTGCAGTCTTATTCGTTTGTGTCTAAACATAAAGCTGGGGTAGAGAATGTTGTTGCTGATGCACTCTCAAGAAGATATTCATTGCTTTCCATTTTGGAAGCAAGGGTTCTTGGGTTCTCTTTTATCAAAGATTTGTATGCTGCTGATACAGATTTTGCTGGTCACTTCACTGATGGTCCCTCCAAAGGATCATATTTAGTGCAAGATGGGCTTTTATTTAAAAATGGAAGGTTGTGTATCCTAAGGGTTCAATTCGAGACTTGCTGATAAGAGAAGCTCATGGCGGAGGACTCGCTGGTCATTTTGGTATTACTAAGACTGCTGACATCCTCAGCGAACATTTCTATTGGCCATGTCTGCTGAAAGACGTCCAGAATATCATCAGCAGATGCTCAACTTGTCATCAGGCCAAGGCAATTTTTCACAAAGGTTTGTATACTCCTCTTCCAGTTCCAAGTCAACCGTGGGAAGATCTGAGCATGGATTTCATTGTTGCTTTACCCAAAACCCAGAGAGGAAAAGATTCTATCATGGTGGTGGTTGACAGATTCTCAAAAATGGCCCATTTCATTCCTTGTAACACCACTAATGATGCCTCAGCAGTAGCAAATTTATTCTTCAAAGAAATTGTCCGTCTTCATGGAATTCCCAAAACCATTGTTTCTGATAGGGATACAAAATTTCTGAGTTATTTCTGGAAAACTTTATGGAGATTGATGGGAACTAAGCTCCTGTTCAGCACTTCTCATCACCCCCAAACTGATGGCCAGACTGAAGTTACTAATAGGACCATTGGGATGTTATTAAGGACGCTGGTGAACAAGACGCTGAAAGATTGGGACCTAAAGCTTGCTCATGCTGAGTTCGCTTTTAATAGAGCCCCCAACCACTCAACCAGCAAGACTCCATTTGAAGTTTGTTATGGTACCAATCCTTTAACTCCCATTGATTTAATTCCTTTTTCAATTGAGCCAAGAGTAAGTGTTGATGCTGAAGAGAAAGCTAAGGAAATCAAAAAAATACACCAGCAAGTAAAGGCAAAAATTGAGAAAGCAAATGAAGAATACAAGGCCAGAGCTAATAAGCATCGTCAGCAGCCCAGTTTTGCACCTGGCGATCTTGTTTGGATGCATCTCAGAAAATAAAGATTTCCTTCCAAGAGAAAGAACAAACTGATGCCAAGAGCTGAAGGACCATTCAGAATACTGGAAAAGTTCGGTGACAGCGCTTACAAGGTTGAGTTACCAGGAAGCATGTCGGTTTCAAGCACTTTTAATGTTGGAGATTTGATGCCTTACCTTGAAGATGAATATCTCGAGGACTTGAGGACAAGTCCTATTTTAGAGGGGGAAAATGATGCGAATATGATCCCACTCGCTGAACTGACTAATTCCAGTCAGCTAGAAGGGGTCGCTGAAATACCTGGCAGTAATCAACTGGCAGCGAGCATTGGACTAAAGATGCCTCCAGAACAAGCTATGCTCATCTTGCCAGCCATAGCCCATTATGGACAAGCCTTCGCTGACAAACAACCTCCAATTGTTACTTTACTCCAGTGGCAAGTCCCTACCTGATCAATGAAAGCCATCAGCGAATAGCATCAGCGAGCAACTCCAGTCAGCATACTTCATCAGAGTTTTGTTCAGTCAATAAGTTGTTTTATTCAATAAAAGGCTGCCACGTCACCAGTTCTAGAAGATCTTGGATAAGGATGTGTGCATGAGAATAAAGTGTCCACTGAAGTCGTCTGTGGACCCAATAAAGAAGAATGACAGCTGTTAAGAAAAGCGCGTGTGACAAGACATTTCTAACGGTATTGTGGGACCACTTGCAGGGGAATATTTCTAGAAGCTTACGTGTCCATTTCCTATTGGCCAAATTCAATTAGTGGCTAGCATTTGACAACTTTTATGTATTATTTTATTATTTTCGTTAATTCCTAGGAAATAGCATGTGGCTATAAATAGGGGCTTTAATTTTCATTGAAAGATAGTTTTTTTTGGTTATCAAATGGAATGAAAAGAACACTTTCTTTTCCTTATCAAATCTTCATATTACCTTCATAAATCGTTATTTATTTGGGTGTTTGGAGTGATCCCTTTATCTTTAATTGTGGTGGTTCGTCCTTTATCAATTAAAGTGGTGAGATCTTAAATCTTCGATTCCTTTATCTTTGTTTGTGGTGGCTAGACCTTTATCAAACATAGTGGTGGGTTGGAGTGTTTCCTTTATCTTTGATTCTGGTGGCTCGTCCTTTACGAATCAAGTATTAGATTCTTATCTATCTTTGCATTTTATTGTCTTGTTCGTTTTTGTTGTCTTATAAACCAGAAAATCCTCATAAAATTTATCACATTCCGCTGTGTTCTGGAAACTTCACATCAGTTTGGTATCCAAGCCAGGTTTAAAAAGGTTTCTTAATCTTTTTGTCCGTTGGGGTATTGTTTGTTTAGATCTCATTTCGATTTAGTCAGATCTGTTTGTTGGTTGGTATAGATCTATTGTTTGTTGAATATAAATGGCTTTTAGAAGAAACATGACATTAGAAGAAGCTCATAATGCTAGGAGAGATTAGCAGATTGAAGATCTACAAGAGGCACTTGGTAGAGTTGTTCATATGTTAGAAGATGGTGGTTTAAGATTTAATCGAGAAAATATTGTTACTAGTGAAAGAGATTCTGAATCTCAAGGTCCTAGTGAAAGATCTGATAGTAACCCTAGAAACTCTAGTGATTCTGATGAACCACATCCTAGAGAAAGGCGTAGGAGGCATAAGGGTAATGATACTAGGGATATTAAGATAGATCCACCAGATTTTAATCAAACCCAGAGGAATATTTTGAATGGGTTCAGGTGATGGATAGATTATGGAAATAAAAGGTTATGATGATAAAAAAGTTTAAGGTTGCCATTATTAAGCTTAAAAAATATGCTTCATCTTGGTATGATAATATGAAATCTGAAAGGGAATATAAGGGTAAGAGTAAAATCAAGACCTGGTCCAAACTGAAGGAAGTTATGCAGAAGAGATTTGTTCCTCAGACGTACAAGCAAGATCAGTATCTACTGATGAATAATCTGAAGCAAAGTGCTAAAGAAGTGGTAGAGTATATCAGGGAGTTTGAGCAACTGAAGACAAGAACTGGTGTCAAAGAAACTGAAGAGCATACTATCGCCAGATTCCTTGGTGGGTTGAATGCTATCATTGCTGAGAAGATGGAATTACAGCCCATCTGGACTTATGAAGGTGCATGCAAACTGGCCCTCCAGATTGAAAAGCAGCTGAAGAAGAAGGTTCAGTACAAACCTTTCACTAAGATTACTTCTAGCTCCAGTCAACCAGCTACCAGACCTAGTGAAACTGTTCAGAAACCCTTCAGAGGAAAGGAGAAAGAAACTGGAGGATCAAAAGAACCAGTAGGGAAGAAATGTTTAAAGTGCCATGGATTTGGTCATTTCCAGGCCCAGTGTCCCAATCAGCGAGCACTGACTATCAGGGAGATAGAAAGTTTACCAGAAGCTGAAACTGAGGAAGAAGAACCAGTGTACGATGATGATGATGGCGCTGAAGAAACATATGTAGGTGCTGATATTGGGGAGATGCTGGTGGTCAGAAGAATGATGCACGCTGATGAAGTCACTGCTGACAAAGCTCAGCGAGAGAATATCTTCCACTCAAGATGTACCGTCAAAGGAAAGGTATGCAGTCTTATCATTGATGGAGGCAGCTGTGCTAATGCTGCTTCAACTTACATGGTTGATAAACTGGGGTTACCTACACTGAAGCATCCACGTCCTTATAAGCTTCAATGGCTCAGCGAGGGAACAGAGGTAAAGGTTACTCAACAAGTTACTATTCCATTTTCTATTGGTCTTATTTATCAGGATGAGATTGTTTGTGATGTTGTCCCTATGGATGCGTATCATTTGTTGTTGGGAAGGCCATGGTTGTTTGATAAGCATGTATTCCACAATGGCCGTTTAAACTCTTATTCATTATTTGTAAATGGGAAAAAGATCACCCTAACTTCTTTGAAACCCGATGAGCACTCAAAACCAAGGTGATGGATCAGCGAGACAAGGCTTTGTTCATGACCCAAACCGAAGTTGAGAAAGAACTCGCTGATGGCACCTCAGTAATGATGTTGCTGATGGTTGAACTTGCTGATAAGAAGGGGTTCGCTGACATTTCCAGTTTAGTCAAACCCTTGCTGACAGAATATGCTGACGTATTTCCTGAAGAAATGCCTTCTGGTTTGCCTCCTATCAGGGGTATTGAACACCAGATTGATCTAATTCCAGGATCAATCCTTCCTAACAAAGCTGCTTATAGGTGTTCACCCACTGAAGCTAAAGAATTGCAAAGGCAAGTCGATGAACTGATTGCTAAGGGTTATGTGAGAGCAAGTATGAGTCCATGTTCTGTACCAGCTCTCTTAGTTCCAAAGAAAGATGGCTCAATGCGTATGTGTGTTGATAGTAGAGCCATCAATAATATCACTATGAAGTATCGATATCCTATCCCCAGGTTGGATGATATGCCTGATGAATTACATGGTTCCTGTGTATTTTCCAAAATCGATCTGAGAAGTGGCTATCACCAGATTCGAATGAAGGATGGAGATGAATGGAAAACTGCATTCAAGATTAAAGGGGGTCTATTTGAATGGCTAGTAATGCTTTTTGGCTTATCGAATGCCCCAAGTACTTTCATGAGGCTGATGAATGAAGTCCTCAGACCACTCATTGGTCATTTTGTGGTAGTTTATTTTGATGATATTCTAGTATATTCGAAGAATGAAGCTGAGCATGTTAATCATCTGAGAGAGTATTTATGTTGCTGAGGAAACACCAGTTGTATGGGAAGCTGGAGAAATGTGATTTTTTGGTGGAAAGTGTGATATTTCTTGGATACGTTGTATCTAAAAATGGAATTTCAATGGATCCTTCGAAGGTTGAAGCAATTAAGTCCTGGCCAGCTCCTACAACGATTACAGAGGCAAGAAGTTTTCACGGTCTGACATCATTTTATAGAAGATTCATCAGAAATTTCTCAACTGTTGTAGCTCCCATTACTGATTGCCTAAAGAAAGGTGTGTTTGAATGGCCTAAGTCAGCTCAGAATGCCTTTGAATTGCTGAAAGAAAAGCTCAGCTCAGCACCAGTCTTGTCCTTACCAAATTTTGAATTATTATTCGAACTAGAGTGCGACGCCAGTGGAGTTGGTATTGGTGCAGTCCTTGTTCAAGAAAAAAGGCCAGTCGCATACTTCAGTGAAAAGTTGAACGGTTCGAAGCTGAAGTACAGTACGTATGACAAAGAATTCTATGCTATCATCAGGGCTGTCAATCACTGGTCACACTATCTGAAGCCCAAGCAGTTTGTTTTATATTCTGATCATGAAGCTCTGAAGTACATCAATGGTCAGCATAAGTTAAATTCAAGGCATGCAAAATGGGTGGAATTTTGCAGTCTTATTCATTTGTGTCTAAACATAAAGCTGGGGTAGAGAATGTTGTTGCTGATGCACTCTCAAGAAGATATTCATTGCTTTCCATTTTGGAAGCAAGGGTTCTTGGGTTCTCTTTTATCAAAGATTTGTATGCTGCTGATACAGATTTTGCTGGTCACTTCACTGATGGTCCCTCCAAAGGATCATATTTAGTGCAAGATGGGTTTTTATTTAAAAATGGAAGGTTGTGTATCCCTAAGGGTTCAATTCGAGACTTGCTGATAAGAGAAGCTCATGGCGGAGGACTCGCTGGTCATTTTGGTATTACTAAGACTGCTGACATCCTCAGCGAACATTTCTATTGGCCATGTCTGCTGAAAGACGTCCAGAATATCATCAGCAGATGCTCAACTTGTCATCAGGCCAAGACAATTTTTCACAAAGGTTTGTACACTCCTCTTCCAGTTCCAAGTCAACAGTGGGAAGATCTGAGCATGGATTTCATTGTTGCTTTACCCAAAACCCAGAGAGAAAAGATTCTATCATGGTGGTGGTTGACAGATTCTCAAAAATGGCCCATTTCAATCCTTGTAACACCACTAATGATGCCTCAGCAGTAGCAAATTTATTCTTCAAAGAAATTGTCCGTCTTCATGGAATTCCCAAAACCATTGTTTCTGATAGGGATACGAAATTTCTGAGTTATTTCTGGAAAACTTTATGGAGATTGATGGGAACTAAGCTCCTGTTCAGCACTTCTCATCACCCCCAAACTGATGGCCAGACTGAAGTTACTAATAGGACCATTGGGATGTTATTAAGGACGCTGGTGAACAGAGACGCTGAAAGATTGGGATCTAAAGCTCGCTCATGCTGAGTTCGCTTTTAATAGAGCCCCAACCACTCAACCAGCAAGACTCCATTTGAAGTTTGTTATGGTACCAATCCTTTAACTCCCATTGATTTAATTCCTTTTTCAATTGAGCCAAGAGTAAGTGTTGATGCTGAAGAGAAAGCTAAGGAAATCAAAAAATACACCAGCAAGTAAAGGCAAAAATTGAGAAAGCAAATGAAGAATACAAGGCCAGAGCTAATAAGCATCGTCAGCAGCCCGGTTTTGCACCTGGCGATCTTGTTTGGGTACATCTTAGTTTAAAAAGATTTCCTTCCAAGAGAAAGAACAAACTGATGCCAAGAGCTGAAGGACCATTCAGAATACTGGAAAAGTTCGGTGACAGCGCTTACAAGGTTGAATTACCAGGAACATGTCAGTTTCAAGCACTTTTAATGTTGGAGATTTGATGCCTTACCTTGAAGATGAATATCTCGAGGACTTGAGGACAAGTCCTATTTTAGAGGGGGAGAATGATGCGAATATGATCCCACTCGCTGAACTGACTAATTCCAGTCAGCTAGAAGGGGTCGCTGAAGGGGTCGCTGAAATACCTGGCAGTAATCAACTGGCAGCGAGCATTGGACTAAAGATGCCTCCAGAACAAGCTATGCTCATCTTGCCAGCCATAGCCCATTATGGACAAGCCTTCCCTGACAAACAACCTCCAATTGTTACTTTACTCCAGTGGCAAGTCCCTCCCTGATCAATGAAAGTCATCAGCGAATAGCATCAGCAAGCAACTCCAGTCAGCATACTTCAGCAGAGTTTTGTTCAGTCAAATAGTTGTTATATTCAATAAAAGGCTGCCACGTCACCAGTTCTAGAAGGTCTTGGATAAGGATGTGTGCATGAGAATAAAGTGTCCACTGAAGTCCCATGTTTGTGGGCCCGATAAAGAAGAATGACAGCTGTAAAGGAAGGCGCGTGTGACAATGACATTTCTAACGGTATTTTGGGACCACTTGCAGGGGAATGTTTCTAGAAGCCCACGCTGTCCATTTCCTATTGGCCAAATTCAATTAGTGGCTAGCATTTGACAACTTTTATGTATTATTTTATTATTTTCGTTAATTCCTAGGAAATAGCATGTGGCTATAAATAGGGGCTTTATTCTTCATTGAAGGACAGTTTTTTTTGGTTATCAAATGGAATGAAAAGAACACTTTCTTTTCCTTATCAAATCTTCATATTACCTTTATAAATCGTTATTTATTTGGGTGTTTGGAGTGATCCCTTTATCTTTAATTGTGGTGGTTCGTCCTTTATCAATTAAAGTGGTGAGATCTTAAATCTTCGATTCCTTTATCTGTGTTTGTGGTGGCTAGACCTTTATCAAACATAGTGGTGGGTTGGAGTGTTTCTATTATTTGATTCCGGTGGATCGTTTCCTTTACGAATCAAGTATTAGATTCTTATCTATCTTTGCATTTTATTGTCTTGTTCGTTTTTGTTGTCTTATAAACCAGAAAATCCTCATAAAATTTATCACATTCCGCTGTGTTCTGGAAACTTCACATCAGGTACGCTTTAGGGTTTAGGGTTTGAAGTTGTATGGTTAGCTTAACGGCTAACCCTACAACTTCAAACCCTAAACCCTAAAGCTTAATTTCTAATCCGAGGGGAAAGATACATTCTAAAAACCCTAGAAAATCTAAACCCTAAATGCTAAACCCTAATGGCTAAAATATATGGGCCAAAGGCCCAATAGTCTTTACAGATTTGATGAAGATTAAAGTATGTTTTCAATTACAGATTTGATGAAGATTAAATGCTAAAGGCCCAATATGGGCCAAAGGCCCAATATGCTAAATGCTAAAGCTACATTCAATTACAGATTTGATGAAGATTAAAGTATGTTTTCAAAGGCCAGAGTAATTCCTACAATGGCCATACGCAAGGTGTTTCTAATCCAAAACACATTGTGTTTCGGTTTTGAGTATTCATACAATGGCCATACACAAGGTGTTTCTAATCCAAAACACATTGTGTTTCGGTTTTGAGTAGTTCCTACAATGACCATACACAAGATGTTTCTAATCCAAAACACAATGTGTTTCGGTTTTGAGTATTCATACAATGGCCATACACAAGGTGTTTCTAATCCAAAACACATTGTGCTTTGGTTTCGAGTAGTTCATACAATGGCTATACACACAGATTGGGTATTAGCAAACCTTGGTTTTCATACAAAAACAATTATATAAACAACATGCAAATATGCAAGACTATGTATTGCTAATGAAGCAGAAGTTGACATATGAAAGAAAAACTTAAAGAAAGTATCCATTACTAGAAAATCTGGAAACAACCAATTTAAAACCATCACATCCAACAATTTTCTAAATCACCGTACTATACAGCTCAACTAAGTATCGGGCTCAAACCGATCAGAAGACCTTATCAAGTAAAAAGGTTCTATCTAGAATGCAAAAGCATTAAACCTGAAGTACAAAATGATTTTAAACAGATTCAAAAAATAATATCACTAGAATTTACGTTGGTTCCTATCTTTTTGAGCTTCAAAGCAAAGGCCTCTCATTTCATCTTTGTCATAACTACCGATGAAGTCCACTGCTTTTTCCAAATTCATTTTAGAATGCTAGTGTTCATTTCGTGAGACAGAACCTTTGCTGCATATCGATGCCTTAGCCTCCTCAGCTTTACAACTTGTTCACCGGACTCGCTTGGAAGATCACAGATCCAATTTTCATCAGGATGTCCCACATAACATTCCATGTGGCCCCCTTTGCCTCAACAAATACAAATAAGTGAGGTCTTTCCTCTAATAACTCATAGGCGTCAACCTCTTGAAAATACGCAAGCTCCTTATCATAGTTTTGAGCCTGAACAAATCCAAATAAGTCACATTGAAACAAAAAACCATAAACTAAAGAACACCATTATTGAAGCAGAATGATATACGTACTCTAGCAAGCGGAGGTTTGTTTTTTCTTATCCGTTTCTCCTTCTCAGGTCCATAATTAACAAACCCTGGCAATCGACACCGACAATCTGACAGGATAAGGCAACAAACGTAAGCAACCGACAACATTACTTATGTGATATACCATGTGTAAAAGTTTTCCACGCTTGGTTCATAAAGCTATCACAAAATAGTGGTAAACAAACCAAAACACCATAATTCAACCAACTGCACTGCAAGAATAAGAATTACTACCATTATTCGTTCATATTAATAAACATCTAGTGCAAAAATATATTTACTTTGGCTTGCAAAAAAAAAAGTGGGGAAGCTGAACCCATACTTACAGTGCAAAAGACCCCTTTCTGCAATAGCCATGGCAACACATCCAATTAGAACCTGCTTGAACAAGTTTATAAACATATTACAATCGATTGTAACCATATATCTATAACACTAATAACCAAATGCACTTACTTTGTCGGCAAGAGGATCAAGGTATGAACCAACCACATAATTGCTTCCCATTTTTCTGACCACATATCCATCTAACTGCAACCAAACAAAACATTATTCGTAAAATAACATAAGTTAATTAAAGTTATGTGAATCATGAATTAAGTTTATATAATCCAAAAACACAGTGTGTTTGGATGAAAACACATAGAGATTCAACAAAAACATATTCCAAAATCAAAAAATACAACAAAACGAATTCATAGTGTCACTTGGAACAAATTTCTTACAGATTATACAGACAACACATACAGATTACACTTAAAGTTAACAAAAAAAACTAGATGACGTCAGCATTATAATCAAAAAATCAGATAAATAACCTAAAAAAATAAGTTTAAAAAGAAAAAAAGAGTAATCAGATTATACTTACGGGAATCGGATGAAGATTTGATCGAAGTTAATTACGGTTTAACCTTCATCTTTCGTTGTTTCTGAGCCCTAGAAGATTCCGTTGAAATTATTGTTGATTATGAGATTTGAGATAAGATTAAAAACGATTATCAATGACTAACGGCGACATCGGACGGAGAAGAGACGGCGGCCGGAGAAGAAAGGGCGGCCGGAGAAGAAAGGTCGGTCGGAGAGGAAAGAGCGGCCGGAGAAGAAAGGGCGGCCGGAGAAGAAAGGGCGGCCGGAGAAGAAAGGGCGGCCGGAGAAGAAAGGGCGGCCGGAGAAGAAAGGGCGGCCGGAGAAGAAAGGGCGGCCGGAGAAGAAAGGGCGGCCGGAGAAGAAAGGGCGGCCGGAGAAGAAAGGGCGGCCGGAGAAGAAAGGGCGGCCGGAGAAGAAAGGGCGGCCGGAGAAGAAAGGGCGGCCGGAGAAGAAAGGGCGGCCGGAGAAGAAAGGGCGGCCGGAGAAGAAAGGGCGGCCGGAGAAGAAAGGGCGGCCGGAGAAGAAAGGGCGGCCGGAGAAGAAAGGGCGGCCGGAGAAGAAAGGGCGGCCGGAGAAGAAAGGGCGGCCGGAGAAGAAAGGGCGGCCGGAGAAGAAAGGGCGGCCGGAGAAGAAAGGGCGGCCGGAGAAGAAAGGGCGGCCGGAGAAGAAAGGGCGGCCGGAGAAGAAAGGGCGGCCGGAGAAGAAAGGGCGGCCGGAGAAGAAAGGGCGGCCGGAGAAGAAAGGGCGGCCGGAGAAGAAAGGGCGGCCGGAGAAGAAAGGGCGGCCGGAGAAGAAAGGGCGGCCGGAGAAGAAAGGGCGGCCGGAGAAGAAAGGGCGGCCGGAGAAGAAAGGGCGGCCGGAGAAGAAAGGGCGGCCGGAGAAGAAAGGGCGGCCGGAGAAGAAAGGGCGGCCGGAGAAGAAAGGGCGGCCGGAGAAGAAAGGGCGGCCGGAGAAGAAAGGGCGGCCGGAGAAGAAAGGGCGGCCGGAGAAGAAAGGGCGGCCGGAGAAGAAAGGGCGGCCGGAGAAGAAAGGGCGGCCGGAGAAGAAAGGGCGGCCGGAGAAGAAAGGGCGGCC
This sequence comes from Erigeron breviscapus, assembly GCA_034093135.1. Taxonomy (NCBI): domain Eukaryota; kingdom Viridiplantae; phylum Streptophyta; class Magnoliopsida; order Asterales; family Asteraceae; genus Erigeron; species Erigeron breviscapus. The sequence continues at coordinate 140,358,887 of CM067169.1, forward strand.
GGAGAAGAAAGGGCGGCCGGAGAAGAAAGGGCGGCCGGAGAAGAAAGGGCGGCCGGAGAAGAAAGGGCGGCCGGAGAAGAAAGGGCGGCCGGAGAAGAAAGGGCGGCCGGAGAAGAAAGGGCGGCCGGAGAAGAAAGGGCGGCCGGAGAAGAAAGGGCGGCCGGAGAAGAAAGGGCGGCCGGAGAAGAAAGGGCGGCCGGAGAAGAAAGGGCGGCCGGAGAAGAAAGGGCGGCCGGAGAAGAAAGGGCGGCCGGAGAAGAAAGGGCGGCCGGAGAAGAAAGGGCGGCCGGAGAAGAAAGGGCGGCCGGAGAAGAAAGGGCGGCCGGAGAAGAAAGGGCGGCCGGAGAAGAAAGGGCGGCCGGAGAAGAAAGGGCGGCCGGAGAAGAAAGGGCGGCCGGAGAAGAAAGGGCGGCCGGAGAAGAAAGGGCGGCCGGAGAAGAAAGGGCGGCCGGAGAAGAAAGGGCGGCCGGAGAAGAAAGGGCGGCCGGAGAAGAAAGGGCGGCCGGAGAAGAAAGGGCGGCCGGAGAAGAAAGGGCGGCCGGAGAAGAAAGGGCGGCCGGAGAAGAAAGGGCGGCCGGAGAAGAAAGGGCGGCCGGAGAAGAAAGGGCGGCCGGAGAAGAAAGGGCGGCCGGAGAAGAAAGGGCGGCCGGAGAAGAAAGGGCGGCCGGAGAAGAAAGGGCGGCCGGAGAAGAAAGGGCGGCCGGAGAAGAAAGGGCGGCCGGAGAAGAAAGGGCGGCCGGAGAAGAAAGGGCGGCCGGAGAAGAAAGGGCGGCCGGAGAAGAAAGGGCGGCCGGAGAAGAAAGGGCGGCCGGAGAAGAAAGGGCGGCCGGAGAAGAAAGGGCGGCCGGAGAAGAAAGGGCGGCCGGAGAAGAAAGGGCGGCCGGAGAAGAAAGGGCGGCCGGAGAAGAAAGGGCGGCCGGAGAAGAAAGGGCGGCCGGAGAAGAAAGGGCGGCCGGAGAAGAAAGGGCGGCCGGAGAAGAAAGGGCGGCCGGAGAAGAAAGGGCGGCCGGAGAAGAAAGGGCGGCCGGAGAAGAAAGGGCGGCCGGAGAAGAAAGGGCGGCCGGAGAAGAAAGGGCGGCCGGAGAAGAAAGGGCGGCCGGAGAAGAAAGGGCGGCCGGAGAAGAAAGGGCGGCCGGAGAAGAAAGGGCGGCCGGAGAAGAAAGGGCGGCCGGAGAAGAAAGGGCGGCCGGAGAAGAAAGGGCGGCCGGAGAAGAAAGGGCGGCCGGAGAAGAAAGGGCGGCCGGAGAAGAAAGGGCGGCCGGAGAAGAAAGGGCGGCCGGAGAAGAAAGGGCGGCCGGAGAAGAAAGGGCGGCCGGAGAAGAAAGGGCGGCCGGAGAAGAAAGGGCGGCCGGAGAAGAAAGGGCGGCCGGAGAAGAAAGGTCGGCCGGAGAAGAAAGAGAGCGAGAATGTTACAGTAGTACATTATGTTACTTTGATTTTCATTACATTATTTATATTTTGTTTTACTAGTTTGTTCTTTAATAGATTTAATTACATTCTTTATATTTGAGAATGTTAGTTTGTTTTTTCACAGCTTTTCTTGAATTACATATATTTAATATTATCTTTTATATGTTATAAACAATCCGTGTATTTGACATAGGTCTAAATCTAGTAGTATAGTATACCCAACCCATCAGCTAACTATTATCGATATGCGACTTTTTCAATTTTTTCTATTACTTCAAACGGTCCATAGAACCTGGGTACCAACTTTTGACTCACGATTGACGATAAGGTCGTAACTTTAAATAAGTCATCTCACCAACCTGAAAATCAACATGGTATGTTGAGCTCTTATAAACTGAACTCTCAAAGTACCTATTAATATCACCAAACTACTAATTATTAACTTGTAACATCCCAAACTTTTCTATCTTGACTTTGACTTTGACCGTTAGTTGACTTTGACGCCGTTAGTTGCTTAAATGCCCAAGTAATTAACTATTGTTGTCTGCATGATATGTGTAATGCTTGAATTAGTTATTAATGATCATAAAGTGTTATTATAGTTGTCGGTTAGTAATTAAGGTGCTCGTTTGGTCGGTTGAGTTCCCGGATCGTTAGTTTGAGCCTTAACGGTCGTTAAATTTAAGTTAAGGGCACTTTGGTAATTGTGCAAAAGGGGGAACGGTTTTATTAGGGATTAGGCAGCCCTAATCCCTCATTTTCTTCAGATATAGTGTGTGTAATTGAAGGTGTAGCCTCCATAGCATTCCTTGCTTAATTCCTTCAATTTCGGTTCGATTCGGAGCAATCTAGGGCTTGATTTCGATTCCTGAATCATCCATAAAGGTAATGATTGAAATCCATAGTGATTTTAAGTCATTTGCATCTATTGAATTCGTTCATACCTGGTCTTGATTGATTGTATGCGTTTCGTTGTTGGAATCGGTGATTTCGGGTCAATCGGTAACGGTTATTGCAATCAATTGGTGTCTTGCAGATTCCTACAGGTATGAACGAGTTATTCTGATATTTTTGATGATTTTATAGGTTGAATATTAGGGGGTGTTTGGTTGAAAGGAATTCATTGGAATTAGAATTTAAATTCCATTGATTCTCATGTTTGGTTGGAGATTTGATGGAATTGGAATTTAAAACATTTCACCAAATTCCTTAAAACATGGAATTTGAGATTCCTTCACATATGCAAAGGAATGTTTTGAATTCCAATGGAATTCATATACTTGACTAAAATACCTTCCTAAGGTTATATTATTATTATTATTATTAATTAGTAATTATATTATTATTAAATTTATTAATTAATACTATTATATTATTTTTTAATTTGTTTTTATTTAATTATTGTTATATAATAATTATTATTATTTTATTATAATGATTAAAACTTTTATTTATTATTATTATTATTTTTGTAACATCCGTGATTTTGACTCGTTTGACTAATTATGTAAAATGACTAACGACTTTAATAAATGATATAATTACGTACATTTCATGATTTAATGACTAGTGTGAAGCTTGACGGGTCAATTGACCGACTTAATTGATGTTACGATACGTGTTGGTGCTTATTTTTACTAGAAATTGAGATGGGTCAACCCATGACCCATATACCCAACCTTATCCCAAACCAAATCCTTCCAACTCCCAACCATCCATTCATTCACTCTTGTCTCTCTCTCTAACTCTTGCAAGAACAACACACACTCAAGCTCACTCACTCTCTCTCTCTCTCTAATTTAATTCTTCATTTAATGTTATTCAAGTCTAATTTGTGCTAGAATCATCATTAATATCATCATCCCCTCATCATATCAAAATTTGGTGGTCAAGGGTGCAAGAAAACCTCATTTATAGCACAAAATTCGGATTTGGACTTTGGTGCAAGAATTGGCAAGTTCAACTTCACTCAAAAGCATCATTTCATGTTTGTAATCATGTTTTAAGTCAAAACCATATGAATTTTCGGCCAAAAATGAATCAAAAGCCGAAATGGTCGAGTTAGGGTTGTAATGGGTCAAAGTGGGTTTTTAGATGTAAAGAAATGTTATGGGTCGGATTTATAGCTTGGGTTAGGCTCAGTTATGTCAAAAACATGTTGGTTCGACTTAAATCATGTTAGGGTTCTTTAAAAACGGGTTTTTGAAGTCAAGTTATGAAATTAGGGTTTATATAATTCAAAGTGGGTCAAGAATGATTTTTAGTTGGAAATTGATGGTTTGATTTGGATTATTGAAGTGGGTTTAGTCTAAAGATGTTTAAATAAGTTCATTTAAGGTCCTAAACGAGTTTATAATCTTCCCATATCGATTTAAGGTCCAAAAATGGAATAAAAATGTGTTTGGGTCGACTTGTTCATGCTTGAACTGCTGCTGCTGTGTTCTGCACCTTTCCACCGTCCCAGACGGCCCTGACAACCGTCCCAGACGGTGGTCTGCAATCGCGTCTTTCACCGTTTGAGTCCAAAAACTAGCGTAAGACAGCAGCTTTCACCGTGTGCCTACCGTAAAGATGATATAGGCCACCGTCTAAGAGGGTGGCACCTACCGTCCAAGACGGTACCCCCCCACTTCTAGATTTTGTTTTGTGTTCTAGCACGAGTTCCACCATTCTTGGATCGCTTTAAGCTTTCTAATAAACCCTTTCTTAGCTTCTATAGCTTAGTATGCGTGTTAAGTCCAGTTTCACTGGACTCACTCCAGACTTGAAGACTGGAGTCTTACTGAAGATTTGTCCAGAAATAATAGAAGACCAGTGAGCGAGTTACTTGTATAGGAAATCTGGAGTCACCAGATTTCAGCTCACTGGACTTCACTCCAGTCTAGATCGATTCTACTGAAGACATTTTTACTGAAGTCAAAGACTGAAGTTAGAAGAAAGAAGACCGACAAACAGTGGAGCCCACTGGAAGTCTTACCAGAGCTATGACTGGAGCTTTGTTAGTGTTCTAGACCTTACAAGTCTGAACACTGATTACGAGGAATTGACTTTTGCCTTTACACACTTTTACCCGGACAATCCATTTGTCTATTGATATGTAACACCCGTCGTTTAAAAATATGGGTTTTCAAAAACTTTTCACCTAGCGGTGTTAACTTGCGGAAGTAAAGACTGTAAAAGTCAAAACCGATAAAAACATTTCGGTTTCTGCATTTATTTGGTGTTACATGCCATATCAAACAATAGTTCAAATGAAAACCCAACGGTTGCCCAACATAAAACAACCGTTCACACATCACTACATAATTTCGACATTAAATACGAAATGTAACGAATGTCTAAAGTAAGCATCGTCTAAGGTAGCTAAGGCTCCTGCATTGCATCTACCCAAGCTCACACGTCCTGCATCTAGATTCCATCAAGCTAAACCTGAGGGAACAACCACATTAGGAAACAAGTGTTAGCTATAAGAATAGCTAAGTAAGATAACACTTAATTTAAAAGCAATTGTCCAATTAAAACAATCTTCATTATTAGACAAGTTTTATTAGGCACACACACATCACACGTTCACACATATACTGCATTTCAACTTCGTTTCAATTAGAATCATCATAATCAAGGGTTTAAACTCCATGTATTAATACATTTACGTTATATAATGATGAGTTAGAGACACGAGACGATACTTGAGTGACTCTAATTCGTTTCAAACCATTACTTAACCACTCTAACGACTATGTCGAGCCACGTGAGGCTTGTAAAGTCATAAGTTGTCTTTAAAACCTAAATAGGGTTACGTTTTGGTTAATAATGCACACATTGTACATAATGATAGGTTGTGGACACACGGAGCACGTTGAACGATTATAATAGCATTTTATCTTAATATTAACTTCTTTTGCCGATCAAGGTGAGTTCCGTAGCTCCCTACTCGTTTGAGATTCGGGCTGGAAAGTGTACTTTTATGTGATTACTTGATTGATTGGATGATTGAATGATTGATGGAGTGATTGACACGTTTGATTGATTTTACACTTGATTGTGATATATATTGTTATAATTAGGATAGTAGTGCATACATGGAAGTCGATTATGCCTTCAAAGGGTTTTAGATGTGGTGGGAAGGCTGTGGGTGACCCTATATATAAGCATCTAGGACTCGTTGAAAGTAGAATCCTCCTAAGTGTATGTACGTATTGTTTGGTTGGTTTGATGATTGTTGGACTGGTGATTGAGACTAACACGCATACGTATTGAAATGGACATTGTGAGACGGACATGGACCTCCAAGTGTATAGATGTATACACTTGATGATTATGATTATCGTTGCATTTGTAAGACGGACATGGACCCCGGGTATATAGACATATATACACCGATGATTTTGAGATGCCATATTGTTCATTAGGATGACATGTGAGTATCGTTGCATTGTTGACTTGAAGGTCACACATATAATGTACATTATGACTTTGTCTTGTATACGGCACATATCTTGATATCGACATCACTTGTGCTTATTTATTTCACGCATATACTTTACATTGTGAAATCTTGATGTGATTGATGTCGTGACGCTTAAAGGTTACTTGTAAGTTATGTTTTGCCTTTACTTATACTTATTGTGATTGTTGACGATGGTTCCTCATGAACCATTACTACGAACTCACCAACCTCGTGTTGACTTGTTTAGTACACTTTTCAGGTAACCAGGTGAACCTAAGACAAGATGCTTGATTGATAGATTGATTTGGACCCGGGGTTGGACTTTCATGGATCAAGGATTCATTTGCCCATTCTTTTGCATTATGCTTAGGATCGTTTGCCATCTTTTGGATTGTTTTGTAAACGCTTGATGGCTACTTGCTCCTTATGCATTTTGTGTTGTATTTGACTTAACTTGTTGAATTCACCGAATTCATTTATTTTCATTTAGTTGCCTACGATAATTACATCATGTGCTGTATAATTTCCGTGATATTCCGAGCCCTAGCTTGGGGTGTTACAATTTTACTTTTTGATTAATTTTATTAATATTATTATTATTATTATTATTATTATTATTATTATTATTATTATTATTATTATTATTATTATTGTTTTATTATTATTATTATTATTATTATTATTATTATTATTATTATTATTATTATTATTATTGTTATTATAGAAATTATTATTATTATTATTATTATTATTATTATTATTATTATTATTATTATTATTATTATTATTATTACTTATTTACTTATTTAATCAATTATCAGTTAATTATTATATTATTATTATATATTAAGTTATTATTATTATTATTATTATTATTATTATTATTATTATTATTATTATTATACCGTTTTTATTATTTTATTATTATTATTCTGTGAGTCCCTTAATTAACGAGATGGTTAACCAATAGAAAGTGTAAAATACAACAAGTCTAATAATCACTAGATATGGACTAGTATTACTTGTAAATAAAGATGCAAGATATATAAACAAAGTAATACAAGACTTAAAGCAATAAACAAATAAAGTGGACCATTATGTATGTTTCATGGGTATTTCATTTATTGATGTTTAAATAAAATACAAGGTTGTTGCGGAATCAAGATAACACGATAAGTGAGTATCCTAACAACCTATGATTACAAATGATCTATATTTGTCAAATAGCTCTTTAGGATCGAGATACTTAAAGTTGTGAAGAATCCCTGTTTAAGATCGAGAGTATTTTAGACAAATTCACTTATATGCAAACGTAATGCTTAAAAGTATTTTTGTTCAAGGAATGACTTAGTATTTATAGACAACAAATTCACCAGTGAATTTGTGCCGTACAAATATGGTTGTATACATTTAATGATCCGACAAGAACATTAAATGCATTAGATAAGAATAAGGATAAAGTCACATCAAGTGCAAGTGTATCCTTATTACCCAACCACCTTAACACACGTATACTTTTGTTAAAGAACAAGTGGATTGTTCTTTGGAAAGTGTGTTAAAGGCTAAAGTCAATCCTCGATATTAGTGTTCAGACTTGTAGGATCTAGAACACTAACAATCCTCCAGTGTGCAGATCTGGTAAGACTTCCAGTGGACTCCGCCATTTGTAAGTCTTCTTTCTTCAGACTTCAGTCTTTGACTTCAGTCAGAATGTCTTCAGTCAGAATGTCTTCAGTAGAGTAGATCTGGACTGGGGTGAAGTCTTCAGTGAGCTAATCTGGAGAATGCTCCAGATTACCTGTACAAGTAAATGCTCACTAGTCTTCAGTTATTTCTGGACAAATCTTCAGAGGGACTCCAGATTCCAAGTCTGGAGTAGGTCCAGTAGAATATGTTTTCTGGTCAGATCTTCAGTGAGCTAATCTGGAGAATGCTCCAGATTACCTGTACAAGTAAATGCTCACTAGTCTTCAGTTATTTCTGGACAAATCTTCAGAGGGACTCCAGATTCCAAGTCTGGAGTAGGTCCAGTAGAATATGTTTTCTGGTCAGATCTTCAGTGAGCTAATCTGGAGAATGCTCCAGATTACCTGTACAAGTAAATGCTCACTAGTCTTCAGTTATTTCTGGACAAATCTTCAGAGGGACTCCAGATTCCAAGTCTGGAGTAGGTCCAGTAGAATATGTTTTCTGGTCAGATCTTCAGTGAGCTAATCTGGAGAATGCTCCAGATTACCTGTACAAGTAAATGCTCACTAGTCTTCAGTTATTTCTGGACAAATCTTCAGAGGGACTCCAGATTCCAAGTCTGGAGTAGGTCCAGTAGAATATGTTTTCTGGTCAGATCTTCAGTGAGCTAATCTGGAGAATGCTCCAGATTACCTGTACAAGTAAATGCTCACTAGTCTTCAGTTATTTCTGGACAAATCTTCAGAGGGACTCCAGATTCCAAGTCTGGAGTAGGTCCAGTAGAATATGTTTTCTGGTCAGATCTTCAGTGAGCTAATCTGGAGAATGCTCCAGATTACCTGTACAAGTAAATGCTCACTAGTCTTCAGTTATTTCTGGACAAATCTTCAGAGGGACTCCAGATTCCAAGTCTGGAGTAGGTCCAGTAGAATATGTTTTCTGGTCAGATCTTCAGTGAGCTAATCTGGAGAATGCTCCAGATTACCTGTACAAGTAAATGCTCACTAGTCTTCAGTTATTTCTGGACAAATCTTCAGAGGGACTCCAGATTCCAAGTCTGGAGTAGGTCCAGTAGAATATGTTTTCTGGTCAGATCTTCAGTGAGCTAATCTGGAGAATGCTCCAGATTACCTGTACAAGTAAATGCTCACTAGTCTTCAGTTATTTCTGGACAAATCTTCAGAGGGACTCCAGATTCCAAGTCTGGAGTAGGTCCAGTAGAATATGTTTTCTGGTCAGATCTTCAGTGAGCTAATCTGGAGAATGCTCCAGATTACCTGTACAAGTAAATGCTCACTAGTCTTCAGTTATTTCTGGACAAATCTTCAGAGGGACTCCAGATTCCAAGTCTGGAGTAGGTCCAGTAGAATATGTTTTCTGGTCAGATCTTCAGTGAGCTAATCTGGAGAATGCTCCAGATTACCTGTACAAGTAAATGCTCACTAGTCTTCAGTTATTTCTGGACAAATCTTCAGAGGGACTCCAGATTCCAAGTCTGGAGTAGGTCCAGTAGAATATGTTTTCTGGTCAGATCTTCAGTGAGCTAATCTGGAGAATGCTCCAGATTACCTGTACAAGTAAATGCTCACTAGTCTTCAGTTATTTCTGGACAAATCTTCAGAGGGACTCCAGATTCCAAGTCTGGAGTAGGTCCAGTAGAATATGTTTTCTGGTCAGATCTTCAGTGAGCTAATCTGGAGAATGCTCCAGATTACCTGTACAAGTAAATGCTCACTAGTCTTCAGTTATTTCTGGACAAATCTTCAGAGGGACTCCAGATTCCAAGTCTGGAGTAGGTCCAGTAGAATATGTTTTCTGGTCAGATCTTCAGTGAGCTAATCTGGAGAATGCTCCAGATTACCTGTACAAGTAAATGCTCACTAGTCTTCAGTTATTTCTGGACAAATCTTCAGAGGGACTCCAGATTCCAAGTCTGGAGTAGGTCCAGTAGAATATGTTTTCTGGTCAGATCTTCAGTGAGCTAAATCTGGTCATTCTACTTGTAAATGTAAAAACTTGTAACTATTATTACTTTCATCAAAAAGGAAAATAATTACAACTTTCATAAAAACAAATAATTACAACAAGTAAAACAAATAATTCAACTTTCATAAAAACAAATAATTACAACTTTCATAAAAAAAATAATTACAACTTTCATAAAAACAAATAATTACAACTTTCATAAAAAAAATAATTACAACTTTCATAAAAACAAATAATTACAACTTTCATCAAAAAAAAATAATTACAACTTTCATAAAAACAAATAATTACAACTTTCATAAAAAAAATAATTACAACTTTCATAAAAACAAATAATTACAACTTTCATAAAAAAAATAATTACAACTTTCATAAAAACAAATAATTACAACTTTCATAAAAACAAATAATTACAACTTTCATAAAAACAAATAATTACAACTTTCATAAAAAAAATAATTACAACTTTCATAAAAACAAATAATTACAACTTTCATAAAAAAAATAATTACAACTTTCATAAAAACAAATAATTACAACTTTCATAAAAAAAATAATTACAACTTTCATAAAAACAAATAATTACAACTTTCATAAAAAAAATAATTACAACTTTCATAAAAACAAATAATTACAACTTTCATAAAAAAAATAATTACAACTTTCATAAAAACAAATAATTACAACTTTCATAAAAAAAATAATTACAACTTTCATAAAAACAAATAATTACAACTTTCATCAAAAAGGAAAATAATTACAACTTTCATAAAAACAAATAATTACAACTTTCATAAAAAAAATAATTACAACTTTCATAAAAACAAATAATTACAACTTTCATAAAAAAAATAATTACAACTTTCATAAAAACAAATAATTACAACTTTCATAAAAAAAATAATTACAACTTTCATAAAAACAAATAATTACAACTTTCATAAAAAAAATAATTACAACTTTCATAAAAACAAATAATTACAACTTTCATAAAAAAAATAATTACAACTTTCATAAAAACAAATAATTACAACTTTCATAAAAAAAATAATTACAACTTTCATAAAAACAAATAATTACAACTTTCATAAAAAAAATAATTACAACTTTCATAAAAACAAATAATTACAACTTTCATAAAAAAAATAATTACAACTTTCATAAAAACAAATAATTACAACTTTCATAAAAAAAATAATTACAACTTTCATAAAAACAAATAATTACAACTTTCATAAAAAAAATAATTACAACTTTCATAAAAACAAATAATTACAACTTTCATAAAAACAAATAATTACAACTTTCATAAAAACAAATAATTACAACTTTCATAAAAAAAATAATTACAACTTTCATAAAAACAAATAATTACAACTTTCATAAAAAAAATAATTACAACTTTCATAAAAACAAATAATTACAACTTTCATAAAAAAAATAATTACAACTTTCATAAAAACAAATAATTACAACTTTCATAAAAACAAATAATTACAACTTTCATAAAAACAAATAATTACAACTTTCATAAAAAAAATAATTACAACTTTCATAAAAACAAATAATTACAACTTTCATAAAAAAAATAATTACAACTTTCATAAAAACAAATAATTACAACTTTCATAAAAAAAATAATTACAACTTTACTAAAAAAACTATTATTAACTTTCATCAAAAAGGAAAATAATTACAACTTTCATAAAAACAAATAATTACAACTTTCATAAAAACAACTATTATTACTTTCATCAAAAAGGAAAATAATTACAACTTTCATAAAAACAAATAATTACAACAAGTACAATGTGTTAAGAGTTCAGGCTCTTCTTCTTGATGAATGCCCTGGTGCATCTTCAGAAGCCTTCCTCTTTGGAGATGGTAATGGAACAGACACTGGTGGTCTCAGACCCAACACAGCTTCCATTTCTTGGATTCTTTTCCAGATCTTCTCAATTCTTTTCATAAAAGCCTTTACATCTGGAGAGAGATCAGTCTTGCCTTTGAAAGTTAATCCAATCTCCTTAAGTTCAGTCCATCCAAAAGCTTGGACTGCAGTATCCTTCCTTTCATCAGTGAAGTTACCCTCCCTGGTCAACTTCACATTGAACCTGGTCATCCCTTGGTGATTTTCAGCCAATGTTATTTCAGCATTAACAATTTTCCTTGCATTGGCCCTGAACATCATCTTCAGCTTGTTCTTGTTCTTCACCAGACACTACCTTTTCTTTCCCTTTACTCGCCTTCAGTGTGGTGGAAATGTCTGGGAAGCTTTCGAACTGGGGCTCACTGGCATCAGTACCAGTAGCTTGTTCTTCCAATGTTCTCTGGGCCAAACGTGCACTGGCATCAGTACCAGTCACTTGCCTTTGCTGCACGACGCTTTCAGTAGCGACTGCCCTAACTGCCCTTGCTCTCTTTCTGATCAACTCTTGGTCACCAGTAGATGGAATTGACAATTTTTCCCCCTTGGAATGATCTCTAGTCCTTGACTTCAGATCATTCCATAATTCTTCCATCATGTGTCTATCTAACGGACCAAAGGTTCTTCCTTGTTCTGGCAAAGAAGCAGTTATACCAGTTTGAAGTGCCTGGACTTCCCTTTTAATAGATTCAATTTGTTCTGGTAAGTCCTTGGGCAGCTCCATTTCAAACATGTTAGCAACTTCTGGTAACATAACCTCTTGAACTGATCGAAGTACAGATTCAGAAACTTCATCAGTTATATCTTTCAGCATCGCACCCCTGACCTTTCTAACAACTTCGTCACTGAGGGTGTTGACCAGTTCAGTCTGGTCAAATGAAGGCCTGCTTTCCAGAGCACTAACCCTTGTCACAATCTTCTCAACCTCTTCTCTAAGACCTGCCAGTGGTTGCACAACCTTGTTCTCCACTGCAGTCTCAACAGCATTCACCAATCTGGACTCCAAAGCCTGGACTGCCACTCTAATGTTTCTAGAGTTTTGATTAGTGGCCAGTACCAACTCGTCCAGTTTATCAAACACTAACCTTTCATTCCCAGCAAAGAGGTTCATCTCTGACGCAAGATTATTTGACAACATAGATTTGAAGTCAGAGATGACCAATGACCTGGGATGATGACTGGAGTGATCTCTCCAGGTCCGCCACCCTACTCAGAAGGCCTTGGACCTCGGTGGAAGAAGAAGTGGAGAGACCAGTAGGTTGTTCCAGATGTCTGGTCATCATTGGCACTTGTGTCCAGTCCTCTTCAATTTCAGCAGTAGAGACTGGCACACTTGGTTCGGTTGGTTGTACTGGTGGTGATTGAGTTTGTGTTGGTGGAATGAAGTATGAGGTTGATTGAGGAATTGATGGTGGAGGTGGTGGTGGCATTGAAGTTTCTGGTGGTGGTATATCTGGTGTAGGAGTTGGGTTTTCTGGTTCGGTTTCTGGTGGAGGAGGTGGCATTTCTGGTGAATTTTCAATCAGTACATCTTCACCCAAGAAATCCATATTCACATCTATGTTCTGACCTCCAGACAGTGGAGAGTCAGCCTCTTCCCAAAATGAAGCACCAACTATATCAACCTGTTCACCAGACTGTGCACCAGATTGTGCACCAGTCTCTATACCAATATCAACATTTAAATCAAGAGGAGCTTCTTGCTCACCAGCAGCCTCTTCAGTCTGAACAACCTCTTCAACATCCTCTTCTCGTACAACAGCCTGGACTTCAGTGTCCACTCTCTGTTCAGTTTGTACAGAAGGATCAATATTTTCCTCTTCAAAGATGGGAGACCCATCAATATTCATAATATCACCAGGATGGGTTAATGGATTTACCTGGGCTCCAATTCTTACTAGACGCCTATGAGTTCTTGGTCGTCTGGAAAGCTCAATTTCTGATTGCACGCTTTCCACTGGAGCCACTTGACTTATTGGTTGAACCATTTCAACAATCTGAACATCTTCACTGGCATCAGGTACTTCAACAACTGGTACCCTGACTGGTGCCACATTCTCTTCAATTCGTTGAAGATTCAGCATTGCTGGAGGAATATCTACCTCTCCATCTCTGGACCTTAGGTTTGCCAGGTCCCTCATGTACTCACTCATTGAAAAATGAGTAGTCTCAAAATCATACTCGGCTCCAAGGGCATTTCTGAATATAAGAGAGAGAAAGCGAATATATGGTATGAATGGCTTTCTCCCCTTTGCCTTTATGCGTTCCACCAGATCATCAAAGAAAATCTGGGCGAAATCGACCCTTAGCCCAAACCAAAGACAATAGGCAATCTGGAGGTGTGTTTGATTTATTTGATCCAGTCCTCCAGAACTACCTCCAAGACATTCGACGATGTGGGTGAAAAAGTATCTCCACGAATCCGTCAGTCTGCTCATATAAATGGTCCCTTTCCTCAATAACTGACCATTTTCATCTACAATCTCCGTATGCCCCATCAATCTGCATACCTCCCTGAAATTAATACCAGAAGGGAGTGGTAATGCCAGCTCATTCTCATCCAGATAGTTCAACTGGAGAGCCATTCTTAGAGAATGTACTGAAAGAGTCAAGGGTCTGGTCCCTTGCTTAAGAGAAAAGACAATACAAGAGTTTGCCTCATCATATGTGGCAGTATACCAGAATTCACATAGGTAATCATGGTACATCTTTTCTGGATTTAAGGTCAGAGCACCATAAAGAGGACATGAGAGAAAAAAGCCGTTTAATCTCCCAATTATGGATTGAGAATCATGGATACTGGATAGCGTTAACTTTGCCATCCAGTTGTTCATATTCATCCTGATGATATTAGCATCAAGAGAGATATGAGGTGCTCTAACCACATCTGCTGCTGGAACATATGCGGCAGAAAGTAGATTTCGTGGTGAATTTGATTGTCTAGGAGCCATTTAATATATAGAAGAAGATGAAAATGAAATTGAATGAAAATTTAATGAAGGAATTTGAGAATTTGGGAGTAAATGTTCGAAGTAAATGTAAGTTGAAAGTGAAAGTGGGTATATATAGACTTGAGAATGTGGAACTCAAACGATTAATTTGAAATTATCAAATACAATTTTTGATTGTGTTCTGAGATCCGCATTAATTACATCACATCACACATAAATGCATGACGGTTTACAGCCCACAAAAACAGTAACAACTTGTACTTTTTGTTTTCCCAAAGTAAAAAGACCATCATTGTTTTGAAAAACTTACATGCCACGTAGGATTCAAGATAAATATCTTTTGAAAAGGTTTGCTTACGTGGCACATACAAAGATCAAGTAATTTGAAAATATTATGACTTTATTCAGTGCATCTGGAGGTTGACAGGACCGTCCAGTATCACTGGTGGATTAGTCCAGTGAACATGTACTGATGGTACACTGGAGGGACACTCCAGTAAAGTACCAGTGAACAACCAATTTTGAAAGACTGGAAACCTTAAACTTGCACGTCAACTAATACAGACAAATGAGAGGGACACATTTACAAGAAGACATAAGTCAACTCAAACACGCACTTCAACCTGTCCATACCAGTGAGAGGGACATATTTACAAAGCACCAGTAATATTTTCTGAAGAATTTGTCCAGTGAGAAAATTAATTCCCCCTGAACTTAAACATTTTTAAGAGAAAATATTTTTCAAGTCTTCCCTGGAATGTTGATCCAGAAATAAATTTTTGAATCTTTAAATCAAAGATCCTTAGTAGTACACAATGGCGTTCAATACCAAGGTTCCAGATTTAAGGGTTTAACATTCCCAACTCACCAACAAGATATTCAAAAGTTTTTACATCCAGTGGTTTAGTAAAAATGTCAGCGAGTTGTTTGTCAGTGGGAATAAAATGGAGTTCAATGTTGTTTTTCATAATATGATCGCGAATGAAATGGTACCTTAGATCGATGTGTTTGGTTCTGGAGTGCATGACTGGATTGTTGGAGATAGCGATGGCACTGGTATTATCACAAAAGATTGGAGTCTTTGAATACTTAATACCATAATCAAGCAACTGGTTCTTCATCCAGAGTATCTGAGCACAACAACTGGCTGCAGACACGTATTCAGCTTCGGCAGTGGATAATGAAACTGAAGTTTGCTTCTTACTGGTCCAGCTGACCAGTTTGCCACCTAGGAAATGACATCCACCAGTTGTGGATTTCCTATCTATCTTGCAACCTGCATGATCTGGATTGTTGGAGATAGCGATGGCACTGTATTATCACAAAAGATTGGAGTCTTTGAATACTTAATACCATAATCAAGCAACTGGTTCTTCATCCAGAGTATCTGAGCACAACAACTGGCTGCAGACACGTATTCAGCTTCGGCAGTGGATAAAGAAACTGAAGTTTGCTTCTTACTGGTCCAGCTGACCAGTTTGCCACCTAGGAAATGACATCCACCAGTTGTGGATTTCCTATCTATCTTGCAACCTGCATGATCTGAATCTGAATAACCCATTAGATCCATTCCAGAGCCTTTGGGGTACCAAAGACCTAGACTGGGAGCACCTTTTAGGTACTTCAGTATGCGCTTTACAGCGAGCATATGAGATTCCTTTGGATTAGACTGATATCTGGCACATAAACATGTTGAAAACATAATATCTGGTCTACTGGCCGTTACGGGGGGGGGGGGGGGGGGGGGGGGGGGGGGGGGGGGGGGGGGGGGGGGGGGGGGGGGGGGGGGGGGGGGGGGGGGGGGGGGGGGGGGGGGGGGGGGGGGGGGGGGGGGGGGGGGGGGGGGGGGGGGGGGGGGGGGGGGGGGGGGGGGGGGGGGGGGGGGGGGGGGGGGGGGGGGGGGGGGGGGGGGGGGGGGGGGGGGGGGGGGGGGGGGGGGGGGGGGGGGGGGGGGGGGGGGGGGGGGGGGGGGGGGGGGGGGGGGGGGGGGGGGGGGGGGGGGGGGGGGGGGGGGGGGGGGGGGGGGGGGGGGGGGGGGGGGGGGGGGGGGGGGGGGGGGGGGGGGGGGGGGGGGGGGGGGGGGGGGGGGGGGGGGGGGGGGGGGGGGGGGGGGGGGGGGGGGGGGGGGGGGGGGGGGGGGGGGGGGGGGGGGGGGGGGGGGGGGGGGGGGGGGGGGGGGGGGGGGGGGGGGGGGGGGGGGGGGGGGGGGGGGGGGGGGGGGGGGGGGGGGGGGGGGGGGGGGGGGGGGGGGGGGGGGGGGGGGGGGGGGGGGGGGGGGGGGGGGGGGGGGGGGGGGGGGGGGGGGGGGGGGGGGGGGGGGGGGGGGGGGGGGGGGGGGGGGGGGGGGGGGGGGGGGGGGGGGGGGGGGGGGGGGGGGGGGGGGGGGGGGGGGGGGGGGGGGGGGGGGGGGGGGGGGGGGGGGGGGGGGGGGGGGGGGGGGGGGGGGGGGGGGGGGGGGGGGGGGGGGGGGGGGGGGGGGGGGGGGGGGGGGGGGGGGGGGGGGGGGGGGGGGGGGGGGGGGGGGGGGGGGGGGGGGGGGGGGGGGGGGGGGGGGGGGGGGGGGGGGGGGGGGGGGGGGGGGGGGGGGGGGGGGGGGGGGGGGGGGGGGGGGGGGGGGGGGGGGGGGGGGGGGGGGGGGGGGGGGGGGGGGGGGGGGGGGGGGGGGGGGGGGGGGGGGGGGGGGGGGGGGGGGGGGGGGGGGGGGGGGGGGGGGGGGGGGGGGGGGGGGGGGGGGGGGGGGGGGGGGGGGGGGGGGGGGGGGGGGGGGGGGGGGGGGGGGGGGGGGGGGGGGGGGGGGGGGGGGGGGGGGGGGGGGGGGGGGGGGGGGGGGGGGGGGGGGGGGGGGGGGGGGGGGGGGGGGGGGGGGGGGGGGGGGGGGGGGGGGGGGGGGGGGGGGGGGGGGGGGGGGGGGGGGGGGGGGGGGGGGGGGGGGGGGGGGGGGGGGGGGGGGGGGGGGGGGGGGGGGGGGGGGGGGGGGGGGGGGGGGGGGGGGGGGGGGGGGGGGGGGGGGGGGGGGGGGGGGGGGGGGGGGGGGGGGGGGGGGGGGGGGGGGGGGGGGGGGGGGGGGGGGGGGGGGGGGGGGGGGGGGGGGGGGGGGGGGGGGGGGGGGGGGGGGGGGGGGGGGGGGGGGGGGGGGGGGGGGGGGGGGGGGGGGGGGGGGGGGGGGGGGGGGGGGGGGGGGGGGGGGGGGGGGGGGGGGGGGGGGGGGGGGGGGGGGGGGGGGGGGGGGGGGGGGGGG
The DNA here is from genome assembly GCA_034093135.1 of Erigeron breviscapus. NCBI lineage: Eukaryota > Viridiplantae > Streptophyta > Magnoliopsida > Asterales > Asteraceae > Erigeron > Erigeron breviscapus. The sequence continues at coordinate 140,376,538 of CM067169.1, forward strand.
GGGGGGGGGGGGGGGGGGGGGGGGGGGGGGGGGGGGGGGGGGGGGGGGGGGGGGGGGGGGGGGGGGGGGGGGGGGGGGGGGGGGGGGGGGGGGGGGGGGGGGGGGGGGGGGGGGGGGGGGGGGGGGGGGGGGGGGGGGGGGGGGGGGGGGGGGGGGGGGGGGGGGGGGGGGGGGGGGGGGGGGGGGGGGGGGGGGGGGGGGGGGGGGGGGGGGGGGGGGGGGGGGGGGGGGGGGGGGGGGGGGGGGGGGGGGGGGGGGGGGGGGGGGGGGGGGGGGGGGGGGGGGGGGGGGGGGGGGGGGGGGGGGGGGGGGGGGGGGGGGGGGGGGGGGGGGGGGGGGGGGGGGGGGGGGGGGGGGGGGGGGGGGGGGGGGGGGGGGGGGGGGGGGGGGGGGGGGGGGGGGGGGGGGGGGGGGGGGGGGGGGGGGGGGGGGGGGGGGGGGGGGGGGGGGGGGGGGGGGGGGGGGGGGGGGGGGGGGGGGGGGGGGGGGGGGGGGGGGGGGGGGGGGGGGGGGGGGGGGGGGGGGGGGGGGGGGGGGGGGGGGGGGGGGGGGGGGGGGGGGGGGGGGGGGGGGGGGGGGGGGGGGGGGGGGGGGGGGGGGGGGGGGGGGGGGGGGGGGGGGGGGGGGGGGGGGGGGGGGGGGGGGGGGGGGGGGGGGGGGGGGGGGGGGGGGGGGGGGGGGGGGGGGGGGGGGGGGGGGGGGGGGGGGGGGGGGGGGGGGGGGGGGGGGGGGGGGGGGGGGGGGGGGGGGGGGGGGGGGGGGGGGGGGGGGGGGGGGGGGGGGGGGGGGGGGGGGGGGGGGGGGGGGGGGGGGGGGGGGGGGGGGGGGGGGGGGGGGGGGGGGGGGGGGGGGGGGGGGGGGGGGGGGGGGGGGGGGGGGTTTGCCAGTGGGAATAAAATGGAGTTCAATGTTGTTTTTCATAATATGATCGCGAATGAAATGGTACCTTAGATCGATGTGTTTGGTTCTGGAGTGCATGACTGGATTGTTGGAGATAGCGATGGCACTGGTATTATCACAAAAGATTGGAGTCTTTGAATACTTAATACCATAATCAAGCAACTGGTTCTTCATCCAGAGTATCTGAGCACAACAACTGGCTGCAGACACGTATTCAGCTTCGGCAGTGGATAAAGAAACTGAAGTTTGCTTCTTACTGGTCCAGCTGACCAGTTTGCCACCTAGGAAATGACATCCACCAGTTGTGGATTTCCTATCTATCTTGCAACCTGCATGATCTGAATCTGAATAACCCATTAGATCCATTCCAGAGCCTTTGGGGTACCAAAGACCTAGACTGGGAGCACCTTTTAGGTACTTCAGTATGCGCTTTACAGCGAGCATATGAGATTCCTTTGGATTAGACTGATATCTGGCACATAAACATGTTGAAAACATAATATCTGGTCTACTGGCCGTTAAATACATCAGTGAACCAACCATGCCTCTAAAGACAGTGGTGTTCACTGGTTTGCCATCTGGATCCGAGTCCAGTGTCAGTGGTGCAGAAATTGGAGTTGGTTTAGATGGTGAAGAATTCATATCGAATTTCTTTAAAAGATCTCTAACATATTTTTCCTGATTAATAAAAATTCCATCTTTGTTTTGCTTAATCTGGAGTCCAAGAAAATATGTTAATTCACCCATCAAACTCATTTCGAATGGCTGAATAGCCTAAGAAATACCCTTCATCAGCTTTGGCATCAAATTTGCCTAGCTGACTGGAGTCGTTCAGGATGTAAACTGGACATCCAAAAACGTGAAAATAACCAATGTTTGGTTTTCTATTTCTTAAGACTTCATAGGCTGTCTTTTTGTGTCTTTTTGTGTCTTTTGATGTACACTGATCGATTCTGGGTGTGGCAAGCAGTTGCAATTGCTTCCGCCCAGAAACTGGTAGACAGTCCAGATTCAGCAAGCATACTTCTGGCAGCTTCTATCAGCGTTCGATTTTTCCTTTCCACAACTCCATTTTGCTCTGGAGAGCGGGCTGAAGAGAAGTTCTGGGAGATGCCAGTGTCAGTACAGAATGACTCCAGAGTTGCATTCTGGAATTCTGTTCCATTGTCACTTCTTAACTGACACACTTTTCGACTGTACTTGAGCTCAATTTGCTTGATAAGACTGATGATTTCAGCAGCAGCTTCACTTTTGGACCTCAGAAAGATCACCCAACAATATCTGGAGAACTCATCTATGATCACCAGGGTGAATCTTTTACCAGCACGAGTCTGAACATTCACTGGACCAAAAAGATCCATATGAAGCATGTGAAGAGGTTCAGTAATGCTGAAATTCTGTCTGGTCTTGAAACTGGTACGCTTTTGCTTACCCATCTCACATCCTGGACATGGTCTTTCCTTTTTGAAGGAGACTGAAGGTATCCCATCTGCAAGTTGTTTTCTGGACAACTTGTTAATGTTTTTGAAGTTTAAATGGGATAACCTTTTATGCCATAACCAGTTTGTGTCTTCATCAGCTTGAGTATAGAAACACTGCTCTGAAGGAGAGCTTTCCATATCCATCACGTACACATTCCCTTTTCTGGGAGCAATCAACACTACCTTCCAGTCCTTGTTGAATACGATGCCCTGAGCAACATTGAATAAGACTTGATAGCCATCGTCACACAGTTGACTTACACTGATCAAGTTATATTTCAAACCATTCACAAATGCAACTCGTCTGAACTTGACTTGTCCATTGTTCAGAACACCATATCCCTCAGTCTTTCCACAACCATCATTTCCAAACGTGATGGAGGGTCCATCAGAAATGGTGAACTCCTCCAGTAGGGTCTTACATCCGGTCATCGTCCTGCCAGCAGCACTGTCAAGATACCAGATAAGCTTCTTTCGATCGCCCTACACATAAACCAGAATTTTATCAGTTAGATTTGGGAACCCATCGACTGATGGGTTCACTGGACCCTCCCTTATAGGTCCCTGGGGCAATCTGGTCTAGTTCACTATGTTCAACAGTGGTCTTAGAAGAGAAGACCACTGGGGTTGATGGTTTTAAAACCTTTTCATTTTTCTCAACTGGAGAAATACATTTGTTTTTCTTTGAAAAAGGTTTTGTATTTTGTCTAGGGCCAGATGAAGTACCCTCAAGAAAGTTTAATCTTGCATTAAAACTTTGTGATTGACGAGTCAGAATTTGAATCTGGCTCTCTATCCTGGACAAAATATTTTCTTCAGATGATACCTTAGCCTTTCCAGTCAAAGACTTTGGTAAGGGATTGGTCTGAGGTAAAGGTCTATTCTGCTTCACCTTTTTAACTGGAGCAGTCATCTGAACAGCTCCAGTCTTAACCTCTGGGGATTGAACTGGGTCTAAATTGGTCTTGGGTGTTTCAGGCATATCATAAACAGTTGTGGGCCTTAACACCTCTGGTAATCGATCGATTACTGGTATTAATGATGCAACATTTGTATTTCCATCTAAATATGCACGTTTTTGAGCAGGAAATTGTTTAACTGAAGCATCATATGGCTTTTTAGTTTCTAGCCATGACTTTATTACCAGTTTTTCTTTCTCTAAAATGATCTCAAGATCTTGCTTTTCTTGAATCAATTGTTCAGTTACCAGAACCTGGGCTTGAAATGCCAGTTCAATGTCTTGAAGCTCTTTTAATTTTGATTTTAATGCATTTATTTCAGAAGAATCTGTTTCTAGACCATTTACACAATCAGATCTAACAGTTTCTACAAAAATTAAATCAGAATTTAAAGCTTCAGCTATGTCCAGTTTTAGTTCTTGGTCAGTTTCATTATCATAATCACTAACCTTTTTAATAACAATGTCCACCCATCGTCCAGATGTGACATCTTCCTTCACCAGGTGCTCATCAACTTCCAGAGCCATGTAACAGCAATCTCTTTCTTCTTCTTCATCAACAGATGAGTCATCAGAAGGAACCCACTTCTCTTCAGTTGTAGCAATCATGCACTTATTATTGTCTTCAATTTGTTGTGCCATGAGAGCAATTTGGGCCTTAAGCTTTTTATATTTCATTTTATAGCTATCATCAGGCTTATTATGAGAAGGGAATGGACCAGGCTTGGATGCAAACTGGTTGGACCTGCACTCTTTCATGAAATGACCCTTTTTGCCACACTTAAAGCATGTCAAATTGGTCTTGTCAGTGGAAGAACTGGATGCAAATTGTCCAGATGGCTTATTTGCTCTTGCTTTGAAACGGTTAAACGTTTTAGCAATCATTGCAATAAGGTCATCATCTTCAGTTTCATCACAGTCTGGAGAGATTTGACTGGCCTCTCCAGAATCCATAAGTTCAGACACCATCTTCTTCATAGAAAATACATTCTCAGAAGATATCAGTGCTGTACTTGGTGGTTCAGAATAACTAACCACTTTAGGAGTACTGGAGGCATGGTTAAAAGCATCTTGTTCTGCAACCACTCTCTGGGCTTGATTTTCTTCAGTGTACCTGAAGGCTCCATATAGAGTTGAGAGAGTGTGTGTGTGCAGAGTTTTACCTTGTCGTAAAACAAGTATCATGTGAGACCATTTGGTGGGCAGAATGTCACAAAATTTCTCCAGAAGTATATCCTTGTCCTTCTCAACCCCAAGACCTCTCAATTGGTTTATGATACTCATAAATCTGGTGTAAGTACCAGTGAGAGACTCGTTAGGTTGAGCAAAAAATGACTCATACCTCTTGTTTAAGGAGACCTTTCTGGTGACAATGGTGTCATCTCCTCCTTCATGTTGGTTAAGTAGCTCATCCCACATGGTTTTGGCACTAGGAAAAAGAACTAGTGTGGGAATGAGGGTTTCTGGAACAGCCCCGAGGATCATGTTTTTAAGGAGGGTGTCAAGATTCACCAGTCTCCTCTCCTCTTCAGACCAATGTTCCTCCCTCTTTTCCCTTCCCCTTCTAGATCCAGAAGGATCAAGAAGTGGATTGAGAGGTGATGTAGGTACATATGGACCTTCGTTTAAGATCTTCATCATGTTCCTCTCAATACCAGTGACATGCAAAATCATCCTAGCTTTCCACGTACCAAATTCATCACTGTTCCCACTGAATTTAGGAACAGGATTATTCGAGTAGTGCACATGCACGTGTGGAGAAGCAGGATTAGGAGGAGGTGGAGGATTAGTGTTATTAACGTTTTGTGGTTCATTTTGATCATGAATATTTACATTAGGATCGGGACCAAGACTAAAACCTTGTGTATTTTCTTGGTTAGCCATCAAGAACAGATCTAGGCAATGATTAGCCTTCTGCTCTGATACCAAATGTGAGTCCCTTAAATTACGAGATGGTTAACCAATAGAAAGTGTAAAATACAACAAGTCTAATAATCACTAGATATGGACTAGTATTACTTGTAAATAAAGATGCAAGATATATAAACAAAGTAATACAAGACTTAAAGCAATAAACAAATAAAGTGGACCATTATGTATGTTTCATGGGTATTTCATTTATTGATGTTTAAATAAAATACAAGGTTGTTGCGGAATCAAGATAACACGATTAAGTGAGTATCCTAACAACCTATGATTACAAATGATCTATATTTGTCAAATAGCTCTTTAGGATCGAGATACTTAAAGTTGTGAAGAATCCCTGTTTAAGATCGAGAGTATTTTAGACAAATTCACTTATATGCAAACGTAATGCTTAAAAGTATTTTAGTTCAAGGAATGACTTAGTATTTATAGACAACAAATTCACCAGTGAATTTGTGCCGTACAAATATGGTTGTATACATTTAATGATCCGACAAGAACATTAAATGCATTAGATAAGAATAAGGATAAAGTCACATCAAGTGCAAGTGTATCCTTATTACCCAACCACCTTAACACACGTATACTTTTGTTAAAGAACAAGTGGATTGTTCTTTGGAAAGTGTGTTAAAGGCTAAAGTCAATCCTCGATATTAGTGTTCAGACTTGTAGGATCTAGAACACTAACAATCCTCCAGTGTGCAGATCTGGTAAGACTTCCAGTGGACTCCGCCATTTGTAAGTCTTCTTTCTTCAGACTTCAGTCTTTGACTTCAGTCAGAATGTCTTCAGTAGAGTAGATCTGGACTGGGGTGAAGTCTTCAGTGAGCTAATCTGGAGAATGCTCCAGATTACCTGTACAAGTAAATGCTCACTAGTCTTCAGTTATTTCTGGACAAATCTTCAGAGGGACTCCAGATTCCAAGTCTGGAGTAGGTCCAGTAGAATATGTTTTCTGGTCAGATCTTCAGTGAGCTAATCTGGAGAATGCTCCAGATTACCTGTACAAGTAAATGCTCACTAGTCTTCAGTTATTTCTGGACAAATCTTCAGAGGGACTCCAGATTCCAAGTCTGGAGTAGGTCCAGTAGAATATGTTTTCTGGTCAACTTGTTAATGTTTTTGAAGTTTAAATGGGATAACCTTTTGTGCCATAACCAGTTTGTGTCTTCATCAGCTTGAGTATAGAAACACTGCTCTGAAGGAGAGCTTTCCATATCCATCACGTACACATTCCCTTTTCTGGGAGCAATCAACATACCTTCCAGTCCTTGTTGAATACGATGCCCTGAGCAACATTGAATAAGACTTGATAGCCATCGTCACACAGTTGACTTACACTGATCAAGTTATATTTCAAACCATTCACAAATGCAACTCGTCTGAACTTGACTTGTCCATTGTTCAGAACACCATATCCCTCAGTCTTTCCACAACCATCATTTCCAAACGTGATGGAGGGTCCATCAGAAATGGTGAACTCCTCCAGTAGGGTCTTACATCCGGTCATCGTCCTGCCAGCAGCACTGTCAAGATACCAGATAAGCTTCTTTCGATCGCCCTACACATAAACCAGAATTTTATCAGTTAGATTTGGGAACCATCGACTGATGGGTTCACTGGACCCTCCCTTATAGGTCCCTGGGGCAATCTGGTCTAGTTCACTATGTTCAACAGTGGTCTTAGAAGAGAAGACCACTGGGGTTGATGGTTTTAAAACCTTTTCATTTTTCTCAACTGGAGAAATACATTTGTTTTTCTTTGAAAACGGTTTTGTATTTTGTCTAGGGCCAGATGAAGTACCCTCAAGAAAGTTTAATCTTGCATTAAAACTTTGTGATTGACGAGTCAGAATTTGAATCTGGCTCTCTATCCTGGACAAAATATTTTCTTCAGATGATACCTTAGCCTTTCCAGTCAAAGGCTTTGGTAAGGGATTGGTCTGAGGTAAAGGTCTATTCTGCTTCACCTTTTTAACTGGAGCAGTCATCTGAACAGCTCCAGTCTTAACCTCTGGGGATTGAACCGGGTCTAAATTGGTCTTGGGTGTTTCAGGCATATCATAAACAGTTGTGGGCCTTAACACCTCTGGTAATCGATCGATTACTGGTATTAATGATGCACATTAGTATTTCCATCTAAATATGCACGTTTTGAGCAGGAAATTGTTTAACTGAAGCATCATATGGCTTTTTAGTTTCTAGCCATGACTTTATTACCAGTTTTTCTTTCTCTAAAATGATCTCAAGATCTTGCTTTTCTTGAATCAATTGTTCAGTTACCAGAACCTGGGCTTGAAATGCCAGTTCAATGTCTTGAAGCTCTTTTAATTTTGATTTTAATGCATTTATTTCAGAAGAATCTGTTTCTAGACCATTTACACAATCAGATCTAACAGTTTCTACAAAAATCAAATCAGAATTTAAAGCTTCAGCTATGTCCAGTTTTAGTTCTTGGTCAGTTTCATTATCATAATCACTAACCTTTTTAATAACAATGTCCACCCATCGTCCAGATGTGACATCTTCCTTCACCAGGTGCTCATCAACTTCCAGAGCCATGTAACAGCAATCTCTTTCTTCTTCTTCATCAACAGATGAGTCATCAGAAGGAACCCACTTCTCTTCAGTTGTAGCAATCATGCACTTATTATTGTCTTCAATTTGTTGTGCCATGAGAGCAATTTGGGCCTTAAGCTTTTTATATTTCATTTTATAGCTATCATCAGGCTTATTATGAGAAGGGAATGGACCAGGCTTGGATGCAAACTGGTTGGACCTGCACTCTTTCATGAAATGACCCTTTTTGCCACACTTAAAGCATGTCAAATTGGTCTTGTCAGTGGAAGAACTGGATGCAAATTGTCCAGATGGCTTATTTGCTCTTGCTTTGAAACGGTTAAACGTTTTAGCAATCATTGCAATAAGGTCATCATCTTCAGTTTCATCACAGTCTGGAGAGATTTGACTGGCTTCTCCAGAATCCATAAGTTCAGACACCATCTTCTTCATAGAAAATACATTCTCAGAAGATATCAGTGCTGTACTTGGTGGTTCAGAATAACTAACCACTTTAGGAGTACTGGAGGCATGTTAAAAGCATCTTGTTCTGCAACCACTCTCTGGGCTTGATTTCTTCAGTGTACCTGAAGGCTCCATATAGAGTTGAGAGAGTGTGTGTGTGCAGAGTTTTACCTTGTCGTAAAACAAGTATCATGTGAGACCATTTGGTGGGCAGAATGTCACAAAATTTCTCCAGAAGTATATCCTTGTCCTTCTCAACCCCAAGACCTCTCATTGGTTTATGATACTCATAAATCTGGTGTAAGTACCAGTGAGAGACTCGTTAGGTTGAGCAAAAAAATGACTCATACCTCTTGTTTAAGGAGACCTTTCTGGTGACAATGGTGTCATCTCCTCCTTCATGTTGGTTAAGTAGCTCATCCCACATGGTTTTGGCACTAGGAAAAAGAACTAGTGTGGGAATGAGGGTTTCTGGAACAGCCCCGAGGATCATGTTTTTAAGGAGGGTGTCAAGATTCACCAGTCTCCTCTCCTCTTCAGACCAGTGTTCCTCCCTCTTTTCCCTTCCCCTTCTAGATCCAGAAGGATCAAGAAGTGGATTGAGAGGTGATGTAGGTACATATGGACCTTCGTTTAAGATCTTCATCATGTTCCTCTCAATACCAGTGACATGCAAAATCATCCTAGCTTTCCACGTACCAAATTCATCACTGTTCCCACTGAATTTAGGAACAGGATTATTCGAGTAGTGCACATGCACGTGTGGAGAAGCAGGATTAGGAGGAGGTGGAGGATTAGTGTTATTAACGTTTTGTGGTTCATTTTGATCATGAATATTACATTAGGATCGGGACCAAGACTAAAACCTTGTGTATTTTCTTGGTTAGCTTGCATACTTTTAAACAAACATATACATGACAGAATGATTTTTAATTAAATGGTTGAAGGTTCAACACAAATACACTAGAATAATGTAACCGTTTCAACAAGATAACTGAGGTCCCAGTTTCCAAGTTACTTATCATGTGTGTCTAAAATATACACTAATAAATGTTAACATATAATTTTTATTATCTTTTAATTAGGTTTTGATGTAGCATAGGATACATAGAACACCACTATTAACCTGTTTATTATAAGCGGATTGGATTTAGGTTCAAATTTTCAACTCGATTATTGAATGGGTTGGGTTTGGTTAAAGTATATGAACCCATTAAAACGCTAGCACGCAGCCCGTCAACCCAAACGACACTATTGCGGGTACTCACGTCTTAGGGGTTTCTTTTTTATAAGTTTTTGGGATTATATATTAATTGTTAATAGTAATCATTAAACATATTCAAATTTAGATTACAGCTGAAAAGAGAAGAACTAATTAATTATCTCTAACTAACAGTACGTAGTTTGTTTTTGATAATTTAATTTGTAGGTTACAATTAAGATCATGTCAGGAGGAAGAGTAGCAGTGGGTATTGATCTTGGAACAACATACTCGTGTGTGGCGGCATGGTTCGATAAGCACAACCGTGTCGAGATCATTCCTAATAATGAACAAGGTAACAAGATCACACCGTCCTGCGTTGCATGGGACGGTACACAAATCTTGGTTGGCGAGTCTGCAAAAAATCAAATCGGCAGGAACCCTCATAACACGGTTTTTGGTGAGTTACTTCAATTTCTTCCTTCATATAAAAACCCTTGATTTACTCTTTGTTAGTTCATGTATTAGCTGTACAATATCTTTAAAAAAAAAAAGGTAAAAAAAAAAAAAGGTTAAACTAAAAATAAAAATAAAAGCTAAAAATCATAAATACGAAAAAAAAAAAAAAAAAACCAAAAAAAAAAAAAAAAAAAAAAAAAAAAAAAAAAAAAAAAAAAAAAAAAAAAAAAAAAAAAAAAAAAAAAAAAAAAAAAAAAAAAAAAAAAAAAAAAAAAAAAAAAAAAAAAAAAAAAAAAAAAAAAAAAAAAAAAAAAAAAAAAAAAAAAAAAAAAAAAAAAAAAAAAAAAAAAAAAAAAAAAAAAAAAAAAAAAAAAAAAAAAAAAAAAAAAAAAAAAAAAAAAAAAAAAAAAAAAAAAAAAAAAAAAAAAAAAAAAAAAAAAAAAAAAAAAAAAAAAAAAAAAAAAAAAAAAAAAAAAAAAAAAAAAAAAAAAAAAAAAAAAAAAAAAAAAAAAAAAAAAAAAAAAAAAAAAAAAAAAAAAAAAAAAAAAAAAAAAAAAAAAAAAAAAAAAAAAAAAAAAAAAAAAAAAAAAAAAAAAAAAAAAAAAAAAAAAAAAAAAAAAAAAAAAAAAAAAAAAAAAAAAAAAAAAAAAAAAAAAAAAAAAAAAAAAAAAAAAAAAAAAAAAAAAAAAAAAAAAAAAAAAAAAAAAAAAAAAAAAAAAAAAAAAAAAAAAAAAAAAAAAAAAAAAAAAAAAAAAAAAAAAAAAAAAAAAAAAAAAAAAAAAAAAAAAAAAAAAAAAAAAAAAAAAAAAAAAAAAAAAAAAAAAAAAAAAAAAAAAAAAAAAAAAAAAAAAAAAAAAAAAAAAAAAAAAAAAAAAAAAAAAAAAAAAAAAAAAAAAAAAAAAAAAAAAAAAAAAAAAAAAAAAAAAAAAAAAAAAAAAAAAAAAAAAAAAAAAAAAAAAAAAAAAAAAAAAAAAAAAAAAAAAAAAAAAAAAAAAAAAAAAAAAAAAAAAAAAAAAAAAAAAAAAAAAAAAAAAAAAAAAAAAAAAAAAAAAAAAAAAAAAAAAAAAAAAAAAAAAAAAAAAAAAAAAAAAAAAAAAAAAAAAAAAAAAAAAAAAAAAAAAAAAAAACAAAAATAAATTTTTGAATCTTTAAATCAAAGATCCTTAGTAGTACACAATGGCGTTCAATACCAAGGTTCCAGATTTAGGGGTTTAACATTCCCAACTCACCAACAAGATATTCAAAAGTTTTTACATCCAGTGGTTTAGTAAAAAAGTCAGCGAGTTGTTTGTCAGTGGGAATAAAATGGAGTTCAATGTTGTTTTTCATAATATGATCGCGAATGAAATGGTACCTTAGATCAATGTGTTTGGTTCTGGAGTGCATGACTGGATTGTTGGAGATAGCGATGGCACTGGTATTATCACAAAAGATTGGAGTCTTTGAATACTTAATACCATAATCAAGCAACTGGCTCTTCATCCAGAGTATCTGAGCACAACAACTGGCTGCAGACACGTATTCAGATTCGGCAGTGGATAATGAAACTGAAGTTTGCTTCTTACTGGTCCAGCTGACCAGTTTGCCACCTAGGAAATGACATCCACCAGTTGTGGATTTCCTATCTATCTTGCACCTGCATGATCTGAATCTGAATAACCCATTAGATCCATTCCAGAGCCTTTGGGGTACCAAAGACCTAGACTGGGAGCACCTTTAAGGTACTTCAGTATGCGCTTTACAGCAAGCATATGAGATTCCATTGGATTAGACTGATATCTGGCACATAAACATGTTGAAAACATAATATCTGGTCTACTGGCCGTTAAATACATCAGTGAACCAACCATGCCTCTAAAGACAGTGGTGTTCACTGGTTTGCCATCTAGATCCGAGTCCAGTGTCAGTGGTGCAGAAATTGGAGTTGGTTTAGATGGTGAAGAATTCATATCGAATTTCTTTAAAAGATCTCTAACATATTTTTCCTGATTAATAAAAATTCCATCTTTGTTTTGCTTAATCTGGAGTCCAAAAAATATGTTAATTCACCCATCAAACTCATTTCATATTCAGTGGACATGATTTTAGAAAATTTCTGGCACATGTTTTCATCAGTAGACCCAAAAATTATCATCAACATAAATTTGTACCATTAACAGATTACCTTTCTCATGGAGAATGAATAAGGTATTGTCAATTGCACCTCGTTTAAAACCATTTTTCAAAAAATGTTTAGTCAGAGTATCATACCAGGCACGTGGGGCTTGTCTGAGGCCATATAGCGCTTTGTCCAGAAGATATACCCAATGTGGATGCTTGTCATCAACGAAACCTGGAGGTTGTCTGACGTAAACTTCTTCTTCAAGCTTCCCATTCAAGAAAGAACTCTTTACGTCCATCTGGTAGACCTTGAACTGGTGATTAGCAGCGAATGCTAAGAAAATTCTGATCGCTTCAAGTCTAGCCACTGGAGCAAAAGGTTCATCAAAGTCGACATCTGACTGGCAGTAGCCTTGTGCTACCAGTCTGGCCTTGTTTCTTATTACGTGGCCATCTTCATCTACTTTGTTTCTGAAGACCCATCTTGTTCCAATTGGTTCTTTCTTTCCAACTGGGAAAGGAACCAGATACCAGACCTTGTTCCTTTAAACTGGTGAAGCTCTTCTTGCATAGCAGTCACCCAGTTTGGATCTTCCAGAGCCTCGTCAATCTTTTTAGGTTCTATCAAAGATAGAAAACTGACGTATAAGCATTGATTACTGGAGGCTCTTCTGGTCTGAACACCACGACTGGAGTCACCTAAGATTTGATCAATAGGGTGAGCTTTAGTCCATCTGGAGTACTGACCAGGATTGTTATTGGTAACAATAGTATCAGTGCAAGAATTCAGTTGAGTCTCCTCTGGAGTTGACTCTGGAGGAGGGTCTTGCCAAATTACTTCAGTATCTTCATCTGAGTCATTTAAGTCACGATTGCATCATGAAATTCTTCATTTGAAGGCATTTCCTGGAGTACTGGTTCAGTATGAAATTCTTCACCAGAAGACATTTCTGGTAAATTCTCAACTGACACTGATACTGGGGAGTAGTACGCACATCTGAACCAATATTAATTTCAGAGGGTAGTTTGAAAATAATAGAGGGATAGAATGGAGTATTACTGGAGAGTTTCTTTTTCTGAACAGGTTCCAGATCAGGATGACTGGAACTGTGTCTGGTGAATCTTCAAATTTGTCGTTTATAGGATCAGATTCACAAAAGACAATTGGTGTTACTGGGGGAGTAACAGGGACTAGCTTCTTGTTGATTGATGCATTTGATTCATAAAATGTTACATGAATTGACTCATGGACCTTCTCCAGTCTCTTGTTGTAGACTCTGAAGGCCTTGCGAATGGCTGAATAGCCTAAGAAATACCCTTCATCAGCTTTGGCATCAAATTTGCCTAGCTGACTGGAGTCGTTCAGGATGTAAACTGGACATCCAAAAACTTGAAAATAACCAATGTTTGGTTTTCTATTTCTTAAGACTTCATAGGCTGTC
>CM067169.1:140391027-140408722 GCA_034093135.1 Erigeron breviscapus
GCAATCACATCATTCGTCTAGTTTCATCAAGGTGGATGATTGAAAGATTAGCCACTCATGATTAAATTGAAATAACAATCAAAATAAAGGAAGAACATAATGTACCAATCGTTTGAGAAATAGAAATTGAAAGACAATAAAATAGATACGATCTAAGTGGGTGCACGTGAATCTTCAATGAATCGGAAGATGATGAAATCTTGAGTTGATCCTTGAAGGTGTTCCTTGAAGTGCAGCTCCTAGAAAGAAGACTTGATAAATTGGGGATTAGGTTATGTAAACTATTTATACCCCCTTCATTCTGATGCAAATGATCGGTCAAAGCCTTGCCTACCCGTGTCAACACTGCGTCGCAGTGGCTAGTGGAGGCCCAACTGCGGCGCAGCCATATATTACTGGGTTGCAGCCACCCTTTTCAATCCACTGACTGTGGCGCAGTGGGCCTGTTCACCACCACTGCGTCGCAGTACAATATTACTGGTCTCGATGCTCATTTTCCACTAGCTGACTGCGGCGCAGTGGGCCTGTTCACCACCACTGCGTCGCAGTACAATATTACTGGTCTCGATGCTCATTTTCCACTAGCTGACTGCGGCGCAGTAGGCCTGTTCACCACCACTGCGTCGCAGTACAATATTACTGGACTGGTAGTGCCTTTCAACATAGATGACTGCGGCGCAGTGGACTTGTTCACCACCACTGCGTCGCAGTATAAAAGTACTGAACCGAAGGCCACACATCAACTTATGAATACTTGCATATTTTTTCCTCTCTCTTTTCATCTTAACAACTCTCGAACTCTCCAATCAACTTCATGACCTCAAAATTACTCGAAATTGCACCAAACGGACACGTCTCCTGTTTAGAACCTGAAACCACTAACAAAACCCATAAACGCGCCAAATGCCAGCAAAATCGACTAAAAACATATAATAAAAAGGCCAATAACGAAGTGGGCGATGGGTATAAATTGGTCACATCACACCTTATGTCCTAAAACAATGCCCTCTCTAACCATAAAGTGGCATTTCTCCCAATTAAGCACAAGGTGTGCCCGCTCACATCGCTCAAGCATCTTATCCAAATTGGAAAGACAAGTATCAAAAGAATCACCAAAAACAGAAAAATCATCCATGAAAACTTCCATAGATGTTTCTAGCATGTCTTGGAAAATCGCGATCATACACCTTTGAAAGGTGGCGGGTGCATTACACAATCCAAATGGCATCCTACGATAAGCATAAGTACCAAAGGGACATGTAAAGGTCATTTTCTCTTGATCATTGGTGTCAATGGGTATTTGAAAGTACCCGGAGAAACCATCAAGGAAACAGAAATACTCGTTACCGGCTAACCGTTCGAGCATTTGGTCAATAAAGGGTAGAGGAAAGTGATCCTTCCGGGTTGCATCATTCAACTTTCTATAATCTATACAAACACGCCACCCGGTAACCGTTCTAGTAGGTACTAGTTCATTACGGTCATTAGTCACAACGGTCATTCCCCCCTTCTTCGGTACACAATGTATCGGACTCACCCATGGACTGTCAGAGATAAGATAAATGATACCGGCAACTAAAAGCTTAATAATCTCTTTCTTGACTACATCTTTCATATTAGGATTAAGCCTCCTTTGTCTTTGAACAACCGGTTTAAGATTCTCATTTAAATTAATCTTATGTTTGCAAAATTCGGGGCTTATTCCGCATATGTCCGATGTACGCCAAGCAAATGCCCTTTTATGGGACCTAAGGACAGTCATTAATTGATTCTTTTCATCATCTGAAAGTGATGATGATATAACAATAGGAAGAAGAGACTTACCTTCGAGGAATGCATATTCCAAGTGCACGAGAAGTGGCTTGAGCTCCAAATCGGTTGGTGGATTCTCCACCGAAGTTTCAATCTTCAATCCATCCCGTTCTATTTCCTCAAAAGTTTCATCTTCCGGTGGTGACTCATCAATGCTTAGAGCCATGATTTCTTGCACCATTTCTTCAACTAAAACTTGCTCTTCTCCACTACAAGCAAGCAAAGCTTCACCCTCATCCGTGTCCAAAAAGTCCATCAACTCCATCTCCAAAGCATCTTCTTCTTCAACAACATCAATCCTGAAACAAGTATCATCATTTGAATAAGAATGCTTCAATGCTTTATCAATGGAAAAACTAATTCTATCATTTCCAATTCCTAGTGAAATGACTTTGTCCTTAACACGAATTATGGCGTCGGCCGTATACAAGAAAGGTCGGCCTAAAATAAGAGGCACCTTGGTGTCCTCTTCCATCTCAAGAATCACAAAATCGGCCAAAAAGACAATATGGCCTACTTTAACACATAAATTTTCAGCAATCCCCATGGGATACTGAAATGAATGATCGGCGAGCCTAATGCTCATCCGAGTTGGCTTCAATGCCGCTAAAGATATCTTTCTATAAACTGCAAATGGCATCAAATTTATGCTAGCCCCTATATCGGCTAAAGCATCACAACAAAACTTTGCATCTAAAGAACAAGTAATCAGAAAACTCCCTGGATCCTCTAACTTAGGAGGAATCTGATTTCTGATGATGGCCGAGCATTCCGCGTTGAGGAAAGTAGCCTTAGCTTCCTCTAGCTTCCTCTTATCCGTCATAAGATCCTTAATAAACTTAGCATAGTTCGGCATACCTGCAAGTAGATCAACCAAAGGCACATTAATATTCACAGATTTAATCAAATCAATAAACTTACTATATTGCTCTTTGATTTTCTCCTTCCTCAAGCGTTGAGGGAATGGTATCTTCGGTTTGTAAGCCTTCACTTCGGGTTCAACAACCGCCGGTTTTTCAACCGGTGCAAGTGGAACAACCGGTGTCTTCACGGCTTGGTTCGGCTCCACTTCAATCTCCTCATCAACTTGCTCCTCATCTTCATCAACCTGCACAAATGGAGATGAATCATTAGGTAAAGTATTAGCGGAATCATAAGTCTTACCTGCCCTCGTTGTGATAGCATTCACATGCTCATTTCTGGCATTAGGCGGGGTATACTTCTGCCCTGATCCTTAATTGCTTGATTGAGGCTTAGGGTTCTGCTGAGTGTTGCTCGGTAGAGTACCGGGCTGCCTATTTGAGTTTCCTAGCCTCTCAATCCTTCCTTCTAAATCCTTAATGGTGGCTTGTTGATTCTTTGCTCCTTGATCCAACTTGTGCCCCAATCCATCAAAGCGAGTAGTCAAAGCATCCAAAACATAAATCACTTTCTTGGACTCTTCTGCAACTTGTTCATTAGTTGCCTTTTGGGCACCAATGAAATCCTTCACTATGTCTCTTAATTCTGGATCCGAGCCTCGTTGATTGTTGAACCTACCAAACCTGTTACCACCATAACCAGAACTGTTAGCATTAAAAGAAGAAGTAGGGTAAGAACTACCTGATGGCCGGTTTTGATAACCGGTACTTTGGTTGAAATTCCCTTGATTCTGAACATAACTAACATCTTGCACTGGTTTATCCGGGCAATCCTCCGTATAATGCAAGTCTCCACAATGCTCACAACCGTCGGCCATAACCTTAACATCTCTCTCAAGGCTCTTGAATCTAGTATCTTGACTATCAAATCTCTCATTCATTTGCTTCGAGAGAGCCTTAACTTCAGCAACAAGCTTCGAATCCTCACTACTTTCCACCTTAGCCACGGTACTTCTACTAGATCTCTTGTCTCGGTCCTCATCTCTTGTAGAATACTCCCTAGCCATATCCTCTAGAATCTTATACCCTTCATTTGGGGAAATGTTGTTTATACTACCCCCAAATGCATAACCGAGCTCCCTTTTGGTTTTTCTATCCAAACCATCATAGAAAATCTCAAAGCTTTCTTCGGTACCCATACTATGTCCAGGGCAATTTCTTAACATTTCCTTGAACCTTTTCCATGCATCAACGACATCTTCACTGGATTCTTGAGAAAAACCTCTAATTTTATTTTCTAATTGCCTTTGAGTTCTCACCGAATAAAACTCATCAATAAATCCTTCACGAAGTTCGGCCCAAGTGGTGAATGAGTTATCGGGTAACTCCTTAAACCATGCTGCTGCATCTCCAGTGAGAGTTAAAGGAAATAGTTCCAACTTAACAGCCTCAGATTGTCCTGTACCATAGTGATATAACCTACAAATCATCTCGAACCTCTCAATATGTGCATATGGGTCATTTCTTCGAATCTCATCAAACTTATCCTCTTCCACACTCTTGAGGTGATTAGCTTTCAAAGAGAAATCCACTGAAATAGCCGGAGGGCGAATAGCTGTGCCCCGGTCCGCCGGTATATTTCTTCTTCTCTCCCCGTAAGGACGGGCATTCGGATCTACCGGTTGTTCATCACCCATTCTTCTACCCCTTGGTTGTTGGTTAATATTAAGGTTAACCCGAGGGAATACAAGTACACTCGGTTTCAGGTGTTTGAACTTTCTCTTCTTCTTCTGAATCTGAATCTTCACCTGTTTTGAAAAACTCCGATGATTTATCAATTGATCGGCCAACTGATTAACCAACTGATTTTCCAAGTTCTGGGTGGGTGGAATACTAGTTTCGGTTTCTAAATCTATTTTGACTGGTATGGATGGTTCCCGGTTATCTCTTGACACAAGTCGACGTCTGACTTTCCCTGGATTAGACAATGGGCTAAGCAAAGGTCGGCCAGAAGCTCTTGTGTTCATCAACTAACAAGAACCTGCACACTCACCACAAACAAACCGTCAACCGCACCTGTGGTATAATTGAAATGAAATAAAATACAAACTATCTAGTAAAGCAATAACTTTCTCACAAATGAATGTGAAAAAGGATCGAACTACAAAATAAATAACTACTTAAAATTAAGTCCCCGGCAGCGGCGCCAAAAACTTGATGTGTAAAATCGAGTTTAAAAATTAAAAACAAGAAATACCCTAAAACTGACTACTACACACTCTCGGGCAGTGGACCCGTTCGTATATAGTTAGGACCAGTTCACCTGGTAAACTGGCCAGTCTCCAGTTGCACCTGGAGACCCAGTGAAACTGTCCAGTGAAACTGGAGACCTAGATGATTTGTCGAGAAATATATTGAAGTCCAGTTGCACTGTACAGTCAACGCAACTGAAGACTTCCTCCAGTTGAGAACTGACCAAGTTGAAGAATCATTCCAATTGAAGTCGAAGACAACAAATGGAAGATAGAGAATGGCAATGGCAGTGAAGCCCAGTTGACATTCTAGTCAGTTACAAACTGGAGACCATCAGTGGAAAAGCTCTTACAAAGCTTTACACTGATTACGAGGAATTGACTTATATGCTTTATGTACCTTTACCCGGATAATAAGCCTTATCTTATTAATTAAGTAATAAAAGGTACTAAAGGTGATTGAGTAAAGTTGCTTTATCATGCGACTTTACACTACTTTTTAAGGAATTAAATGTTATTCCTTAAATGATCTCAACCACATTTGTACGGCTAAAGTTAACATCCCAAATGTTAACTTTGCCTATAAATACAAGTCATTGCACAACAATAATAACAAGTGAAAAACATACAACACTTCACACTTTGCAAACCTGCAATATTCTTGGTGAACTTGTGCAATATTCTCTCAATCGCTAAAAGGAACATTTCACAACTTTAAGTGTTTCGATTGTCTTGAGAAATTCTGAGTGTAGATCAATTGTATTTCATAGGTTGTTAGGATATTTACATTCTTGTATTATCTTGGTTCCGCATCAACCTTGTAATTTATTTAACATCAATAAATAAATTACACATTGAAAATTACATATTGTCTCATCAGTTTATCTTACAAGTATTTTGTATTATTGCATTGTTCTTTACTTATTGTCATTTAAATAAGTAATCTATCTAGAACTTGGTATATACACACTGCAACTGGTCGTCTCCAGTTCAGTGCATATATTACAAAGTAACTCCACCATCGACATAGAGGTGTCTTCAGGTAGTGCCATCTATTGAGTTGGGACTTACAAGTGGTATCAGAGCAGAAGGCTAATAAACTTGCCTAGATCTGCTAAGATGAACACTACTGAAGGTGGAGATGGTTCTGGTCAAGGTGAAATCCCTTTGAATAATAATGCCCAACCTTTTCAAAATGTGAATACTAACCCTCCTCCTCCTACTACCCCAAACCACGTCCAACCGCACGGGTCCCATTGTACACTACTCTAACACTCCTGTTCCCAAATTCGATGGAAACAGTGAGACTTTTGGTACGTGGAAGGCTAGAATGCTTTTGCATTTTGGTGGGATTGAAAGGTATATGTTGAAAATCCTTAAGGATGGACCATATATACCCATGTCTCTTGGGGTGAGTCATCTTCTAGATCCAACTGGATGAAAAGGTTCAAGAGAAAAGCCTGAAGACCATTGGTCTGATGAGGATCGTAGACTTGTTGATCTGGACACCAGACTCAAGAACATGATCCTTGGGGCTGTTCCTGAAGATCTAATTCCAACACTTGTGCTGTTCCCCAGTGCAAAATCAATGTGGGACGAATTAGTTATTCAGTTTGAAGGAGGTGATGACACTATTGTCACCAGAAAAGTTGCCTTGAACAAGAAGTATGAATCCCTCTTTGCCTTGCCCAATGAAAGTCTAACTGGTACATACACCAGATTTTCTAGCCTCATTAATCAGCTGAGAGGCTTGGGTGTAGAGAAGGATAAGGATATTCTTCTTGAGAAGTTTTGTGATATTCTTCCTTCCAAATGGGAAAACATGGTTCTTGTCTTGAGACAAGGTAAAACCTTGCACAGCCATACTCGTGCATCGCTCTATGGAGCCTTCAGATTCACTGAAGATAATAATGCTGCAAGACTGGTGGCTGAGCAAGATGCCATGAACCATGCCTAGAGCAAGATGTCATTTAAATAAGTAATCTATCTAAAACTTGGTATATACACACTGCAACTGGTCGTCTCCAGTTCAGTGCATATATTACAAAGTAACTCCACCATCGACATAGAGGTGTCTTCAGGTAGTGCCATCTATTGAGTTGGGACTTACACGTATATAGTATAGCTAAAAGGTAAGTCCAGGATTGAACACAGGACCTAAAACTAAGTAATTGTTGACATTAACTAATTCAAGTAAATAGGGGGGATTGTGACCGAATTGTCACGTTGCAAAAGTTAGTAATTAATTAGTAATCCCAAAGGATTAATCGAAAGAGAATTTTGTTGTTTAAAACAAGAATTTAAAGGATCATCTACCTCGACTCCATGACACATTTCATTTTGGTTGCATTAAGGTTAATACCAATTCAAATATGTTGATTTTAATAACGAGGTTAAGACAAAGAACTCACTAGTTGGTCACCTAGCTTATTACCCTATCCGAACCCATTAACCAATTATGATCAATCCAAAATCCGGCTACCACCTTCTCTATTAAGATCTACCTAACTGACCAATTTGTTTTGTTATTATTAAACAATTCCATCTATCGATTCTACCAAACCGTTAACACGTTGAATTCTCTTACCTATTGTTGTTTATCACTCGCTACCACGAATTAACACCTATTGATTCTACCAAATCAACTAGAACAATGAATTCCTGGACTTAGCTACCACTAAACCATTCACACATCATCAACAATCAATAGAATAAATAATAAGAATTCAATATATTAAGATCTCGATGAAACGTTTAATTATCAACTTGAATTTAAATCAATATGCAACCAATATTCATTGTGTCACTTCATCTCAGTAGATGATGAAGTGTTTAGCCACTCATAATCATAATCATATCACAACTAGTAAAAGAAATAGAAAACATCTTGTACCAAAGTGGAGAAAACAATCGAAAAGCTAAGAAATACGATGTTTGAATGCCTTGGATCTCACGAGCAATCCTATGATCTTCAAAGATGTAAAAACTGCTTGAAAAGTCTCAAAGAACCCTAAATTCGTCTGGTGGTAAGTCTCTCGAAAAATGGGGTTTTGGACTTGTATTTATAGTCCAAAAATAAAGGGTTTCTGCCGACCTAGTTTGTGCGCCGCATGGACATTCTGTGCGCCGCACAAAACCAAGTTTCCAAAATTAGGCACCCGTTATGCGCCGCACAAACTCCATCTTGAAATTCTTGTCTGCCCGTTATGCGCCGCACACCAATTCTGTGCGCCGCACAAACACTTTTCCTCAAATTTGCCAAGTTTCTGGGGGTGGTCCCGTGTGCCCAATACAATTCTATGCTCCTGGGTCGCTGGGTGGCGGTCCGGCTAGCAGGAAGGAAAGGTCGCCTTGTGGGGGGTCGGCCTAATGAATCAGGCAAGACGTGAGGGGGGGTCGAGAAAAGCTTGGTAGTGGGCTTCGCATCGTCTTAGGACACGAAGCGTGCGTGGGTGGCCGGAGGAGGCCATCCGTCTTGTGTGCATAGTGGTGCGGTGTGTTGTGTCAAGAACGCGGTTCCAAGTGTGCCATTTTCTCTAACCATCGTACCTGTTCTAAGCCTGAAATCACTAACAATACCATCAAAGCATCGAATATATATGTAATTTACACACAATTAAGCTTAAAACGACTTAGAAACGATATGGGAATATATATATAAATGGACATATCAAATTTCCCCATACTTAAGCTTTGCTTGTCCTCAAGCAAATTCAGAATTCAAAACAATCTTTTCCTTTGGTTCTTGATCGCAAACATATGACAATAATCAAAAAGAAGCTAAACCATGAAAGTTAGAAAACAAATGAAAATGGTTAAGCAGTTTTAATCTTAAATGAAAATTGAAATGTTTGACAATATTTGAATGATCTACAAGCCTTGAAAACACGACTAAGCACTTTAATCAAATGAAAGAAGAACATCTCAACTAACTTACTCCAACTAACAAACTATTGGGTTGAAATATTGTATCAATCACTCAAAGCCTAGTCGTGATGCATAATCTTTTAACCATGGGCTTGTACTAGAATCGTTCCTTCATCGCCATGGCGCAAGCACCATATAACGTCTATCAAAAGTTGACAATGAAACTGAAGTTTGCTTCTTACTGGTCCAGCTGACCAGTTTGCCACCTAGGAAATGACATCCACCAGTATTGGATTTCCTGTCTATCTTACAACCTGCATGATCTGAATCTGAATAACTATTTGGGGTGGAATTTTCACCACTAGGATCCTAATGGAATTTACACTTTAGACCTCCTGAGATATTTACTTAACAATACGCTGTTCTGAAGGATCCTTAGTTTTGTCTAATATATTAGTTCTGCTTGTGTTATTTTATTATCTTGATATGACGGGATCTTGATATTATCAGGATCTATGATCCCACTAACGAATATATATGTAGTACGAAAGATATTATTTGCAGGATTAAAGTTTATGCTCACAGTGGGGGAGCGATGGAGAAAGAAAGCGTGTTTCTTCAGCAGAGACTATAGTTTACCCGACTGTCATCAAGGGGCGGGGGTATGAGTCAGAATGGTCGGGATGTGATTAACAATTTTGTAGTCCATGTGAAGAATACCCGGTTCTGGCAACGGTGCATCTAGTTTGGGCCGATTGGGTCTGTCAACGTTAGGGGAGCAAGTCCAGGGGTAAGTGGATCCGCGGTGGAATAGTTGGTTGCGCTGGAGAGTATTGGGTCATACGTCTAGCTCTTATAAAGGTAGGGAAGGAGGAGGTCGGGTGTTGCAGGAGAAAAAAGGTGCTTCATCATCATGCAAAAACGTTCTACACAACGGTATGGCGTATTCAGCTGCAAGTGGTAAATAATGGCAACTACATAGGCAAGTGGTGGTCTTATTCGGTAGCTGTTGTTTTGCTCTTATTTTCTTTTATTCGTATATCGTTGTAATTATTCAAAAATAATAATAATAATAAAGGAACAGCAGGTAGGATCGATTGAATCCTCCCGGGGTTTTTTACCTAAGATTTCTTAATTGAATCAAGGGTTTTTCCCCGTCAACAAAATTCTGGTGTCGTTGTCTTTTGCATTTATCTTTAAGATCCTAGCTTTACATTTCAGTCTTTTATCTTTATCTTCAACAGTTTTCTTATTTACTCGACGTATTTCTATCTCAAAGATTTTCATAAAACTCTTTTTAGCAAAAACTCTTATTTTATATCGCTATTTATAAGAAAACTTTTCCTTTATTTGAAGATCTTAAAACACCAAGCCTCACTTACAAATCTTCGGTTCTTAAATTATCTTGAATCCTTTATAAAATTATCTTAGGTAATTTTTGCCCGAAACAATTTGGCGCCCACCGTGGGGCAAAAAAGGTGTTTTGCAATTAAATCGTTATCACAAAAACAAAACTTTTTCTTTAAACAAAATTTTGTGTTTCACGAAAAACTTTTCTAAGAAAATCATGTCTGAGCAATCTCAAAATACTTCTTCTTCTGATTTGATCTATGATTATCCTTATGTAAAAGAAAACTTGAGAAATCCTCCTGAAAATGCAACATTTTTGGCTGAATAAACTCTGAAAGGAAAAATTGAAGGAATACCTTCAGTAGATCCGTATCTAGCTATGCTGTGGAAGAAACATTTCGATCAATTCTATGAATCGATCCCTGATGAAGAAACTGAAGAAATTACTCAAGGATCAGATGAGTCGGTGAAAAGCTATATGGAGAAATTTGAGCGTAATCAGGGATCAGCGTCGAAGATTAAGAAGAATCTCTTGAAGATCAAATCATCAAGTAAGATTCGAAAGGATCCAGGTATAGCTGATAAAGGTAAGAAAGATAATTATAAAAAATATTTACAATTTTCTGATTATCATTTTACAACTGATATGTCTGGGCTTTTCGTTCTTATGAGAAGTCTGGGGGACAAAGTTAATTGGCCTGAAAGAATCCCTCAAAAATTTTACACTGATAGAACTAAATGGTGTGATTTTCATCGTATTTTTGTTCACGAAACTAAAGAATGTGGAACATTCAAATATGAAATTTGGCGATTAATACATGAAGGTTTATTGGATGAGATACTTCCTAACCAAAATTGGTTTTTAGCAAAAAAGTAATTTTTAAAATAAAAGTCTTTAGGTCTGTTATGTTTTTAATAACAATAATACTAACCTGAACATATGAGTCGTGTTAGCCAAAAGGGCTAGCAT
This sequence comes from Erigeron breviscapus, assembly GCA_034093135.1. NCBI lineage: Eukaryota > Viridiplantae > Streptophyta > Magnoliopsida > Asterales > Asteraceae > Erigeron > Erigeron breviscapus. The sequence goes on from CM067169.1 coordinate 140,402,139, forward strand.
CAACCATTAGTACGTGTTTTCTTTTTATGGCCTTTTTGCAGGATAATTAACATCCAGGATCCTGATATTGATGGATGAAGATCATAGGCATGTATCCAAGGTATCGATCCTGAACAGAAGTAAATTCTCCTAAGTCTAAGTCCTTAAACGGACTACAGTGGATTGAACTAAAACTTCAATCCTAGGTTGAAGGGATCACCTTCTCGAACGCCGAGGTTAACATTAACACCTCATTTCGCCCGGGGAGCACGTCATAAAAAATTCTTGATTGTGGGTAAACCCTCATGGTTGGGAATTTTCAAAGGGTTGTTGATTTTACAATCAACTCATTTGGTTTTGACTAATAATAAATAGTCATCAAAAAGAATAGGGATAATCTCTCTATTAAATACAACCGATTGACAAACAGATTTGCTAATGAACTAACAAAATGATTATCCCGTATAGTGATTTTTATATTTGAACAGGAAAAACAGACATAAGAAATCATCATGAAGACCGCTAAGCATAAATTTTCTTGAGACATCATAAAGGTACGCAGATTCATAAAAACTAGATCTGGTATTTATTAGAAATATAAATTACAAGGTGATCAAAAGACTGATAACAAGATCCATTAGACTTAGGTCGACTTATCCCCATTGGCTTCCTCAATCTCTGGGTGTAACTTTTTGAATTTAGAAACCACTGCCTTTAGTATAAATACATTACCCTTGGTCTTATGAAGCTCTTCTTGAACAGTGTCTAGTTCTCCATAGGCCTGAATTAGTTCTTCTCTGAGGGATATCATGTCTTTTCCCCATTTGCCAATAGCTTCTAGAGTCAGTCCTTGATGATCTTTGCTAATCTCTTCTGAAAGCGATAAACACTCTCCAAGATTTTCAAAAAGTTTATCTTGTTTTTTAGCTAATTCTTCACATAAGTGATTGATTTTTTCAGAAACCTGTATAAAACAAAGAAACTTATGACTGAAATGACATAACAAAATATATTAATGAAATCAGAAATATTTACCTGGGTTGGGATGTTTGACATGGTTCTGTCAGAAAGAGAAAATGATTTTTTCAAAAAGGGATGATCTAAAGTTGGAGATCGGTAGAGAATAAATAGGGAGAAAAGGGAGAATTAATTGCTGGGTAGTTGAAAGTCTAATCTGAATAGTTATGACTTTTCACAGTAAATAGAAAAGACGTCTCCTGAAAAATAAATATTCAATATAAAGCAAGATGGAATCCTAAGAGTTAAATACACATAATTATTGAACAAATACAAGAAATAGTCTCCTGACGTTTCAAAACATAATAAAACACAATAATACTAAAAGCATTGTCCATTGGGGGCATTAATATCAAACATACTAAATAGTTATTAAAAGTTACACAACCAAATAAACATTAAGGATCATCAATAAGTAGTGTCCTCACTACTATTCAACCAAGATCATGCCTCATCATCCTTTGAAGATCCGTTTCCTCCTACAGTCTTCCTTTTGCGCCTTTTGCTCATAGACTTCTCGGGTTGAGTGGAAAGAATGTCATCAGTGACTTCTTTAACAATCAGCCCAGCCAAAGTCTTCTCCCATGCTTTGATATTCCAACCAGCCGGTTCACAACCCATTTCTTTTGCAATTTTAGCCATTTCAATCCTGTTCTAAATAACTGTTATAGAAGCGCTTAAGACAGACTCTTCCTTTTGAATTTTGAGTTTCTTATCTTCTTCCTTTTTGAATTCCCTAAGCTCATAATTCAACTTAGCAATTTTTGTGTTCAGACCCTCAACTTCTGCTAACAAGTCATCATTCTTTCCTTTCTCAATATTGACTAACTCCTTTTGAACTTCAACATCCAGTTCCCATTCATTCAACTCTCTTCCAAAACTTAAAATCAAATGTTCGATACCCTAAAAATAATAAATCGAAATATCAGACTATAAAATAAAAATAAATTTAATTAAGCAATAATTGGTACCTTAGAAATATCTTTAACCGAGCTGCCAAAAGTAACACTTTCGGGTAATCGAGAAACTAACTCAGTAAACGGAGCTTTGGCCGGAATTTCCAATAACTTAATAAGTTTCCTAACATTTATTGATCGCTTCTTTCTCTTTCCGTTAACTTTCCATGTCTAAGAAAAATACTAAAATAAATGAATCAATGAAATAGAAAACATAAAAACAAACACGTCTTTAAGAAAATTGAAACTTCATAGGAATAATAATCAATTGCTTCAGATAAAACGAATATAAATTCTTACATCAAAAACTAAAACTAAGGGAGTAATCGAAAACCATGTGAAAATAGATCTTAGATCTGGTATAAGTTTAAGTTGAAAATACAAAAGGATTAGGAAAGAAAACTAACCTTTTGCCCTTTGAGATAAAATTGGAGAAGGGAAGTAGATAAAAGGAAGCATAAGTATGAAACCCTAAAGTTGGTTGCGATTTCTTTTTGTCTAATAAGATTTCAATGGCCGACAATGACTTGTAAAACTTATCTTTATTTACAATGAAACATAAGTTTTGGGGACAATTGTTTGGGGTGGAATTTTCACCACTAGGATCCTAATGGAATTTACACTTTAGACCTCCTGAGATATTTACTTAACAATACGCTGTTCTGAAGGATCCTTAGTTTTGTCTAATATATTAGTTCTGCTTGTGTTATTTTATTATCTTGATATGACGGGATCTTGATATTATCAGGATCTATGATCCCACTAACGAATATATATGTAGTACGAAAGTTTATGCTCACAACATGAAGAAAACGTGTTTCAACGGATAGTTTACCACTTCAACCATAAGAATCGGGATTGATAACAGTTTTACCATGTGAAGAATAACTCTCAACGGTCATCTATGCCATTTCTTCAACGTAAGGAGCAAGTCCAGAAAGATCCCAGATATTTCAGAGATATGGTTCAACGTCTAGCTCTATAAAAAGGAAGAGATCTTTTGCAGAGAAAAAAGAGCATTCATCATAAAAACATTCTACACACACAAGCATTCAACTCAAGAAATCATTCAACACATACAACATCTTAATTTCTTAGCTGTTATTTGCTCTTATTTTCTTTTATTCGTATCGTTGTAATCATTCAAAAACAATAATAATAATAAAGGAACAGCAGGTAGGATCGATTGAATCCTCCCGGGGTTTTTTACCTAAGATTTCTTAATTGAATCAAGGGTTTTTCCCCGTCAACAAAATTCTGGTGTCGTTGTCTTTTGCATTTATCTTTAAGATCCTAGCTTTACATTTCAGTCTTTTATCTTTATCTTCAACAGTTTTCTTATTTACTCGACGTATTTCTATCTCAAAGATTTTCATAAAACTCTTTTTAGCAAAAACTCTTATTTTATATCGCTATTTATAAGAAAACTTTTCCTTTATTTGAAGATCTTAAAACACCAAGCCTCACTTACAAATCTTCGGTTCTTAAATTATCTTGAATCCTTTATAAAATTATCTTAGGTAATTTTTACCCGAAACAATAACCCATTAGATCCATGCCTGAGCCTTAGGGATACCAAAGGCCCAAACTGGGGACACCTTTAAGGTATTTCAGTATGCGCTTTACAGCAAGCATATGAGATTCTTTTGGATTAGACTGATATCTGGCACATAAACATGTTGAAAACATTATATCTGGTTTACTGACAGTTAAATACATTAGTGAACCAACCATGCCTCTATAGACAGTGGTATTCACTGGTTTTCCATCTGGATCCAAGTCCAGAGTGAGTGGTGTAGAAATTGGAGTGGGTTTAGATGGTGAAGAGTTCATATCATATTTCTTTAATAGATCTCTAACATATTTTTCTTGATTAATAAAAATACCATCACTGGTTTGTTTAATCTGAAGACCTAGAAAAAAATGTTAATTCACTCATTAAACTCATCTCATATTCAGAAGACTTTATTTTAGAAAATTTCTTGCACATATTTTCATCAGTAGACCCAAAAATAATATCATCAACATAAATTTGTACCAGCAGAAGATTACCTCTTTCACGAAGAATAAATAAGGTATTGTCAATTGCACCTTTTTTAAAGCCATTTTTCAATAAGTGTTTAGTCAGAGTGTCATACCAGGCACGTGAGGCTTGTCTGAGACCATAAAGTGCTTTGTCCAGACGATATACCCAGTGGGGATGTTTTTCATCAACGAAACCTGGTGGTTGCCTGACATAAACTTCTTCTTCCAGTTTTCCATTCAAAAATGCACTCTTTACGTCCATCTGGTAGACCTTGAATTGATGATGAGCAGCAAATGCTAAGAATATTCTGATCGCTTCAAGTCTAGCCACTGGAGCAAATGATTCATCAAAATCAACATCTGATTGGCAATACCCCTGTGCAACCAATCTGGCCTTGTTTCTGACAACATGGTCATCTTCATCTACTTTGTTCCTGAAGACCCATCTGGTTCCAATTGGTTTTTTCTTGCCAACTGGGAAAGGAACCAGGTTCCAAACCTTATTCCTTTCAAACCGGTGTAGCTCTTCTTGCATAGCTATCACCCAGCTTGGATCTTCCATAGCCTCATCAATCTTCTTTGGTTCTATCAGTGATAAGAAGCTGACGTATAAACATTGTTCACTGGAGGCTCTTCTGGTCTGAACCCCTCTACTGGAGTCTCCTATGATTTGATCAATAGGATGTGCTTTTGACCACCTAGAGTATTGACCAGGATTGTTGTGTATAACAATATCAGTGCAAGAATTCAGTTGAGTATCCTCTGGTGTTGCTTCAGGAAGAGGATCTTTCCAGACAATTTCAACATCTTCATCTGAATCATTTAAATCACGATTTGCATCATGAAATTCTTTATTTGAAGGCATTTCCTGGAGTACTGGTTCAAGTTCAACTGGAACTGATACTGGAGGAGTAGTACGAACATCTGATCCAATAGCAAGTTCAGAGGGTAGTTTGAAACTTATTGAAGGATAGAAAGGAGTACTACTGGGGGTTTCTTAATCTGAACAGGTTCCAGATCAGGATGACTGGAAACTGTGTCTTCTGAATCTTTATTGTAGTTGATAGGATCATATTCACAGAAGACAATTGGAGTTACTGGGGGAGTATCAAGGGTTGGCTTTTTATTGATTGCTGCATTTGATTCATCAAATGTGACATGTATTGACTCATGAACCTTCTCCAGTCTCTTGTTATAGACTCTGAAGGCCTTGTGAATGGCTGAAAAACCTAAGAAATACCCTTCGTCAGTTTTGGCATCAAATTTGCCTAACTGACTGGAGTCGTTCAGGATGTACACTGGACATCCAAAAACGTGATAACCAATATTTGGTTTTCTATTTCTTAAAACTTCATAGGATGACTTCTTGTGTCTTTTGATGTAAACAGACCTGTTCTGGGTGTGGCAAACAGTAGCAATTGCTTCAGCCCAGAAACTGGTAGGAAGACCAGATTCAGCTAGCATACACCTGGCAGCTTCTATCAGCGTTCGATTTTTCCTTTCCACCACTCCATTCTGCTCTGGAGAGCGGGCTGATGAGAAATTCTGGGAGATGCCAGTGTCAGTACAGAATGACTCCAGTGTAGCATTCTGGAATTCTGATCCATTGTCACTTCTTAACTGACACACTTTTCGCTTATATTTGAGCTCAATTTGCTTAATAAGAACAATGATTTCAGCAGCAGCTTCATTTTTAGACCTGAGAAAGATAACCCAGCAATATCTGGAAAATTCATCGACAATCACCATGGTGTATCTTTTACCAGCACGAGTCTAAACATTCACTGGACCAAAAAGTGTAACACCCCAACCACGGCGGAATGATGAGATGTACAGAAAGTAGAGTATTCAAATCAAAGGATAATAGATAACATTCACCATAGCTTTAGTTGACAAGAATAATTTTACAATGCACAAGCATGTGAACCAATTCCCGAGTACAATACGTCTACCATACTTGGATATTGAGTCCACGAAACAAATAGCAAATACATGAGATGATATACTACAATGATCAAGGCGGATTCCATTGCCCGTCACAAGGTTTGATCTTTGACTCCAAAGTGCAATGCAAACAATCATGATGCATATAATTCCTCAAGACAAAGGCTAATTCCTGAAAAGCATGAAGAAAAAGTGTCAACTACGAAAACGTAGTTGGTGAGTGCATGGGTTTGCAAGTAAACCTCGTTACATATCCATTTCAAAATAGTTGAGAAATCCAAGGTAAATTATAAAGTTCTCATTTGTCACATTTATCGTGACAGAAAAATATATCAATCGATTAATCATTCATTATACCAACACCATTTGGTCATCAATACTTCAATATTGCCAATTTCAACAACTTTCAAGATTCCATATAAGGTCCAATACCCAAACCGTATGTTCAATCCACAATTTCCATCCAATATAATATCAATACCTCTTGGTCAATGGTAAGACTACCATGACGTAATTTGATGAGATTGTCTTGAGCCACTACTAAGACCGGTTATGTCCCAATAATTAAATATATATAGTCCCAAATGATAAGATAATGATAAGCACATGCTGTCAATCACGTGCATAAAGATAACCAAGGGTCGTGCCATGGAGACGCCATAA
>CM067169.1:140409722-140425461 GCA_034093135.1 Erigeron breviscapus
CGTGATCTGACGTGTTTGAAACCATTTTAAGTACTTGACAACTGTTTGTATTGGGAAAACAAAAAGTGTGTGGGGTCATGGGTAAAGTAAGCCGTCGTAGCATTTAATGCTTACATGGAAAATTATATTTTTATTTCAAAATTCAAAATCATTTTGTCAAAATATCTTCAAATTGATTTGGTTTAATAAAATATGATTTTGGTTTAATAAAATATGATTTTTGGTTTTACATTGGGATCTTGAATCCCCTTATAAATACCCTTATTTACTCCGAAACTCATTTACTTTTCTTTCTCTTACATTCCTTCATTTACTTCCAATCATAAACATTGCTTCATTCTTCTCTTTGCTTCACAAATCAAAAGCCCTAAATCCTAAATTTCACTTTCATTCTATGGCTCCTAGATCATCCCGTTCAAGAGATGTAAATCTCTTGACTGTTCCATATAATCCCTCACCAGATGCCACACAGGCACCTGGTGCTCCAAGTAGTGCTGCCATAAAACTAAATCCAAATAATCCTATGGCCAGCCTACGAGGAAATCAAGGGTCCGATACCCTTATTGGTAGAATTCAAAAGTTTTTAAAGAATTCTCCAATAGGACCCTCGTTCTCTCTAAACCCACGTAAGTTGTTTCACAACTACTTATGTGAGTTTTGGTACACTGCCGTTCTTTCTTCTGATTGTTCCTCCATCAGTTTCACTTTAAAGGATGGAACAATCCAGTGTACCTTGACCGCTGAAGTGTTAAGGGATGCCTTACGCCTTAACTACTGGAGAGAGAATGAATCTCCAGTCGTCTTGCCCCCTAATATAAATTTTCGCCAAGTGCTCCTGGAAATGGGACACAAGGAGTGTTTGGAGAATGGGGTGCTCAAGACAAAAGGTGCGATGACCATGAAGGGTCTTACCCCTTCATGGAGGTATTTTTTCATCCACCTGGTGGAAAGCATGGGTGGGAGTTCTGGTGGACTTGACCAGATCAACTCCTCACAAGCAGAGATGGCTTATTGCTTGTGGAACGGTTTGAGGGTGGACTTTGCAGACATTTTGTACAGAAGCCTAGTACAAAAACTGAAGGGCTCCAGGGGTGTATGTATCCCCTTTTCAAGGTTCCTCTCACTCTGTTTTAAGCAAATTCTGGGCAGGGAAGCATATAATGATACAAATTCACCATTCAATGCTCCAGATATGCTTAGGAATCTAGACTCACTAGTATCTGAAGCTGGTGAGGTTGAAATTCCTGAACGAATGCAGCTGGCATTCGCTTCAACTGATGCACCTCTTGTAGGTGAGTCAGAAAGGCAACTGGGCGGGCCTCAAAATAATGAGGGACCCTCCAGTGTGTCTAATGTTGTGGTTGAGGATAGAGCAACCATAACTGAAGCAACCCCCATCACATCTATCCCTGGTGAAGATACTTCGGTATCTGATCCACCAACAGATGCACCCATCCAGGAAACTGGGGAAGGTCATCTGGAGACTGACCAGGTAACTGGTCAGCCCTCTGTCACATTCATGGATCTGGACATGGGTGTTAACGACGAGGAAATCCTTATTGAATCTTCGGATTCAGAAGGTACTGAAACAGACATGGAGATTCTTGATGCTTCTGTACAAGCACAAGACCCTTCATCTCCAGTCTGCCCTCCAGACGCATCAATTTCACTTTCACCACCTGAGCAAAATGTGCCTATAGATATTTCTTTACCAATATATACCGCTCCTTTACCAACTGGGCAATTCTCACTTGCTCGAGAAATGCCCCCACCACCGTCGCCGTTGTTCACACCTGAGCTTTCTCAGCATGAACAACACATTGTTTTTCCAGTCCTTTCTTCTTCTACCACTCCTCATATATATTCAACTGCTGGCCTGACAACTGGGGAGACTTCCATTAGTTTGCCTCCTCCAGTTGCTCCAGTAGTAACTGCTCGTGGTCCAGTGACACCTTCTCCTTTGTCACTGGACAGTCAAGTTGTCTCCATACAATCCGATCTCCAAAACCTTCTAACCAGGGTGGAGGAGATTCAGAAGACACTTGATAAGAACACCAAGTCCTTCTCCAGATACCACAAAGACTCTTTGACAAATATCAAGGTGGTTGATCTGGGGATAAACAAGTTCTCATCAAATGAGGACTTGGTGTTTCATAAATTGAATGAGTTGGTCACTGGCAGTAACAATCTGGCTGGTACATTGAAGGAAGCCTTTGACCTAACTCACTCCAAGGTCACCAGTTCTATCTCAAATCTACTTACCAACACTGTCAGAACCTCTGAAGTAGATCTGAAGGAGATTGAAAGGCAGGTCAAGGAACTAATTGAGAGACCTGGCCTAGATATAACTGGCCTTGGAGAGCAGTTGGTATCTTCAGTTGGTCAGAAGATAGAGGATACGTTGGGTGCTAGAGAAGAGCGTTTGGTTGAAAGGGTGATATCTGAGATCACCAAGCTGGCCACTCCTCAGGTTGATCTGGCCCCACTTACCAGTGAGATCAACCAGTTGAGGGGCAGCATTGAAGGTTTGAGCACCCAAGTATCTCTACATACTGAATCATTGAATAAACTGACCAATGAAGTGGAGAATTTGAAGAAGAGGGATGATGATATGAAGGAAAAGGTGGTTGCTGGTATTGATGAAGAATCAAAGGTTTTGAATGCATTGAAAACTGGTCAAGACAAAGTTGTTGCAAATGTCTTGGCCCAGTCTAAAGAAACCAACCACCTTTGGAGGTCCTTCAGAATGATGTGTGGGATTTTCAAAGAGTGCAAGGATGTACAGTCGTGGCAGCCTCTTGACCGGTTGCCATCACAACCCTCTGAATGGGAAGCAATTAGGGCAGGTCTAGATGCTGCCAAGGGGGAAAGAAGTACAGTCCTTGCACCACCAGTTGTACCTAGAAGGGAATTGAGCTTAGCTACCAGTACTGATGCTGGTGAGCAAACTGGTGAGGCTAGTGTAAGGGGGAATGTGTTAGATAAGGGAAAGGGTAAAATATCTGATGAAGCCCAGCCGGCCACTGAAATGGAAATGCTTGAAACTGGTAATGCTGATGTACTGCCTCCAGTTTCAGATAGTGATAGTAGAAGACTGGCCAGACTTGGTGATGACATTAAAGAGAGAAAGAAAATGAAACAAAGGAACCAAGCTGAAGCCAGGGCACATCTCACACAACTGAAATTGCTAGATATGAGTGATGCCAATCTTCTAGGTATCACTAAGGAGGAGTATCTCAGGATTAAGAATGATCCTAGGATAGTTGACCAGTTAAATGAAATGCTAGATGTTGAACTGGAAAGACACTATCATGAGGATGAGGCTGAATTTGATGCCAGAAGCTTGAACATTTCTTTGGAGAGGGCTAAGGAGTTAAGGGCCAGTGGGATTCTGAAGAGAATTGCCAATGTGAAGAAGGTTGTGAAGGAAGTGATGAATCCACCAAGAAGAAGGATTCCACAACCTAGAAGACCACTGACCAAAGCTGCTAGGGATGCTGACCTTAGAACATTCGTTGAACCAACTGGCGAGGTCACAAATGAAGACATTAAGTCCGCTGTACTGGCTGCTGGTGCTGGGAGTATTAAAATCACTAATGAAACTGAAGCAAGAAACTACTACTCCCAGATCATGTCAACCAGAAGACATGGTGGTACTATTACTAATGTCAATGTTACAATTAAGCCAGGCACCAAGGTTTTTCAAGTTGAAGTTAAGTATGCTGGTGGGCCACTAGTGAGAACTGATGATCCTGGTGTGTTGCAATTTGGGTTCAGCGAATGGGTCGAGATGGTGAATGTGCTTGATGCGAAGGCACAAAAGAATAGGTTTGAGAAGGCATGGGTAAATTTCTTAAAGGGCAAGATTCAACATAAAGAGAATCTGGAGCAAAGGCTGAATATTGACCCTGAAGACACTCAACCTATTTCTCTAGTGACCAAAAGAAGAAGAACTGGCGAAGGGCCATCTGTTTAAGTTCTTTCTTCAGTTATCTACTTGTTGTTTGTTTTACATTCTGTAACTTGTGTAAATTTCATCCCTTGTATAAATGAAGTTACCAGTTTGTAACCACAAGGTAGATAATAGATTAAAATCTAACAAACATAAAAGAAAAACCTAAGGCATTTATTGATCTATAAAAATGCCTTAGATAACTTAAATAGATTTAAATCGAACAAGTCTCTATAGTTCACACTTGTATAGATACAAGAACTAGAAAAAGACTTAGACTATATTTCTAGACAAATAGGGGGAATTTGTTAGGACCAGTTCACCTGGAACTGGCCAGTCACCAGTTCACACTGACCAGTTCACCAGTTGCATCTGGTGACCCAGTAAACTGGTGACCAAGATGATTTGTCGAGAAATATATTGAAGTCCAGTTGCACCGTACAGTCAACGCAACTGAAGACTTCCTCCAGTTGAGAACTGACCAAGTTGAAGAAGCATTCCAGTTGAAGTCGAAGACAACAAATGGAAGAAAGAGAATGGCAATGGCAGCGAAGCCCAGTTGGCATTCTAGTCAGTTACAAACTGGAGACCATCAGTGGAAAGCCCTTACAAAGCTTTACACTGATTACGAGGAATTGACTTGTGTGCTTTATGTACCTTTACCCGGATAATAAGCCTTATCTTATTATTTAAGTATTAAAAGGTACATAAAGGTGGTTATGTAAAGTCACTTTAACATGCGACTTTACAATGCTTTTTAAGGAATTAAATGCTATTCCTTAAATGCTCCCAACCACATTTGTACGGCTAAAGTTACTTACACCAGATTTATGAGCATTATTAATCAGTTGAGAGGACTGGGGGTTGAAAAAGACAAGGATATACTTCTGGAGAAATTTTGTGATATTTTACCCACCAAATGGCCGCATATGATCCTGGTCTTAAGACAAGGTAAAAGTTTGCACTCTCACACTCTATCAACCTTATATGGAGCCTTCAGATACACTGAAGAGAATCAGGCTCAGAGAATTGTGGCAGAGCAAGATGCCTTAAACCATGCCTCCAGTAGTTCCAATGTGGGCAGTCATACTGATCCACAATGTGCAACACTAATGTCTTCTGAGAATGTATTTTCTATGAAGAAGATGATGTCTGAACTTATGGAATATGGAGAAACAAATAATATCTCTTCAGACTGTGATGAATCTGACAATGATGACTTGGTTGCAATGATTGCTAAAACGTTTAACCGTTTCAAAGCAAGAGCAAACAGGTCCAGTGGACAACATGCTTCAGTACTTCTACTGATAAGACCAATCTGACATGCTTTAAGTGTGGCAGAAAAGGTCATTTCATGAAGGAATGCAAGTCCAGTCAGTTTGTATCCCAGCCTGGTCCATCTGTTTCTTATCAAAAGCCTGATGATAACTACAAGTCCAAGTACAAAAAACTTAAGGCTCAAATTGCACTCATGTCACAAGATAATAATAAATGCATGATTGCAACTACTGAAGAAAAATGGGTTCCCTCTGATGATTCATCAGTTGATGAAGAAGAGGAAAGAGATTGTTGTTACATGGCTCTGGCAGACCAAGAGCATCTGGTGAAGGAAGATGTCACATCTGGAAGATGGGTGGACATTGTGATCAAAAAGGTCAGTAATTATGATACTGAAACTGACCCTGAACTAAAATTGGACATAGCACAAGCTCTTAATTCTGATTTAATCTTTGTTGAAACTGTTAGATCTGACAGTGTCAATTGTCAAGAAACAGATTTTTCTGAAATTTCTTCCTTAAAATCAAAATTAAAAGAACTTCAAGATATTGAACTGGCATTTCAAGCACAAGTTTTGGTAACTGAACAACTGGTTCAAGAAAAACAAGACCTAGAAATTATTTTAGAAAAAGAAAAACAGGTCATAAAATCATGGCTAGAAACCAGAAAGCCATATGATGCAGCAGTAAATCAATTTCCAACTCAAAAACGAGCTTATCTGGATGGAAATACCCATGTTGCATCATTGATACCAGTTATTGACCGTTTACCAGAAGAGGTCAGGCCAAATACCATCTATGATGAGCCTGTCACTCCCAAAGCCAGTGTTATCCCAGTTCAACTCCCAGAGGTTAAGACTGGAGCATCACAGATGACTGCTCCAGTTAAAAAAGTCAATCAAAAGAAACCTTTGCCTCAGTCTGCTTCGAAGGAACTTTCAGTTCCAAAGAAAAAGAATGTCTCCCTACCTAAGCCTAAAGTCCAGTCAACTGGAAAGGCTAAGGTGTCATCTGAAGAAAATATTTTGTTAAGGCTAGAGAGCCAGTTTCAACTACTGGCTCGTCAAGTTCAAAGTTGCAATGCAAGATTAAACAATTTTGAGGGCACTTCATCTGGCCCTAAACAAAATACAAAACCTTTTTCAAAGAAAGATAAAAATGTTTCTCCAGTCGAGAAGAAAAAGAAAAAGGTTTCAAAACTATCTACTCCAATTGTATTTTCAGAGAAATCTATTATACAAGAAAGTGAACTCAACCAGATACCCCCAGGGACCTATAAGGGAGGGTCCAGTGAACCCATCAGTCGATGGGTTCCCAAATCTAACTAATTAATCTGGTGGATGTGCAGGGCGATCGAAAGAAATATATTTGGTATCTTGACAGTGCTGGTGGCAGGACAATGACCGGAGGTAAGACCATGCTGGAGGAGTTCATAATTTCTGATGGACCCTTCATTACTTTTGGAAATGATGGTTGTGGAAAAACTGAGGGGTATGGTGTCCTGAATAATGGACAAGTCAAATTCAGACGAGTTGCATATGTGAATGGTTTGAAATATAACCTGATCAGTGTAAGTCAACTGTGTGATGATGGCTATCAAGTTCTGTTCAATATTGCTCAGGGCATCGTATTCAACAAGGACTGGAAGGTAGTATTGATTGCTCCCAGAAGAGGGAATGTATATGTCAAAAATATGGAAAGCTCTCCTTCAGAGCAGTGTTTCTATACTCAAGCTGATGAAGACACAAACTGGTTATGGCATAAAAGGTTATCCCATTTAAATTTCAAAAATATTAACAAGTTGTCTAGAAAACAACTGGCAGATGGGATACCTTCAGTTTCCTTCAAAAAGGAAAGGCCATGTCCAGGATGTGAGATGGGTAAGCAGAAATGTAACATCCGCGAATTTTGACCCGTTGACTTTTCGTGTAATATGACTAACAATTTAAGTTAATGAATTAATTGGGTCGTTTTGTGATTTTATGACTATGTGGTATATTAGTCGGGTCGTCGTATGTGTAGTCGGTACTTAATTGTGCAACTAATGGTATTGTGGTTGAGAAGGGAAACGGGTCGGCCCGTGGGTAGTCCATGACCCACCAGCCCCTCCCCAAGACCCATTCCCCTTATCCTTTTCTCATTTCCCTCATCTCTCTCTCTTTCTCTTCTATCCTCTCTAGTAAAAGAAACCCCCATCTAGTTTCCACTTTCTTCCATCTAAATTGTGTTTTGGAATTGCTATAATACAAGAATCGTAATCATCATCTTCTCATTGTCGCCATCTTTGAAGAATCAAAGGCCAAGTTCTAACATTTTACCCATTTTGACCTAATTTCGGATTTGAGCACTAGGAAGAGTTTTGGTAAGTCTAAATCAACCCATTTACTTCTATTTATGTTTGTTCATGTGTTTCTAGTTGATTTGATGTGATTTCGAGTCTTTAAAATGGTAAAATGGAGTTTTGGGTTAGGGTTAGGGTTTGAAGAATTTGTGGATGATTTTGATATTTTGGTCGAATTTGTGGGTTGGGTTATGTGTATTCATGTTCAATGATGCTTTGTTATGCTTCGAATCAAGTTAAAAGTCCTTGCAAATCGATTCGGGTTGTTTTGGGTTAAAAATTTAGGGTTTTGGTTCGTGGCACCTGCATAACCTGCAGGTGCTGGCTGCAGTGTGTGGTCACTGCGGCGCAGTGAGCCCTCCCCTGGCTCACTGCGGCACAGTGCTATATTACTGGCCCTGGTCCAGTTTAACCACTGCGGCGCAGTGGGCAGGGTTCTTGCTCACTGCGGCGCAGTGCATTGTTTCTGGTCCTGTCCAGTTTAGCCACTGCGGCGCAGTGGGCTTAGTTCTTGCCCACTGCGGCGCAGTGCATAGTCACTGTGATTTATGTGTGTCGATTTTCAAATTGTTGAGATTGTGTAGTTGACTTTACGGTATGATGATGTGTAATTATAGGTTGTGGACGTGTGGACCCTATTACTCGTTTGTAATCTTTTACTAACTTCTTTGCCGATCAAGGTGAGTTTCGTATCTCCCTACCCGCTTGGGATTCGGGCTGAAAAGTGTAAACCTGGCGTGTTTACTTGTATTTATTGATGTATTGTTTGTTTGACTTGATTGTTGGATTGATGTGACGTATCTTTTCGTTTGATTGACTTGGGTGGTGTTTTCGTTAAGTATTACTTATGCATTAGGATAGACGTACATACATGGAAGTCGGTTATGCCTTCCTTTGGGTTTTAGATGTGGTGGGAAGGCTGCGGGTGACCCTATACATAAGCATCTGGGACTCGAAGAAAGTACAATCCTCTGAAGTATATGTACGTATAGTTGGTTTATATTGTGATTAGTGGCTCATGTTTTGTTGATTATTGATCGTTGGCTTTTGGTTATCATACATTGATTTCTGGGTTATGTTTGAGGAATATTGATTGTTGGCACAGGTTATCGTATATTGGTTGTTGGTTTATGAAGTATGCATTTACATTTGTTTGTGAGCATTGCATACATTATTGTTGGACCCTCGGCAGGGGATTGCCGGCATCCTGGTGCATAGATGTATGCACCCATTTTGGATGTAGACCTGACCCCGAGTATATAGACATATATATCTCGATGTTTTTGAGATACAGCCTTGTCCATGGCGATGACAGAAGGGTATCGTTGCATACGTGATTGAAGGTCACGCTTGGGATAGGCATATTTGCTTATTCATACATTTGGCACTTGCATTGATACATACATCATTTGTGCATCCTCATTACACTCTCATTTCTTTTGTGTAATCTTGTTGTTGGACGATATTGTGTTGCTTAGAGGCTCGCTGTAAGTCATGTCTAGCCTCTATTCTTATATTGTGATTATTGATGCTGGTTCGTTATGAACCATTACTACGAACTCACCAACCTTGTGTTGACTATGCTTAGTACACTTTTCAGGAAATCAGGTACTCCCCGGACGTGGTGTTTAGTTGCTTGCTTGCTGTCTAACCCGGACTTGGACTCATGGATCAAGGATTCATTGACCCTCCTTTTGCATTATACTTAGGATCGTTTGCCATCCTTGGATGTGTTATGTTAACGTTGATGGCTATTTGCTCCTGTTGTATTTTGTTACTTGTTTTGCTATGTCTTGGATTCACCGAATCGTTAATTGCATTTAGTTTATTCTATTGTAATTCCACCGGGTGCTGTATGATTTCCGTGACATTTCGAGCTCCGGCTTGGGGTGTTACAGAATGGTGGCCCATGCAGGTTCGTAGAGAATTAGGCGGTTTGACCTAGACTATGGCTTAAGTTAAAACTCTTCATATAGCATGCATGGTTAGGAAATTCGTGTGCAATATGAATTTTGTGAATCCCCGTGTGAGTTCGTAGTTAAGACCACTTGTGTGATAGCTTAAATTCAATGTGATGAATGTGGTTACTATGATTTGTTGTTGTTATTTGTTGAAGCTAATGTGATGAGTTAGGGCAAAATGAAGGGATGCCATTGACTTAGTATAATATTGCGGCAACCCTAAAAGAACCCGATCAACTCTTTTATGGTTACCCGATACTATAGCAAGTTCATGACATCGTGGATTGCGCACGTGTGGCTTAAAGTATAATAAGGAACCGATATGCTTAATGGAAGTTGATTGGGTGGAAGGTTAGCCGTTGGTACACCTTGTATACATACCCGGTTGATAACTAGAGAGCATATCGAATTCGGATTATACTTTGAATCATTCGTGTTAGTTGTTTAGTTACATGATGAAATGAACATGAGTACTTAATTTAATGATAAAATATGGCAATAAATGCAACGTGATGATATGATATGTGAAAACCCCTTATGATCCTAACACTACTGCCTTAGCATAACATTATGTAATGTGTATGTGGTACCGATATGAGGGCATTGACTACTTGTGTGACTAACATGCGAGCATTTGAGACTAACTCTCGGGTCAACGTGTCACTTGTTTTATAGAAATGGAAAGACCAAGGAGAGTACGAACAAACTATAGGGCTGAAGAAGAAGAGCCCCAACCGGAAGCTCAACCGGAAGTACAAGGTGGTAGAGGCCGTGGTAGAGGCCGTGGTAGAGGCCGTGGTAGGGGCCGTGGTAGGGGTCGTGGTAGAGCTCCTGAGCCAAACTTGGCTGAAGTAATTGCTCAAACAGTCGCCGGCATCATGCCAACCATCATTGCTCAAGTCACGGCAAGTCTTGGGCAAAATATTGGGCCTCAAAACAACGAAGCCCCAGAAAATGCAAACAATGAAAATGATCAACCTCAAGCCGAAGAATATGAGGAAGAGGAACCAATGGGAGTTAATATCGGGATGCCCATGAATAACCAATATGGTGGATACCGTCAAGGGTGCATCTTTAAGGATTTTAAGAGTTGTGGGGCACCGGAGTTTGATGGGAAAGGTGGTCCCACGGAATGTATAAGATGGTTTGAGGCAATAGAAGCAGTGATTGAAAGGAGTCATTGCACCTACGATGACCGGATTTCCTATGCATCCGGCATGTTTAGGCATGACGCCTTGAGTTGGTGGAACCAGGAAATAACTCTAGGGCGGACTCAAAATTTGGAGTGGATTGACTTCAAGGACAAAGTGAAAGCCAAGTTTTGTCCTCCGTACGAGCTACAGAATTTAACCATTGAATTCGCAAACCTAAACATGGAGGGAGCCGATTACAAGGGCTATGTGAGACGATTTCAAGAGTTGTCCACCCTCATTCCTCACTTGGTGGGTACCGAGTCACAGGCCATCCAGAAGTTTGTATTGGGCTTGAATCCTCAAGTCCAATCTTATGTTAACTCAAACATGCCTACTTCCTTGGCTAATGCGGTCAACCAAGCCGGGAGTGTGACTGAAGATTTATTGAGGAGTGGTGTTTTGAGCAAATCCTCATCAAATAAGAGGAAAGAAGTGGGTGAGTCAAGTGGGGTAAAGAAAGCGGGAAGGTTTGATCCCAAAAATGCTTATAGGGGTAGGGTGATGGCGGCGGTAGAACCGGCTAGGAGGCCTTATACCGGGCCTCATCCTTTCTGTGGGAGGTGCAACAGGCACCATCCCGCCACCACTCCATGTGGTGCATGCTACAATTGCCACCAAGTTGGGCACGCATCCAAGAACTGTAGGGCTCCAAGAACGGGCCCAATGAATGCGGCTCCTATTCGGGCCGTTCCTCCTCAAGGTAACCAAAGAAGGGGCGAGTGTTTTGAATGTGGTAGCCGTGACCACTATCGTAATGATTGTCCTCGATGGGTGGGACAACAAGTCCAAGTAGCCGTCCACCCCAATCAACTCCAAATGGTTGGGCCTAATCAAAACCGGGGGCAACAAGGCCACCAAGTGCCACCACGCGGCCGAGCCTTTGCGGCCAATGTAAATGAAGCCCGCAATGATCCCAACGTTGTAGCAGGTACTTTTCTCCTTAATGGTCTCTATGCCACCGTTTTATTTGATTCCGGGGCCGATTATAGCCTCGTGTCTTCTAATTTTGTTCCCCTGATTGATGTGCATCCTTGTGCTCTAAACTATGTGCTTGACATTGAAATGGTGAACGGGTCACTAACTAGAATTAGCCAAATACTCCGTGATTGTGTTTTGACCTTGGAAGACGTTGACTTCTTCATTGACCTTATGCCTCTTGACATTGGTAGTTTTGATATTATAGTGGGTATGGATTGGTTAGCGGCGGTTAATGCGACGATTGATTGTGGTGAGAGAGTTGTTAAGATACCTTTGGCCAACGGTAAAATTCTTAGGGTACAAGGCGAAATCTCCGATTCCCCTAATTCTAAAGTCTTTAGTGCTACCACCACAAGGGTAGAATTGAAGACCGTTCCTATTGTTTGTGATTTCCCCGATGTTTTTCCGGATGACTTACCGGGATTACCTCCAACTCGTGCGCTTGATTTTCGTATTAGTCTTATTCCCGAAGCCGCGCCCGTAGCAAAAGCTCCTTATAGACTAGCTCTAACCGAAATGCAGGAGCTACAAACTCAACTCAAGGAACTCCAAGAGAAGGGTTTCATTCGCCCTAGTCAATCTCCTTGGGGTGCTCCTGTTCTCTTCGTTAAAAAGAAAGACGGATCCTTCAGAATGTGTATTGATTACCGGGAATTAAACAAGCTCACCGTGAAGAACCGATATCCTCTCCCTAGAATTGATGACTTGTTTGATCAACTTCAAGGTGCTAAGCACTTCTCAAAAATCGATCTTCGCTCGGGTTATCATCAACTCCGAGTACATGAGGATGATATTCCCAAGACGGCTTTTCGCACAAGGTATGGCCATTTTGAATTCACCGTGATGCCTTTTGGGTTGACCAATGCACCGGCGGTGTTCATGGACTTGATGAACCGGGTGTGTCAACCATACTTAGACAAGTCCGTTATTGTGTTCATTGATGACATACTTGTATACTCGAAGACAAAGGAGGAGCATGTTAAGCACTTGCGTGAAGTGCTTGAATTACTAAGGAAGGAGAAGTTGTATGCGAAATTTTCCAAGTGTGAGTTTTGGTTGGAGGAGGTCCACTTCCTTGGTCACGTAGTGAGCAAGGATGGTATTCATGTGGACCCAAGCAAGATTGAAGCGGTTAAGAATTGGAGAAGACCCGAAACGCCATCCGAGATCCGCCAATTCCTTGGATTGGCGGGTTACTATAGAAGGTTTATTGAAAATTTCTCCCGTATCGCACAACCACTCACTCTCTTGACTCAAAAAGACAGAAACTTCGAATGGGGCGAAAGACAAGAGAACGCCTTCCAAACCCTTAAGGATATGTTATGTGATGCTCCTATTTTGACGCTACCGGATGGGATAGAAGATTTTGTGATTTATTGTGATGCTTCGGGGCAAGGGTTGGGTTGCGTTCTTATGCAAAGGGGTAAAGTCATTGCTTATGCCTCTCGTCAATTGAAGGTGCATGAGAAGAACTACCCGACACATGATTTGGAATTGGGAGCGGTTGTGTTTGCCTTGAAGTGTTGGAGACATTACCTCTATGGCACCAAATGTGTGATTTATACCGATCACAAAAGTCTCCAACACATCTTCAACCAAAGTGAATTGAACATGAGGCAAAGGCGTTGGTTAGAGCTATTTAGTGATTATGATTGTGACATCCGTTATCACCCGGGCAAGGCAAATGTAGTAGCCGATGCCTTAAGCCGAAAGGAGAGAGTGAAACCAAGACGGGCTCGAGCTATGAGTCTCACGGTAGGGCCAAGTATTCGTGATCGGATTATTGAGGCCCAAATTCAAGCGACCCTACCGGAAAACTTTGGAAACGAAAACCTAGACGGTATGGAACAACTATTTGACCGAAAGAATGATAACGGGCTTTACATGGTGGAAAGACTTTGGATTCCTATATTCGGCGATTTAAGAACGCTTATTATGAATGAAGCCCACCTATCACCTTATTCGGTCCATCCCGGATCGGATAAGATGTACTTTGACTTGAAGGAATTGTATTGGTGGCCGGGCATGAAGCGTGATGTGGCTAAGTATGTGAGTGAGTGCCTTACTTGCTTACAAGTCAAGGCCGATCACAAGAAGCCACCCGGATTGTTGGTACAACCGGTGATGCCCGAATGGAAGTGGGAGCATATTTCAATGGACTTCATTACTAAACTACCGAAGACAAGAAGCGGCCGTGACACGATTTGGGTGATAGTAGATCGGTTAACGAAATCGGCTCACTTTTTAGCCATTCGTGAAACCGATAAATTTGACACTTTAGCTCGTTTGTACATCAAGGAAATAATATCTAAGCATGGAGTGCCGGTTTCTATCATTTCCGATAGAGATGCCCGTTTCAAATCAAAATTTTGGGAAGCCTTTCAAAAAGCCATGGGTACTCGACTTGACATGAGCACGGCGTTTCACCCTCAAACGGATGGGCAAACCGAGAGAACCATTCAAACACTCGAAGATATGTTGAGGGCGTGTGCAATTGATTTTGGTGGAAGTTGGGAAGACCATTTGCCGTTAGTTGAGTTTTCATACAACAATAGCTACCACGCTACTATTCAAATGGCACCCTTTAAGGCCTTGTATGGTTGGGTGTGCCGTTCTCCTTTAGCTTGGGCGGAAATTGGAGAGAGTCAACTTATCGGGCCGGAAATTGTGATTGAAACTACCAAGGTAATATCTCAAATTAAGGAGAAGTTGCAATTGGCCCGTGAACGTCAAAAGAAGTATGCCGATGTGAGGCGGAGACCGTTGGAGTTCGAAGTTGGTGAATTTGTACTTTTGAAAGTGTCGCCTTGGAAGGGAGTCGTACGTTTTGTGAAGCGGGGAAAACTTGCACCAAGGTATATTGGTCCTTTTAAGATTCTTGAACGGGTTGGGAAAGTTGCTTATCGGCTAGAATTGCCCCAAGAGCTTAGTGGTGTGCATGATGTGTTCCATATTTGTAACTTACGCAAGTGTTTGGCGGATCCCACACATCATGTGCCTATGGACGAAATTAGGGTTGATTCAAACTTGAACTTTGTTGAAGAGCCGGTAGAAATCATGGACCGTCAAGAAAAGAAGCTCAAGAAGAAGCGCTACACCATTGTGAAGGTAAGATGGAATGCTAGACGTGGAGCCGAGTTCACTTGGGAGAGAGAAGACCATATGAAGTCCAAGTATCCGCATTTATTTGTAAATTAGGGTTTTGTTGAATTTCGGGACGAAATTCTTTTAACGGGGGAATAATGTAACATCCGCGAATTTTGACCCGTTGACTTTTCGTGTAATATGACTAACAATTAAGTAATGAATTAATTGGGTCGTTTTGTGATTTTATGACTATGTGGTATATTAGTCGGGTCGTCGTATGTGTAGTCGGTACTTAATTGTGCAACTAATGGTATTGTGGTTGAGAAGGGAAACGGGTCGGCCCGTGGGTAGTCCATGACCCACCAGCCCCTCCCCAAGACCCATTCCCCTTATCCTTTTCTCATTTCCCTCATCTCTCTCTCTTTCTCTTCTATCCTCTCTAGTAAAAGAAACCCCCATCTAGTTTCCACTTTCTTCCATCTAAATTGTGTTTTGGAATTGCTATAATACAAGAATCGTAATCATCATCTTCTCATTGTCGCCATCTTTGAAGAATCAAAGGCCAAGTTCTAACATTTTACCCATTTTGACCTAATTTCGGATTTGAGCACTAGGAAGAGTTTTGGTAAGTCTAAATCAACCCATTTACTTCTATTTATGTTTGTTCATGTGTTTCCTAGTTGATTTGATGTGATTTCGAGTCTTTAAAATGGTAAAATGGAGTTTTGGGTTAGGGTTAGGGTTTGAAGAATTTGTGGATGATTTTGATATTTTGGTCGAATTTGTGGGTTGGGTTATGTGTATTCATGTTCAATGATGCTTTGTTATGCTTCGAATCAAGTTAAAAGTCCTTGCAAATCGATTCGGGTTGTTTTGGGTAAAATTTAGGGTTTTGGTTCGTGGCACCTGCATAACCTGCAGGTGCTGGCTGCAGTGGTGTGGCCCTCCCC
>CM067169.1:140426461-140457773 GCA_034093135.1 Erigeron breviscapus
AGTTTAAGAAAACGTTGCCAATTCTTTATATATTAACAAAAACCTTTCATAATCGTTAATATCACATATTAGGCATAGCACGTTAAGATCACTACAATACTATGGTGTCTATCATATCACAATGCCTAATTAAAATGACGTAATGTTTTAAAGTGACGATTTAAATGGATGAAATGTTGCTTAAACCTGGTGTTATCTTACTTAGCTTTATAGCTAACACTTGTTTCTTTTAATGTGTTGACACCCCTCAGGTTAGGCAGTAAGATGACGTGTGAAGCTGTGGCGAAAGATGGGTAGATGATCAAGCTGGCTTTAGTTTACCCAATAGCTTCGCATAGACCTTATGTTATTGATTTCCTTTATGGAACTGATGTAATGACTATGTTATGATTGCTTTATGTTGGGCAATCTATGGATTTCTTTTATTACTGATTTGATGCTATTAGTAACACCACTTATGTTTTCTCAACTGTTTTCCTTAGTTGAGTATTTTCCTAAATCGTTCCGCATGATTTAACGCCGTTAGGCAAAATTTTTGGAAATCCATATTTTTACGAAACGGGGTTACAGATTTCTTCACACATATTGTCGAGTGCCTTGGAGGTAGTTCTGGAGGGTTAGACCAGATCAATCAAACCCACCTCCAGATTGCCTACTGTTTATGGTTTGGGCTAAGGGTTGATTTTGCCCAGATATTATTTGATGATCTGGTAGAACGTTTAAAGGTAAAAGGTAGAAAGCCCTTTGTACCATACATTCGCTTTCTTTCAATCATATTTAAGAACGTTCTTGGAGCCCAGTACGATTTTGAAACCACTCATTTTTCAATGAGTGAGTACATGAGAGATCTGACCAACTTAAGGTCCAGAGATGGTGAGGTGGAAATTCCTCAATCAATGTTGTCACTTCAAAGAATAGAAGAGAATGTGGCACCAGGCAGGGTCCAGGTTGTTGAAGTACCTACTGGCAGCGAAGATATTGAAATTGTTGAAATGGTTCAACCTATTCAACAAGTGGCTCCAGTTGGTGGACCAGAAACTATTGAGCTTTCCAGACGACCAAGATCACATAGGCGTCTGATGAGGAGAGGAGTCCAGGTAAATCCATCAATCCCATCCTGGTGATATAATGAATATAGATGGGTCTCCTATTTTTGAAGAGGAGAATATTGATTCTACTGTACAATCTGAACAGAGAGTGGACACTGAAGTCCAGGCTGTTGTATAGGATGTGGCTCAAGCTGGTGAGCAAGTTGTTCAGACTGAAGAACAAGCATCTGGCGAACAAGAAGCCCAGATTGATCTCAATGTTGATGTTGGTGAACAAGTTGATATTGCTGGTGCATCGTTTTGGGATGAGGCTGACTCTCCTATGTCAGGAGGTCAGAATTTTGAAATAAATATGGATTTTTTGGGTGAAGAAAATGTTCTAGTTGAAAGTTCACCAGAAATGCCACCACCTCCCCCAGAAACCGAAATACCAACTCCTACGCCAGATATACCACCACCACCTCCACCATCAATTCCTCAATCAACCCCATACTTCACACCATTCATTCAACCAACACAAACTCAATCACCACCAGTAAACCCAACCGACCAAAGTGTGCCAGTCTCACATGTTGAAACTGAAGAGGACTGGACACAAGTACCTATGATGACCAGATTGACTTCTCATCTGGAACAACCCTCTGTTCTCTCCACTTCCTCTTCAACCGAGGTCCAAGGCCTTCTTAGTAAGGTGGCGGACCTGGAGAGATCACTCCAGTCATCTTCCCAGGTTATTTCTGACTTCAAATCAATACTGTCAAACAATTTAGCGTCAGAAATGAACCTTTTTGCTGGGAATGAAAAGTTAGTTTTTGATAAACTGGATGAGTTGGTACTGGCCACAAATCTCAATTCTCAAAATATAAGGGTGGCAGTACAAGGGTTGGAAGAGAAGATTGTTAGTTCTGTTGAGACTGCAGTGGAAAGTAAGGTTGTACAACCACTGGCAGGTCTTAAAGATGAGATGGAGAAACTGGTTACAAGAGTTGGTACACTGGAGAACAGGCCAACATTTGATCAGAATGATCTGGTCAACACCCTTAGTGATGAAGTTGTTAGAAAGATTAGGGGTTATATGCTGAAAGAGATCACTGAACAAATATCTGGATCTATCCTTAGATCATTTCAGGATATGATGTTGCCAGAAGTTGTGAAGATGATTGAAGTTGAGCTGCCAAAGGACTTGCCAGAAGCAATTGATAATATTAAAAGGGAAGTCCAGGCACTCAAGACTGGTATGACTGCTTCCTTGCCAGAACAAGGAAGAACCTTTGGTTCACTGGACAGGCACATGATGGAAGAGTTATGGAATGATCTGAAGTCAAGGACTAGAGATCAATCCAAGGGGGAAAAATTATCAAATCCATCATCTGGTGTCCAAGAAAGTTTATGGAAGAAAAGAGAGGTTGTAAGGGCAGTCGCTACTGAAAGCGTTGTTCAGAGAAGGCAAGTGACTGGTACTGATGCCAGTGCACGTATGGCCCAGAGAGCACTTGGCACTGAAGCCATTGTACAGACTGAAGAAGAGGCTACTGGTACTGATGCCAGTGAGCCCCAATTTGAAAAAAAAACACAAAAAAAAAAAAAAAAAAAAAAAAAAAAAAAAAAAAAAAAAAAAAAAAAAAAAAAAAAAAAAAAAAAAAAAAAAAAAAAAAAAAAAAAAAAAAAAAAAAAAAAAAAAAAAAAAAAAAAAAAAAAAAAAAAAAAAAAAAAAAAAAAAAAAAAAAAAAAAAAAAAAAAAAAAAAAAAAAAACTAGAATTTCCCAGACATTCCTACTACATTGAAATCTATTAAAGGAAAAGAAAAGGTTGTGCCTGGTGAAGAGGAAGAGCAATTTGGAGATGTTGACAATGAAACATCAAGGAAACTGCAACAACAGTGCATAATGATCGAAATCTTCAAGAATAATCAAAAAGATGAACTGCTGGCCCATCATAGGGATATGGTAACAATGGGTACTCTGGACTCCTACAACGCTGGCAGGTTAGGCGTAAATATTGAAGTTTTCAAGAGGATGAAAGAGGATCCAAGAGTTCATCAGTGTCTTGATGCACTGAATGATGTTCATATACGCTCGTTCTATGCTGAAGAAGAACAGGTATATGACTCATTAATTTATGGTGTGTCCATTCCAGAGATGATCAGACAAAGAAAGGAGGAGCTGGTAAGCCTCCAGAAGAAAATTAGAAGAAATGCTGGTGCTCTGGAGTTGGAATACAGAAAGAGAATGACTGGTCTACCTAAACTTACTGCCAAGCAACTGAAAGCAATAAAAGATGGTGATGTTAGCACCTTTATTCCTCTGGATACCACTCTGAAGATCAATAGACAAGAACACCAGTCCACTGAAGGACAACAGAGTGGTGTATTCAGGGATACTGAAGAAATGGTACAGTTGGCTAAGCAGAGGGCTAAATATGATGAAATGATGAATTTCAGGGCCAATGCAAGAAAGATTGTAAATGCTGAAATCAAATTGGCTGAAAATCATCAAGGTATGACCAGGTTTAATGTGAAGTTGACCAGAGAATGTAACTTTACTAATGAAAGGAAGGATACGTCAGTCCAAGCTTTTGAGTGGACTGAACTAAAGGAGATTGGATTGACATTCAAAGGTAAGACTGATCTCTCTCCAGATGTGAAGGCTTTTATGAAAAGAATTGAGAAAGTCTGGAAGAGAATTCAACAAATGGAAGCTGTGTTGGGTCTGAGACCACCAGTGTCTGTTCCATCATCTCCATCTCCTAAGAGGAAGGCTACTGAAGATGCTCCAGAAAGGACGTCGAGAAGAAGGGCCTGAACTCTTACCATTGTACTTGTTGTAATTATTTGTTTATGAAAGTTGTAATTATTTTCCTTTTTGATGAAGTAATAATAGTTGCAAGTTTTTATTTTTACAAGTAGAATGACCAGATTTAGTCTAAGTTAGAACTTAAAAGATGAAACTGAAAACACTCATGATCTATAAAGTATTTTCCAGTAACTTAGATTTTTTAGACTTAAATCGACCAAGTGTTTTCCAGACATACAAATTTGTATATCTATAAGTCTGAAAACATTTGCATTATTTCTAAACAAATAGGGGGAATTTGTTAGGTCCAGATTTAGTCCAGACTTACTGGACTGGCTCCAGACTGGACTACTGGAACCTTATTTAGGTTTGTTAAAGAAAACTTGTTTTGCTGGTCTCGCTCCAGACCCGACTACTGGAGCTCACTGAAGATCTGGCCAGAAAACATATTCTACTGGACCTACTCCAGACTTGGAATCTGGAGTCCCTCTAAAGATTTGTCCATAAATAATTGAAGACTAGTGAGCATTTACTTGTACAGGTAATCTGGAGCATTCTCCAGATTAGCTCACTGAAGACTTCACCCCAGTCCAGATCTACTCTACTGAAGACATTCTGACTGAAGTCAAAGACTGAAGTCTGAAGGAAGAAGACTTAACAAATGGCGGAGTCCACTGGAAAGTCTTACCAGATCTGCACACTGGAGGATTGTTAGTGTTCTAGATCCTGCAAGTCTGAACACTAATATCGAGGATTGACTTTTGCCTTTAACACACTTTCCAAAGAACAATCCACTTGTTCTTTAACAAAGTATACGTGTGTTAAGGTGGTTGGATAATAGGATACACTTGCACTTGATGTGACTTTATCCTTATTCCTTATCCAATACATTTAATGTTCTTGTCGGATCATTAAATGTATGCCAACCATATTTGTACGGCACAAATTCACTGGTGAATTTGTTGCCTATAAATACAAAGTCATTTCCTTGACAAAAATACTTTTAAGCATTCCTTTTGCATTTAAGTGAATTTGTCCAAATACTCTCGATCTTAAACAGGGATACTTCACAACTTTAAGTATCTCGATCCTAAAGAGCTATTTGACAAATATAGATCATATTGTAACTCATAGGTTGTTAGGATACACACTTAATTGTGTTATCTTGATTCCGCAACAACCTTGTATTTTATTTAAACATCAATAAATGAAATACCCATGAAACATACATAATGGTCCACTTTATTTGTTTATTGCTTTAAGTCTTGTATTACTTTGTTTATATATCTTGCATCTTTATTTACAAGTAATACTAGTCCAATCTAGTGATTATTAGACTTGTTGTATTTTACACTTTCTATTGGTAAGCCATCTCGTTAATTAAGGGACTCACAAATAAGATAAGGCTTATTATCCGGGTAAAGGTACATAAAGCATACAAGTCAATTCCTCGTAATCAGTGTAAAGCTTTGTAAGGGCTTTCCACTGATGGTCTCCAGTTTGTAACTGACTAGAATGCCAACTGGGCTTCGCTGCCATTGCCATTCTCTATCTTCCATTTGTTGTCTTCGACTTCAATTGGAATGCTTCTTCAACTTGGTCAGTTCTCAACTGGAGGAAGTCTTCAGTTGCGTTAACTGTACGGTGCAACTGGACTTCAATATATTTCTCGACAAATCATTAAGGTCCCCAGATGCAACTGGAGACTGGACAGTTCACTGGACAGTTTAACTGGGCCTCCAGGTGCAACTGGAGACTTGCCAGTTTACCAGGTGAACTGGTCCTAACACTGTTGTCCCGTCTTGGCCTCTGACATTCACGTGCAAAATGTCCAAAACCATCACAGTTAAAACATTTCACTTTATTCTTATCAAATCCCACTTTGTCGTCTATAACCTTCCTTCCAATTCTATCAGTAAATCTTTGAACTCTCAAAGTTAGCATAGCCAATTGCCAGTTCAAATCCATTTCTTCCAGATCATCTGGATCAACTTGCTTGTAATCCTCCTTAACCAGATCAGGATCAGTCAGTTTTCCTCCAATTAACTTCTCATGAGCAGACATGAACGAAGCCAGCATGCCCAAATGTCCCTCAGCAGATCTTATGCTCGTTGGCATTCCTGATAAACCCGAGCTTGGAGAACTACTTTTTTGATTCCCATTATGCACAACCATAGCTGATTCCGGAGAAGTTACGTACATCAAGTTGTTGTCAGAATCCATCGTCATCTTTAACTTTTCATCATCTCCACTGTAGAAGGCGGTAATCCCTTCACTTGAAGATTTTCCAGAAGCAACATTAGGCTTGCTATGATAAAGTTTCGGACGCTGAACAAAATCACTGCTACCTGCTTCTTTTGACTTATGCTTCATATCTTGACCTCTCAGCTTTCGGATAATCTGATCCAGAGTCCAAGTACTAAATTCGGGATTTTGCTGGATAGAAGTAACAAACCCTTCCCACTTAGCTGGAAGAGAATCCAACAACTTCTCGATCACTTCATCTGAATCAGGTTTGTACCTAAAATATGCCAACTCAACTAGCAAATGACTGTAACGAATCAAAGTCTCTTCAAGAGATTCATCCTTGAAGCTTGTAAAAACATAGTATTGTTTCTTCAGTAAGTCTTTCCTTCTCTTGTTGAGATCTTCATCACCTTCACAGTGATCCTAAAGTCTTACTTTCAGCTTCGTAGTCCTTCTTTTGATCGACATTCATCTTCTCATAAGTAGCTGCTTTCCCACCACTCGAACTAGTATCCTTGTCATTTGCCACAGTAGGATGAACATAACCATTAACAATACAAATCCACATCCTGACATCCATAAGTCTGCAATATGACTCGAATCTGCCCTTCCAATTGAAATATCTGTCTAGGCTTATCAACTTGGGCGGTGAATTGGCCTTTCCGGTTTCATGATCCATCATAATCAATTGATTCAGCAAAGCTTGATAGTTTGCGGGTAATTGAGACGTCATTTTCTACGAGCTAGCAAAATAATATGAACTGTTCAAAAATAAACGAGGTCGCAAATTTATACGAGGTCGTAAAGAAATACGAGGTCGCAATTAAAACCCGAGGTCGTAATTGAACTGGCGAGGTCTTAAAGAGCTCAAGAGGTCCCAAACGAAATACGAGGTCACAATTGAACTTCTAAGTCGTAATTAGCTACCCAGGTCGCAAATCGAGCTGGATGAGGTAATACGAGCTGACGAGGTCGCAAACGATGCTGAAACCTTTAATTCCCTTGAATTTCGAAACCCTAATACCCAAAAAACCTCCGAAACTTATGTAAACTCCAAACAAGGTCAACCACAAGCTTTTCGATCGTAAACTCATGAAAGAATCACGAATAAACGACCCTAAACCGATGTTGTCTATCACCAACAAACTATTACCTTCCGGTATGAAACCAAGAGGCTCTGATACCACTTGTAAGTCCCCTAAAAAAGGATCGTTAATAGTTTGCTCTAGTTATCTTGAGGTGTGGAATCCCTCACTATAACTTGGTGATTCACAACAATGAAAAACAAGCCTTCAGATTATCTGCTGTCTCGCAGATCTTCTCTAGGCCTAGCGGAACAATACTTGACGACTTAACCTGCACCTAAGCTTGAAATTTCGACAAATGTTCAACCCTAATCTCTGTTAGGGTTCGGTATTTATAGGAAACAACTCGACATGGGCTTCAGCGAGTCGGCCTCGCAAATCCAGCCCAGCCCGTCATTAATGTGAGGTCGTATTCTGTGATTGGCATCGTATTTGTCCCTGCAAATAGGAGGTCGCAATTCACACTTAGCAGACTTTATACATTCAATACTTAAACTAAATCTAGTATTCTATGCATAATACGAAGTTCATTAATGACAATCACTTTACAAAGACATGTTACAATATAAGACCAAACAATCTAGACTGTTATTGACATAGACGTGCACTTACAATATACTTGATGATTTTGAGATGCCACGTTGGTCGGGTCGACGACATCGTGCGTATCGTTGCATTGATGTTATTGTGACACGCATATGGCTGATATCTTGATATTTACATCACTTGTGCACACTCATTACGCATTTGTATTGCATTCGCATTATTACGTGATATCTTTGGATTGATTTACGTGTGACAAAGCTATGCTCTAAGCAACCTAACTTGTTTGACGTGTGTTTACTTAAAGACAACCTGTAAGTGATTTCTTGCTTTTACTTGGATATTATCGGCGATGGTTCCTTGTGATCCATTACTACGAACTCACCAACCTAGTGTTGACCTTGTTTAGTGCACTTTTCAGGTATTCGAGTGAAATTGGAGACTTGATGGCTATTTGTTGCTTCTGCTAAGGCTTGGACTGAGACTTTCAAGGATCTGTGATCCGTTTGCCCTCTTTTAGAGTTTATGCTTAGAATCGTTAGGTTTTAGTCGTATTGTTATGCTTTGTAACTGTTTGACGACTTCTTGTTTATTTTGCATCTTGTAACTTGAATGTTGGTTTGGGTTCGCTGAATCCTTTTAATTCATGTAGTTTATGTTCCACGATAATTCCACGGCGGTTCGTCCCCCCTTCCTACGGGTTCCCCCACACCCCTGAATAAGTAAGGCCCCGCTCTTTCAATAAAATAAAAAAAGAGGGGCACGGGTTCAATTAGCCGATTGATTTATAATCACTTATAAATCATTTATCTATTTTAGCCACAAATATCCATGCATGATCTACGCTCTCACACCACTATTGGGTTTTTATTAATCGCACAACTAGTTTGTGTCTACAATGAATGTTCAATTTCCGCAAGGTTATCAGAGTCATTATTAAAACATGAGTGGTATCATTTGTAAATAATTAAAACGGTTAATTATTTCAAAACAAAACTATTTTATATTAATTAAAAGCATGTTTTAAAACCGTGAACATTCCTAATTAATATTCATTAGTCTTAACGTAAACGAATTAATAAATTAATTTGTTTAGACGATTAATCTAATTTAATCATCAAAAGAGTAACTATATTAATTATAAGCGGAATGATTAACAAAAAAATTAAACTAACTTTAATTACCTAGATCAAAGCCAAGACCTAACATGCATGCAAATATAACAAACTAAAATAGATAAACATAATTAAAGTATAAAAGAAAATATACTAACCGCTTTAGTAGCCAAACCCTAGAACTCGACTTAGTAGAAGTCGAACACCACCTCCTTGAAGTCGACAAGCACCTCCTTGCCCCGAACTAAGAGCCCAAGTGTAGAACTCCTCAAGAGATACACACACACGAACAAATCATCAAGACTAGCTAGTTGCTAGCCTCAACTTGTATTGAATATATATATAAAAAATATATATTTAACATATATAAAATATAACGAGAAAACTAAAAGCCAAAAACCCTAACAATTCGTTAGAGTGGTTCGACCCTAGCTCCAAAAGGGGAGAGTAAACTTATGTTGAAAACCTTAGAAAACCCCTCTATTTATAAGGGTTAAAACCCTTTGGGTTTTCTCTGGGTTTCCTATGTGGGATAGGAAAAGGAGTTTCCAAAAATCCTTTTCCTCCCCCCCTTTGATTTCGTCGACCGCCCTATGGGTATCCATGGGCCAATCTTGTTTGGTCCATGGTCAAATGGATTGGCTCATAGTGCTTTGGTGCCCGATCCGATTTTTACCCGATTCGCGGTTTCGACCTGAAATTCATTTCCAAATCTACTTTTGGAAAGTTATTATATTTTACATATTTTTACAAGTTCAACTAGCCTTTCAATATTTATAAATGGTTGTATAAATTTCGTTGAAATATTTCCACAATTACAAGAAAGAGATGTTATTGATATTCAGGAAAAAATGCACATACTTGTAACTCTAGAGAGTCGAATGTAAGAGCTATGGGAAAACCCTAACAATTCGTTAGAGTGGTTCGACCCTAGCTCCAAAAGGGGAGAGTAAACTTATGTTGAAAACCTTAGAAAACCCCTCTATTTATAAGGGTTAAAACCCTTTGGGTTTTCTCTGGGTTTCCTATGTGGGATAGGAAAAGGAGTTTCCAAAAATCCTTTTCCTCCCCCCCTTTGATTTCGTCGACCGCCCTATGGGTATCCATGGGCCAATCTTGTTTGGTCCATGGTCAAATGGATTGGCTCATAGTGCTTTGGTGCCCGATCCGATTTTTACCCGATTCGCGGTTTCGACCTGAAATTCATTTCCAAATCTACTTTTGGAAAGTTATTATATTTTACATATTTTTACAAGTTCAACTAGCCTTTCAATGTTCTTCGTGTGCGACCCTTATTGGATCATATATAAATGGCTGTATAAATTTCGTTGAAATATTTCCACAATTACAAGAAAGAGATGTTATTGATATTCAGGGAAAAATGCACATACTTGTAACTCTAGAGAGTCGAATGTAAGAGCTATGGGAAAACCCAGAATTTCATCAACTAGTTGAGCTTGCTTTATTTGATTATATATGAGTAGCTTTTAGTTATTATTATGTCATTTATACTGGACCCGAATATTTAGAAAGTTTGAACATGTTTGTGTAATCTAATAGTGTGAGAGAATGTTAACACGTTCAGATATATGCCATTATTCTGTTTAGTGAAACAACCACTAAATGTAAACATACATAGGATTAGTGACATATGGCTTAAAAGGCAAGGCGGCATTTGGTTCGCAGAGTATTTTTGAACGAATTGAAATCTGTCAAAGGATTTGAAATTTGAAGAATTGGAATTGGAAAGTTTTAAAACTTGTCATGTGTTTGGTTGACAGAATTCAACGGAATTCAACTAAGGAATCTAAATTGAAATTATAACAAATGACAAAATTACCCTTTATTAAATTTTTGTAGTATCTTAATAAAATATAAATAATAACAATTATCATCATAATAAAACTATAATAATAATAATAATAAAATAATAATAATAATAAATAAAATAATAATAATAATATAATAATAATAAATAAAATAATAATAATAATAATAATAATATAATAATAATAATATAATAATAATAAATAAAATAATAATAATAATAAATAAAATAATAATAATAATATTAATAATAATAATATAATAATAATAATAATAATATAAAATAATAAATAAAATAATAATAATAAATAAAATAATAATAATAATAATATAATAATAATAATATAATAATAATAATATAATAATAATAATAATAATAATAATAATATAATAATAATAAATAAAATAATAATAATATAAAATAATAAATAATAATAATAATAATATAATAATAATAAATAAAATAATAATAATAATAATAATATAATAATAATAATAATAATAATAATAAATAAAATAATAATAATAATATAAAATAATAATAATAATATAATAATAATAATATAATAATAATAAATAAAATAATAATAATATAATAATAATAATATTAATAAAATTAATAATAATAAATAAAATAATAATAATAATAATAAATAAAATAATAATAATATAATAATAATAATAAAATAATAATATTATTATATAATAATAATAATAAATAAAATAATAATTATATTATATAATAATAATAAATAATAATAATAATAATATTAATAAAATTAATAATAATAATAATAATAAATAATAATAATAATAATAATATTAATAAAATAATAATAATAAATAAAATAATAATAATAAATAAATAATAATAATAATATAATAATAATAAATAAAATAATAATAATAATAATATAATAATAATAAATAAAATAATAATAATTATTAATAATAATAATAATAATATAATAATAATAAATAAAATAATAATAATAATAATATAATAATAATAATAATAATATAATAATAATAATAACTTAGGAAGGATATTTTAGTCAAGTATAT
The DNA here is from genome assembly GCA_034093135.1 of Erigeron breviscapus. Lineage (NCBI taxonomy): Eukaryota > Viridiplantae > Streptophyta > Magnoliopsida > Asterales > Asteraceae > Erigeron > Erigeron breviscapus. The sequence goes on from CM067169.1 coordinate 140,438,185, forward strand.
GAATTCCAATGGAATTCAAAACTTTCCTTTGCATATGTGAAGGAATTTCAAATTTCATGTTTTAAGGAATTTGATGGAATGTTTTAGATTCCAATTCCATCAAATATCCAACCAAACATGAAAAGAAATGGAATTCAAATTTCAATTCCAATGAATTCCTTCCAACTAAACACCCCCTAAATTTTAGATTCCAAAAAGTAGGTTTATTCTATCATACAATTAATTGGATAGTGGTGATGTTATGTTAGTGAATGATAGGTTTGGAGGACAAGTTTACAAATTAGTTACACCATCTCCGATGCTTCTTGTCTTTAGAAGTTTTTACGTCACTTGTTACATTTTATTTTTATAAATTTTAAAAACTCATATTATTTCGGAAGGGGATTCGCTAAAGTTATCCCAACTTGACTAGTCAAGTTGGGAAGATCTTGACCCTTGATTTTCATCCAAAGGTCAAGATCTTCCCAACTTGACTAGTCAAGTTGAGATAATTTTAGGGAATCATTTCCCTATTATTTCTAGCTTTACAAATATCTTTACCCTCTATAATTTTATCTCAACCATATTTTTTACACACTGTATATTTAAATAATAAAAACACGTATGTTTTAGTTTAGCTTCATCCCATAATAAATATATGTTCTCGTGCAAAGACATTACACCTAAAAGTTTCCCAAACTTGATCATCTTTCATGATAAAAACATCTCTAACAACCTATAAAAACACGTCTCCAAAGACACTGTTATATATTTATGGATAGCCTTAGTGTACGCTTGGTTCAAAAAGGGAAAAGGAACGTAAAAGAATACTATCATTGCATTAATGCTGGTTGTTTGATACACATAAATGATTATCATTGTCATTATATAGAACTACGGTGGTGATGGTGGTAGATGGTGGTGGTGGTGGTAGCGATGACAAATGGTGGTGGCGACGGCTGGTGGTGGATGTGGTGGCGGCATGTGGTGGTGGTGACCTGATATTGGTGGTAGTGACAGGTGGTGGTAATGAGGAAACACATGAGTTATCATTACCATTTGCATCAATTTACTAAGTAATGCTCTATTACCCATTTGATTAATAATCGCATTACTTACCCATAAGCAACCATGATTAATCATTTTATTTCCTATTCTTTACCCCATAATACCCCAGGTACCCCTTTAGTAGTATTGCCCTCCATAGGAGAAGTGATATTTGTATCATTATTTTTGATACATTTATTACAATATACAACTTATACAGCAAACTGTACAATTTATTATTGCAACAATGTGATAGATGTATAAAATATAGTGGTACGAATTAACAAATATCACCACTATTTTTATAGTTGGCCAATATATTTACGTGCCAACCAATGATCATAATGCATTTCAAGTGTAACAAAGATTCCTTAGGACTCAACCCAGAATTATACACTGTAAGTCTCTCACTTGATGGTTTAACCCACTATCGTAAAATACAACAAGTCAAGTATGCACTAGAATGGACTAGTATTACTTAAATATAAATGCAAGTATATAAATAAAGTAATACAAGACTTAAAGCAATAAATAATGTAAAGGTGGAACACAATGTAATTTTCAAGTGTATTTTATTTATGATGTTAAATAAAATACAAGGTTGTTGCGGAACCAAGATATTACAAGAATTGTAAGTATCCTAACAACCTATGAATTACAAATGATCTATACTTGCTAAATAGTCTCCTTTGATCGAAACACTTAAAGTTGTGAAGTATTCCTTGTTGCGATCGAGAGTATTTAGACAAGTTCACCAAAATTGCAAAAGTAATTGGAACGAGGTAAATGACTTGGTATTTATAGCCAAATAAATTCAACAGTGAATTTATTATGCCGTACAAATATGGTTGCATGCATTTAAGGAAACAACTTTAATTCCTTAAATGCATTGGTTAAGGTACAAGGATAAAGTCATGTTGATGTGACTTGTCATCCTTTTAACCAACCACCTTTACACGCGTGTTATACTTTTATCAATAGACAAATGGATTGTCCGGGTAAAAGCGTGTAAAGGAAAAAGTCAATTCCTCATAATCAGTGTTCAGATTTGTTAGGTCTAGAACACTAACAAAGCTCCAGTCGTCGATCAGTTAAGACTGCCAGTGGGCCCCGCCATTTGTCAGTCTTCTTTCTTCAGACTTCAGTGGGATGATCTTGACTGGAGTGAAGTCCAGTGAGCTGAAATCTGGTGACTCCAGATTTCCTATACAAGTAAGGCGCTTACTGGTCTTCAATTATTTCTGGACAAATCTTCAGTACCGCTCCAGTCTACAAGTCTGGAGTGGGTCCAGTAGAACTGGACCTAACAAATTCACCCTATTTGTTCAGAAATAATGCAAGGTCTTTCAAGCTTCTATCTATACAACTTGTATGCTTGAAAAACACTTGTTTTTAACTTAGTCTAAAAATTTAAGTTACTGGAAACACTTTATAGATCATCAGTGTTCCAGTTTTATCTTTTAGTTCTAACTTAGACTAAATCTGATCACTTACTTGTGAATCAAAAATTGCAACTATATTTACAAGACATCAACAAATAACAAGTTACAATTTTGATTAAAAATAAAGTACAAGTACAAGTAAATGATAGAGAGTCAGGCTCTTTTCTTTTGAACGTGCCCAGAAGTTTCTTCAGTAGCCTTTCTCTTTGGTGAAGGTGAAGCATCTGGAGAGCGCATGCCCAAGGCTATCTCCATTTGTTGTTTTCTCTTCCAGACCTTCTCGATTCTTTTCAAAAATGCTTTAACATCTGGAGTCACATCAGTCCTCCCTCTGAATGTTAAGCCAATCTCCTTCAGTTCAGACCACCCAAAAGCCTGGACTGAAGTACTCTTCCTTTCATCAACAAAATTACCCTCTCTGGTCAGCTAAACCTCAAACTTGGTCAAATTTTCATGATTTTCGGCCAATTTTATCTCAGCACCTATGATCCTTCTTGCATTTGCTCTGAACTTCATTAGTTCATCATATTTGGCTTTCTGTTTGGAAACCTGGATCATATCTACAGTTTCCCTGGACACTCTCATATTTTCCAACACTTTCTGAGCTTGAACCTGATCAATTTTTCTGGTGGTGTCCAGTGGAATGAAGGTACTTAGATCTGCATCTCTGGCTGCCTTGGTTTGTCTGGCTGGAAGCTTGGGTCCACCCTTCAGCTTCTTTCTGTACTCGTTTTCCAGAGCTGCAGCATTTGACCTGACCTTTTTCTGAAGTTCAACCAACTCCATCTTTCTTAACTCAATTAATTCCTGGACAGATCGTCCACACGTTTCAGCATCAAACTTCTGCTCATCTTCAGAGTATCTGGAACGAACATATACGTCATCCATAGCATCAAGGCATTGATTGACTCTGGGATCATCTTTCATCTTTTTATAAATATCAACATGTATTCCCAGTCTGCCAGCATTGTAGGAATCAAGAGTCCCCATTTTTGCCATCTGGCTTTTATGCTCCAGCAGTTCATCTCTTTGAGATCTTTTAAAGATGTCAATCAAAATACCTTGTTGTTCCAGTCTCTTAGAAGTTTCAACATCCACCGGCACTCTTTCAGGGAAACCTTCAGTGGTTTCCTCTTCCACTCCTTCTTCAATTTCAACTCCTGACACCACATGTTTCTTTCTTTTTAAATTCTTCAATGTGGTAGTCATGTCTGGGAATTCTTCAAACTGGGGCTCACTGGCATTAGTACCATCAGCCTCTTCTACCTGCACAATGGCTTCAGTGCCAAAGGCTTTTTCAATAGCACTATAAAGATCCTTCTTTTTAACCAACACTTCTTCAGTAATTTACTCAGCAGCAGTAGCAGATTCTTCCCCCTTGGAATGACCACCAGTTTGTGACTTGCGGTCATTCCACAACTGTTCAAGCATGTGTCTATCAGAAGACCCAAATGTTCTGCCTGCTACTGGAGTAGTGATATTAACAGTTTTCCTGAGCTCAGTCACTTCCTTCTTGATAATTTCAATTTCTGAAGACAAGTGCCTGGGCATTTCATTTTCAATCATCTTCACCACCTGAGGCAACAGCCCATCTTGAATACTTCTTAGAACTGACCCAGAGATCTCTTTAGTGATTTCTTTCAACATATTGTGTCTGAACTTTTTAGTACATTCATCACTGATGTTGCTGATTATGGAACTCTGGTCAAGGGCTGGCCTACTTTCCAGACTGCTTACTGACTTGGTCAACTTCTGGACCTCTTCTTTCATACCATCAAGAGGTTGTACAATTTCTGCTTATACTGCTTTCTGAACAGAAGATACAAGCTTCTCCTCCAATCCCTGGACTGCCACTTTGATACTTTCAGAATTTTGATTAGTAGCTAGTACCAATTCATTCAGCTTCTAAAACACAAGCTTTTCATCCCCAGCAAACAAGTTCATTTCTGAGGCAAGATTATTTGAATGTAAAGATTTAAATTCAGAAACAACCTGGGAAGAAGACTGTAGTGATCTCTCTTGGTCCGCCACCTTATTCAAAAGGCCTTGGACCTCGGTGGAAGAAGAAGTGGAGAGTCCACTAGGAGGAGTAAGATCAGAAGTAATTCTGGTCACCAAAGAGACTTGTGCCTGGAATCCTTCAGTGGATGTCTCAGATGTTGTAACAGTGAAGTCCAGGAAAATCTAAAGGTGTCTCTATTGGTGGTGGTTGAACTTATGAAATACGAAGTGAACTGGGTTGAAATAAGGAGTACTTGGAGTAAGTGAAGATGGTGGTGGTGGAGGTGGTGCAAACATTGATTCTGGTGGTGGAGGCATATCTTTCTGGAGAAGAGGTGGAGTGACTAAAGTAACAATATTACTGGAAGCTTCTAATTCCATTGCTACATCATCACCCAGAAAGTCCATGTTTGAGTCAAAGTTATTATTGTCTGACATGGGTGACTCTACTTCATCCCAAACTGGAGGTTCACCAACAACCTGATCACCTACTTCTCTGTTCAAATCAGTTTGAGCATCTGGCTCAACATTTTCTTCTCCAGGAGGCACAACTGAAGTTTCTTGTTCAACAATTAAAGTACCATCTGCATTTATAATATCACCAGCCGCAGAATTTGAAACTGGGATTACCAGAGGTGAGGCTCTAGTAACCCTTTCAGTTTGTGCAAGAGTTGTGTTAGAAATTTGGCTTTGTAAAATAGTTTGTGCAGACACGGACTCTACTGAAGGATGGGTTGTCCTTCCAGTATCTTCACCACTCGCCCCTAAAAGAAGATTGGGAGTGGTTGCTTGTAGGTTTTCCCTTATGACATCTCCAGATTCCTGTTGGGAGGAATCTGGATGGCTAGCAATGTCACTACTGGGAGCGACCAAATCTCCCACTTTCCTAAGACGACGAGGTATATCATTTCGTGGTCGTCTGGGGGGATTTACTGATAAGACATTTACATTCTGCTGAGGGTCAGGAACCACATGGATTACTGGTGGCACCATTTCAGCATTGAGCACTCCAGTGGGTCCTTCATTATTTTGAATCCCGCCTGGAGCCTCTTCCAAGTCATCTGGTGATGATGCTTCGGTTATTTCCCTTCGAAAATGGTAAATCAAATTGGGAGGGACATCAACTTCACCAGTTGTAGAAATTAATTGATTTAAATCCCTCATATATTCACAAACAGAAAAATGGTTTGAATTGTAATCACACTGATTACCAAGAGCTCTTTTAAAAATAAGTGAAAGGAAACAAATAAAAGGTACATGAGCTTTTCTACCTTTCACTTTCAGACGCTCAACAAGGTCATCAAAGAGAATTTGAGCAAAATCCACCCTGTATCCAAACCATGGGCAATATGCAATATGGAGTTGTGTCTGGTTTATCTGATCTAACCCTCCAGAGCTGCCTCCCAAACACTCAACCAAATGAGTGAAGAAAAATCTCCATGAGTCTGTTAATTTACTCATGTAGATTGTTCCCTTTCTCTGTAGCACACCATGTTCATCCAAAATATCAGTGTGCCCCATCTGCCTACAAACATCCCTCATATTGATGCCAGAGGGAAGTGTAATGGCAGTCTCGTTTTCTGCAAGGTAATTTAACCGAAGAGTATCTCTGAGAGAATCAACAGTGAGAGTGAAGGCCCTGGTACCTTGTTTTAAAGTGTAGCAGATGGATTGATCTTCCTCTACATAACGAGTTGTGTACCAGAATTCACACAGGTATTCATGGTACATTTTCCCTGGATTTAGGTTTAAGGCACCATATAATGGACACTCTAAGAAGAAAGTAGTGAGTCGCCCAATAATGGATTGGTGATCATGAGTGCCAGAGAGTTTGGCCATCCAATTGTTCATGTTTATACGAATGGCCACCGCATCAAGTGTAATATGTGGTGCTTTCTCTACAGCGGCTGGAGGAGCATATTGGGTAGAAAAGAGATTTTTATTCGAGTTTGATTGTCGAGGGGCCATTTTATGCAAACAAATAACCCAGAAAAGAAAGAAAGAAAGGAAGATGATTTAAGCTTTTTAGGGTTAGATTTGATGAATTTATTGATGATGATTGGAAATTGAATGAAGAAGAGAGTAAATGAAGGAATTTTGGGAGTAAATACTTTCGAAATGAAGTGAAAAAGAGTAAATATGAGTATTTATAGAGGAGAGAGAAAATGGAATTCAAAACGGTTAATTTGAATTTATTCAAAGTAATTTGATCGGTTTTGAAATCCGCATTTAATGCATCCCATCACACATAAATGTATGACAGTTTGACAGCCCACAAAAAATAACCAACTTGCACTTTTTGTCTTCCCAAGGTAAAAATACCATCATTTAGTTTGAAAAATGACATGCCACGTAGGATAAACAGTAACTATCCATTCAAAAAGGTTTGCTTACGTGGCACGCACAAGGACCAAGTATTAAAATATTATGACTAACATACCATGACTCACTTCAGTGCAACTGGAGGTTGACTGGACACTCCAGTATCACTGGTGGATTAGGCCAGTGAAGGTTTGCACTGATGGTACACTGGAGGTCTTCCAGTAAAGTACCAGTAATATTTTCCAGAAAATTCTTTCAGTGGGAAAATAAGTTCCCCCTGAAATTAAAAACATTTTAAGGTCAAAAATATGGTTTAAGTCTTCCCCCTGGAATGGTGATCCATAAATCTATAAATGCAAAGATAGTATCACAAAGGCGTTCGATAGCTAAGCTGGCATAGATTTATAAATCTGGAAAATCAAAGAACCCTGCCAGTATCACAAAGGCGTTCATAACAAGGTTCCAGATTTAAGGGTTCAACATTCCTAACTCACCAACAAGATATTCAAAAGTTTTTACATCCAATGGTTTGGTAAAAATGTCAGCGAGTTGTTTGTCAGTGGGAATAAAATGGAGTTCGATGTTATTTTTCATAATATGATCACGAATAAAATGATACCTGAGATCAATGTGCTTTGTCTTGGAGTTCATGACTGGATTGTTTGAGATAGCAATGGCACTGGTATTATCACAAAAGATTGGAGTCTTTGAATACTTAATACCATAATCAAGCAACTGGTTCTTCATCCAGAGTATCTGAGCAAAACAACTAGCTGCAGACACAAACTCGGCTTCAGCAGTTGATAATGAAACTGAAGTTTGCTTCTTACTGGTCCAGCTGACCAGTTTGCCACCAAGGAAATGACATCCACCAGTAGTGGATTTCCTATCTATCTTACAACCTGCATGATCTGAATCTGATTAACCCATTAAATCCATGCCTGAGCCTTTGGGATACCAAAGGCCCAAACTGGGGACACCCTTAAGGTATTTCAGTATGCGCTTTACAGCAAGCATATGAGATTCTTTTGGATTAGACTGATATCTGGCACATAAACATGTTGAAAACATTATATCTGGTCTACTGGCAGTTAAATACATCAGTGAACCAACCATGCCTCTATAGACAGTGGTGTTCACTGGTTTTCCATCTGGATCAGAGTCCAGAGTAAGTGGTGCAGAAATTGGAGTGGGTTTAGATGGTGAAGAGTTCATATCATATTTCTTTAAAAGATCTCTAACATATTTTTCTTGATTAATAAAAATACCATCTCTGGTTTGTTTAATCTCATGTCCTAGAAAATATGTTAATTCACCCATTAAACTTATCTCATATTCAGATGCCATTATTTTTGAAAATTTCTTGCACATATTTTCATCAGTAGAACCAAAAATAATATCATCAACATAAATTTGTACCAGTAAAAGATTACCTTTTTCACGCTGAATGAACAAGGTACTGTCGATTGCACCCCTTTTGAAACCATTTTTCAACAAATGTTTAGTCAGAGTATCATACCAGGCTCGTGGGGCTTGTTTGAGACCATAAAGTGCTTTGTCCAGACGATATACCTAGTGGGGATGCTTTTAATCAACGAAGCCTGGTGGTTGCTTGACATAAACTTCTTCTTCTAATTTTCCATTTAAAAATGCACTCTTTACGTCCATCTGGTAGACCTTGAATTGATGATGAGCAGCAAATGCTAAGAAAATTCTGATCGCTTCAAGTCTAGCCACTGGAGCAAAAGATTCATCAAAATCAACATCTGATTGACAATACCGCTGTGCAACCAATCTGGCCTTGTTTCTGACAACATGGCCATCTTCATCTACCTTGTTCTTAAAGACCCATCTAGTTCCAATTGGTTCTTTCTTACCAACTGGAGAAGGAACCAGATACCATACCTTGTTCCTCTCAAACTGGTGAAGCTCCTCTTGCATAGCTATCACCCATCTTGGATCTTCCATAGCCTAGTCAATCTTCTTCGGTTCTATTAGTGACAAGAAACTGACGTACAAACGTTGTTCACTAGAGGCTCTTCTGGTCTGAACCCCTTTACTGGAGTCACCTATGATCTGATCAATAGGATGTGCTTTTGTCCACCTAGAGTATTGACCAGGATTGTTATGAACAACAATATCAGTGCAAGAATTCAGTTGGGGTGCATCAGTGGAATTATTATCAGTGGTACCCATGGTTCTTCATAAACTATCTCCACGTCTTCATCAGAGTCAATAAGATCACGATTTGCATAAGGTATTTCTTGGAGAACTGGTTCAGTTTCAACTGGAACTGATACTGGGGGAGTAGTACGAACATCTGATCCAATAATAAGTTCAGAGGGTAGTTTGAAACTTATTGAAGGATAGAAAGGAGTACTACTGGGAGGTTTCTTAATCTGAACAGGTTCCAGATCAGGATGACTGGAAACTTCTTCTAGAGAATCTTTATTGTAGTTGATAGGATCAGATTCACAGAAGACAATTGGAGTTACTGGGGGAGTATCAAGGGTTGGCTTTTTATTAATTGCAGCATTTGACTCATCAAATGTGACATGTATAGACTCATGGACCTTCTCCAGTCTTTTGTTATAGACTCTGAAGGCCTTGCGAATTGCTGAATAACCTAAGAAATATCCTTCATCAGCTTTGGCATCAAATTTGCCTAGCTGACTGAGTCGTTCAGGATGTAAACTGGACATCCAAAAACTGAAAATAACCAATATTTGGTTTTTTATTTCTTAATACTTCATAGGCTGTCTTCTTATGCCTCTTGATATAAACTGACCGGTTCTGAGTGTGGCAAGCAGTAGCAATTGCTTCAGCCCAGAAACTGGTAGGAAGACCAGATTCAGCAAGCATACTCCTGGCAGCTTCTATCAGCGTTCGATTTTTCCTTTCTACAACTCCATTTTTCTCTGGAGTTCATGCTGAAGAGAAATTTTGGGAGATGCCAGTGTCAGTACAGAATGACTCCAGTGTAGCATTCTGGAATTCTGTTCCATTGTCACTTCTTAACTAACACACTTTTCGCTTATATTTGAGCTCCATTTGCTTGATAAGAGCAATGATTTCAGCAGCAGCTTCATTTTTAGACCTGAGAAAGATAACCCAGCAATATCTGGAATATTCATCGACAATCACCAGAGTGTATCTTTTACCAGCACGAGTCTGAACATTCACTGGACCAAAAAGATCCATATGAAGCATATGAAGTGGTTCAAATATGCTGAAATTCTACTTCGTCTTGAAACTGGCACATTTCTGCTTTCCCTTTTCACATCCTGGACATGGCTTTTCCTTTTTGAAGGAAACTGAAGGTATCCCATCTGCCAGTTGTTTTCTAGACAACTTATTAATATTTTTGAAATTTAAATGGGATAACCTTTTATGTAATAACCAGTTTGTGTCTTCATCAGCTTGAGTATAGAAACATTGCTCTAAAGGAGAGCTTTCCATATCCATTACATACACATTCCCTCTTCTGGGAGCAATCAATACCACCTTCCAATCCTTGTTAAATACAATGCCCTGAGCAATATTGAACAGAACTTGATAGCCATCATCACATAGTTGACTTACACTGATCAGGTTATATTTCAAACCATTCACATATGCAACTCGTCTGAATTTGACTTGTCCATTGTTCAGGACACCATACCCCTCAGTTTTTCCACAACCATCATTTCCAAAAGTAATGGAGGGTCCATCAGAAATTATGAACTCCTCCAGCAGGGTCTTACATCCGGTCATTGTCCTGCCAGCCGCACTGTCAAGATACCAAATATATTTCTTTCGATCGCCCTGCACGTCCACCAGATTGATTAGTTAGATTTGGGAACCCATCGACTGATGGGTTCACTGGACCCTCCCTTGTAGGTCCCTGGGGGTATCTGGTTGAGTTCACTTTCTTGGACAGTAGACTTTTCTGAAAATACTACTGGAGTAGACAGTTTTGAAACCTTTTTCTTTTTCTCAACAGGAGACACATTTTTATCTTTCTTAGAAAAAGGTTTAGAATTTTGTTTAGGGCCAGATGAAGTACCTTCAAAATTGTCCAATCTTGCATTACAACTTTGAACCTGACAAGCCAGTAGTTGAAACTGGCTCTCCAACCTTAACAAAATAGTTTCTTCAGATGACACCTGAGCCTTTCCAGATGACTGGACTTTAGGCTTAGGAAGGGAAACATTCTTTTTCTTTGGAACTGAAGGTTCCTTCGAAGCAGACTGAGGCAAAGGTTTCTTTTGATTGACCTTTTTAACTGGAGCAGTCATCTGTGATGCTCCAGTCTTAACCTCTGGGAGTTGAACTGGAATAACACGGGCTTTGGGGGTGACAAGCTCATCACAGATGGTACTTGGCCTGACCTCCACTGGTAAACGGTCAATAACTGGGACAAGTGATGCAACATGGGTATTTCCATCCAGATAAGCTCGTTTTTGAGTTGGAAATTGATTTACTGCTGCATCATATGGCTTTCTGGTTTCTAGCCATGATTTTATGACTTGTTTTTCTTTTTCTAAAATAATTTTCAGGTCTTGTTTTTCTTGAACCAGTTGTTCAGTTACCAAAACTTGTGCTTGAAATGCCAGTTCAATATCTTGAAGTTCTTTTAATTTTGATTTTAAAGATGAGATTTCAGAGGAATCTGTTTCTAGACCATTGATACTGTCAGATCTAACAGTTTCAACAAAAATTAAATCAGAATTAAGAGCTTCAGCAATGTCCAGTTTTAGTTCTGGGTCAGTTTCAATATCATAATCACTGACCTTTTTTATCACTATATCCACCCATCTTCCAGATGTGACATCTTCCTTTACCAGGTGCTCTTGATCTGCCAGAGCCATGTAACAACAATCTTTTTCCTCATCTTCATCAACTGATGAATCATCAGAGGGAACCCATTTTTCTTCAGTAGTTGCAATCATACATTTATTATTGTCTTGTTCTTGTGACATGAGAGCAATTTGAGCCTTAAGCTTTTTGTACTTGGACTTGTAGCTATCATCAGGCTTTTGATAAGAAACAGATGGACCAGGCTGGGATACAAACTGACTGGACTTGCATTCCTTCATGAAATGATCTCTTCTGCCACACTTAAAGCATGTCAGATTAGTCTTATCAGTAGAAGTACTGGATGCATGTTGTCCACTGGGCCTATTTGCTCTTGCTTTGAAACGGTTAAACGTTTTAGCAATCATTGCAACCAGATCATCGTTGTCAGATTCATCACAGTCTGGAGAGATATTATTTGTTACTCCGGATTCCATTAGTTCAGACATCATCTTCTTCATAGAAAATACATTCTCGGAAGACATTAATGCAGCACACGGTGGTTCAGTATGACTGACCACTATGGAACTACTGGAAGCATGATTTAAAGCATCTTTTTCTGCCTCAACTCTTTGAGCTTGATTTTCTTCAGTAAATCTGAAGGCTCCATATAGGGTTGATAGAGTGTAAGAGTGCAAAGTTTTACCTTGTCTTAAGACCAGGATCATGTGAGACCATTTGGTGGGTAAAATATCACAAAATTTCTCCAGAAGTATATCCTTGTCTTTCTCAACCCCCAGTCCTCTCAACTGATTAATAATGCTCATAAATCTGGTGTAAGTACCAGTGAGAGTCTCATTGGGGAGAGCAAAAAATGACTCATACTTCTTGTTTAAGGAGACCTTTCTGGTGACAATGGTGTTATCACCTCCTTCAAACTGGTTCACCAGTTCATCCCACATGGATTTAGCACTGGGATAAAGAACTAGTGTGGGAATTAGGATTTCTGGAACAGCCCCGAGGATCATGTTTTTGAGAATGGTGTCTAAATTTACCAATCTCCTCTCCTCTTCAGACCAATGTTCCTCCCTCTTTTCCCTTCCAGATCTAGATCCAGTTGGATCAAGAAGTGGGTTGAGAGGTAGTCTAGGCACATATGGTCCTTCATTTAAAATTTTCATCATATTCCTCTCAATACCAGTAACATGTAATATCATCCTAGCTTTCCACGTACCAAATTCATCACTGTTCACATTGAATTTAGGAACAGGATTGTTTGAGTAGTGCACGTGCACATGTGGAGAAACAGGAGTAGGAGGAGGTGGAGGATTATTATTGACAGCGGGTGGTGGTTCATTAACATTAGGTTCAGGATTGCCTTGAGTATTTTCTGGGTTGGCCAACAAGAAAGCAGATCTAGGCAATTATGTTAGCCTTCTGCTCTGATACCACTTGTAAGTCCCTCACTTGATGGTTTAACCCACTAGTGTAAAATACAACAAGTCAAGTATGCACTAGAATGGACTAGTATTACTTAAATATAAATGCAAGTATATAAATAAAGTAATACAAGACTTAAAGCAATAAATAATGTAAAGGTGGAACACAATGTAATTTTCAAGTGTATTTTATTTATGATGTTAAATAAAATACAAGGTTGTTGCGGAACCAAGATATTACAAGAATTGTAAGTATCCTAACAACCTATGAATTACAAATGATCTATACTTGCTAAATAGTCTCCTTTGATCGAAACACTTAAAGTTGTGAAGTATTCCTTGTTGCGATCGAGAGTATTTAGACAAGTTCACCAAAATTGCAAAAGTAATTGGAACGAGGTAAATGACTTGGTATTTATAGGCAAATAAATTCAACAGTGAATTTATTATGCCGTACAAATATGGTTGCATACATTTAAGGAAACAACTTTAATTCCTTAAATGCATTGGTTAAGGTACAAGGATAAAGTCATGTTGATGTGACTTGTCATCCTTTTCACCAACCACCTTCACACGAGTGTTGTACTTTTATCAATAGACAAATGGATTGTCCGGGTAAAAGCGTGTAAAGGCAAAAGTCAATTCCTCGTAATCAGTGTTCAGATTTGTAAGGTCTAGAACACTGACAAAGCTCCAGTCATCGATCAGTTAAGACTGCCAGTGGTCCCCGCCATTTGTCAGTCTTCTTTCTTCAGACTTCAGTCTTTGACTTCAGTGAGAATGTCTTCAGTGGGATGATCTTAACTGGAGTGAAGTCCAGTGAGCTGAAATCTGGTGACTCCAGATTTCCTATACAAGTAAGGCGCTTACTGGTTTTCAATTATTTCTGGAAAAATCTTCAGTACCGCTCCAGTCTACAAGTCTAGAGTGGGTCCAGTAGAATTGGACCTAACATACACAAAACAAGGAAAATGCTAGACTTACAAACAACATACAAACAAAACTTTACAAACACATGTGGAATGTGATTTGGACCAATAAACAAAGAGAGAGAAACAAGAGTGATGAAAAATAAAATGATTTGATTGTTGGAAAGATATGTTTGTAAACTCTTGTTTGTATTTAACTTGTAAATATAGCATCTCTGTACCGAATTTTGGTGTTGATAAAAGGATTATCAGAGCCCCTTCTTCCCCAATCCCCCAATCACCTGCCCTAAAAAATCAAACAAAATCAAATTTCAATCCTAACAATAATAATTATAATTATAATAATAATAATGTCGTTTTCTAGATCAATTGTGAGTCCCTTAAGTTCGATGGTTAACCAAGAAAGTGTATAATACAACAAGTCTAATAAGCACTAGAATGGACTAGTATTACTTGTAAATAAATGCAAGAATATATAAACAAAGTAATACAAGACTTAAAGCAATAAACAAGTAAAGTGGACCATTATGTATTTTTCAATTGTGTATTTTATTTATGATGTTAAATAAAATACAAGGTTGTGCGGAATCAAGATAATACAAATAAGTATGTATCCTAACAACCTATGAGTTACAAATGATCTATATTTGTCAAATAACTCTTTTGGATCGAGATACTTAAAGTTGTGAAGTATCCCTATTTAAGATCGAGAGTATTTGGACAAATTCACTTTCATGCAAAGTGTATGCTTAAAAAGTATTTTTCTCAAGGAAATGACTTTGTATTTATAGGCAACAAAATTCACCAGTGAATTTTGTGCCGTACAAATATGGTTGCATACATTTAATGATCCGACAAGAACATTAAATGTATTGGATAAGGAGTAAGGATAAAGTCACATCAAATGACTTTGTATTTATAGGCAACAAAATTCACCAGTGAATTTTTTGCCGTACAAATATGGTTGCATACATTTAATGATCCGACAAGAACATTAAATGTATTGGATAAGGAGTAAGGATAAAGTCACATCAAATGACTTTGTATTTATAGGCAACAAAATTCACCAGTGAATTTTTTGCCGTACAAATATGGTTGCATACATTTAATGATCCGACAAGAACATTAAATGTATTGGATAAGGAGTAAGGATAAAGTCACATCAAATGACTTTGTATCCTTTTATCCAACCATCTTACACACGTATACTTTGGTAAAGAACAAGTGGATTGTTCTTTGGAAAGTGTGTAAAGGCAAAAGTCAATCCTCGATATCAGTGTTCAGACTTGTAGGGTCTAGAACACTGACAATCCTCCAATGTACAGATCTGGTAAGACTTTCCAGTGGACTCCGCCATTTGTCAGTCTTTTTTCTTCAGACTTCAGTCTTTGACTTCAGTCAGAATGTCTTCAGTAGAGTTGATCTGGACTGGGGTGAAGTCCAGTGAGCTCATCTGGAGAATACTCCAGATTTCCTATACAAGTATTTTGCTCACTGGTCTTCCATTATTTCTGGACAAATCTTCAGAGGGACTCCAGATTCCAAGTCTGGAGTAGGTCCACTAGAACACGTTTCTAGTCAGATCTTCAGTGAGGCTCCAATAGTCGAGTCTGGAGCGAGTCCAGTAAATCTGGACTAAATCTGGACCTAACAAATTCCCTCTATTTGTTTAGAAATAATGCAAGTGTTTTCAAGCTTGAATCTATACATTTTGTATGCTTGAAAAATACAAGTTTCGATTTGTCTAAAAAATCTAAGTTACTGGAAAACACTTTATAGATCATGAGTGTTTTCAGTTTCATCTTTTAAGTTCTAACTTAGACTAAATCTGATCATTTACTTATAAGAATAAAAAAATTGCAACTATTATTACATACATCAACTGATAAATAGTATACAATTTTCATAAGACAATAATGTACAACAAGTAAATGATAAGAGTCAGGCCCTTCTTTTTGATGTCTGTCCTGGAGCATCTTCAATAGCCTTTCTCTTTGGTGATGGAGAAGATGGTATTGATTCTGGCGTTCTTATGCCAATTGCAACTTCCATCTGTTGCTTTCTTCTCCATACCTTTTCAATCCTTTTCAGAAATGCTTTAACATCAGTCGACACATTTGTCTTCCCCCTGAACGTTAAAGCGATTTCTTTCAGTTCACTCCATCCAAAAGCTTAGACTGAAGTACTTTTCCTCTCATCAGTAAAGTTACCCTCCTTGGTCAACTTTACTTCAAACTTAGACATGCCTTCATTATTTTCAGCCAATTTGATTTCAGCACCAGTGATCCTTCTGGCATCAGCCCTGAAATTCAACATGTCATTGTATTTTTCTTTCAGCTAGGCTTGCTGGATCAATGATTCAGTTTCCTTGGACACTTTCCTTTGCTCTACAGCAGATTGGAGTTCTTGACGATTGATTTTTCGAGAGGTGTCCAGGGGAATGAAATTGCTTACATCAGCATCTTTGATTGCTTTGATTTGTCTGGCAGTCAATTTTGGTAAACCAGTAAGTCTCTTCCTGTACTCTATCTCCAGAGCACCAGCATTCTTTCTGATCTTTTTCTGGAGACTTACCAGTTCATCCTTCCTTTGTCTGATGAGTTCTGGTACACTCACGCCATAAATTATCGAATCATAGACTTGTTCTTCTTCAGCGTAGAAAGAGCGTACATGAACATCATCCAATAAACTCAAACATTGATGAACTCTGGGGTCATCTTTCATCTTTTTATATACTTCAATATTAATGCCTAACCTGCCAGCATTGTAAGAATCCAGAGTACCCATTGTTGCCATCTCCCTTTGATGGGCCAGCAGTTCATCTTTTTGATTTCTTTTGAAAATCTCTATCATGATGCATTCTTGTTCAAGCTTCTTGGATGTTTCATCATCAGCATCTTCAACAGTTTGCTCTTCCTCTCCAGATTCCATTTGTTGTTTTCCCTTAACTGACTTTAGAGTTGATGGAATATCTGGGAAGGACTCAAACTGGGGCTCACTGGCTTCAGTACCAGTAGCTTCTTCAGTTGATTTTTTGAGAAGTGACCAGGGGAATGAAATTGCTTACATCAGCATCTTTGATTGCTTTGATTTGTCTGGCAGTCAATTTTGGTAAACCAGTAAGTCTCTTCCTGTACTCTATCTCCAGAGCACCAGCATTCTTTCTGAGCTTTTTCTGGAGACTTACCAGTTCATCCTTCCTTTGTCTAATGAGTTCTGGTACACTCACGCCATAAATTATCGAATCATAGACTTGTTCTTCTTCAGCGTAGAAAGAGCGTACATGAACATCATCCAATAAACTCAAACATTGATGAACTATGGGGTCATCTTTCATCTTTTTATATACTTCAATATTAATGCCTAACCTGCCAGCATTGTAAGAATCCAGAGTACCCATTGTTGCCATCTCCCTTTGATGGGCCAGCAGTTCATCTTTTTGATTCTTTTGAAAATCTCTATCATGATGCATTCTTGTTCAAGCTTCTTGGATGTTTCATCATCAGCATCTTCAACAGTTTGCTCTTCCTCTCCAGATTCCATTTGTTGTTTTCCCTTAACTGACTTCAGAGTTGATGGAATATCTAGGAAGGACTCAAACTGGGGCTCACTGGCTTCAGTACCAGTAGCTTCTTCAGTTAGCCCGGCTTCAGTGCCATATGATCTTTGTCTTTCAGTTAGCCCGGCTTCATTGCCATATGCTCTTTGTGACATGTGCTTCAGAGTTTGGTCACCAGATGACTTTTCCCCCTCGGAACGATCTCCAGTTCTTGACTTGAGATCATTCCATAATTCTTCAAGCATAAGTCTGTCCAGTGCACCAAATGTTGTACCTGCTACTGGAGTTGTTTCAGACACAACTTTCTTAAGTGCCTGCACTTCCTTCTGAACATTTGCAACAGCTTTAGGCAAGTATTTTGGCAACTTCTCATCCAGTAAGTTGTGTACTTGGGGTAACACCCCATCATGAATGCTACGAAGAACAGTCTCAGAAACTTCTTCACATATTTCTTTCAGCATATTGTTTCTGAACTTCCTTGTACATGCATCACTTATTGTGCTAACAACTGCATCCTGGTCCAGTGTGGGTCTTGTCTCCAGAGAACTGACCCTGAAAACCAAATTCTGAACATCTTCTTTCAGATCTGCCAGTTCGCCTGTGACTGCAGTCTGAACAGAACTAACCAGCCTAGTCTCTAATCCCTGGACTGCCATTTTGATCTTTTCAGTGTTGTTATTTGTGGCCAGTACCAGTTCATCAAGCTTCTCATAAACCAGCTTCTCATTCCCAGCAAAGACATTCATTTCAGAAGCCAAGTTATTTGATAATAATGATTTGAAGTCTGAAATAACCTGTGATGAAGTCTGGAGTGATCTCTCCAGGTCCGCCACCTTACTTAAAAGACCTTGGACCTCGACAGAAGATGAAGTGGAGAGACCACTGGGAGGTTCAAGAGTTGAGGGCAATCTGGTCATTAGAGGAACTTGTGCCCAGTCCTCTTCAGTTGCAGCTTCAGATGTTGCAACTGGTGACACCGGCGCACGAGGTGGAGGTTGAGATTCTGAAGGTTGATTGGTTGTTGGAGTGAAGTATTGAGTGTGTTCTGGAATTGAAGGTGGTGGTGGTGGTGGCATGTTTGATTGTGGTGTGGCATTTCTGGTGGAGGTGTTGGCATTTCTGGTAGATTTTCTTCTTCTTGTACATCTTCACCCAGAAAATTCATGTTAACATCAAAGCCTTCAGACATTGGGGAGTCAACATCATCCCATTCTGGAGTAGTCCCAACTGTCTGTTCACCAGGCTGTTCACCAGTTTCAACATGAACCTGTTCACCAGCTTCTACATTCAAGTCTAGTGGAGCCTCTTGCTCACCAAAAACATGTTCATCAGTCTGAACATCTTCTTCAACTTCCTGAAACAACCTGCTCAACAACCTCTTGTTCAAAAATTGGTGATCCATCTAGATTCATAACATCACCAGGATGTCTTTCAGGATTTACCTGAAGTCCTGCTCTCATCAGACGCCTATTAGTTCTAGGTCGTCTGGAAGGTTCAACAACTTTTGTACCTTGACCTTCTGGAGCAACTTGTCTAATGGGCTGTACAGCCTCAATGATCTGTACATCATCACCAGATGGTCCTTCAATAGCTTGACCTCTATCTGGACCCATTTCAGCTTCTTCCCTTTGGAAGGAAAGCATGGACTGAGGAATATCTACCTCATCCAGTGGAGACCTAAGGTTGACCAGGTCCCTCATATACTCACTCATAGAAAAGTGAGTAGTATTAAAATCATACTGGTCGCCAAGAGCATTCTTAAACATAAGAGAAAGGAAACGAATATAAGGAACAAATGGTTTTCTTCCTTTCACTCTTAGGCGCTCAACCAGGTCATCAAAAAGGATCTGGGAAAAGTCCACTCTAAGCCCAAACCATAAGCAGTAGGCAATCTGGAGGTGGGTTTGATTAATCTGGTTTAACCCTCCAGAACTTCCTCCCAGACACTCAACAATATGGGTGAAGAAATATCTCCATGAGTCTGACAGCTTGCTCATGTAGATAGTCCCTTTCCTGGATAGCTGGCCATGCTCATCCAAGATATCTGTGTGCCCCATTAGTCTGCACACTTCCCTTGTATTTATACCAGTGGAAA
>CM067169.1:140458773-140494206 GCA_034093135.1 Erigeron breviscapus
ATTACAAGACTTGAATATGAAATACATAACACATCTAGAATGCTTTTGTCACCGAGAAACATGCACCAACAGTCTCCCCCTTGACACCAGCATCTAGATGTGACCTTCAAGTCTTCGTTTGTCTTCCTAAGTGCTGGCCACCACCCTGTCATCAGGAACTTCAGTCTAAGGTACTGGTGCGGAAGCACTTGGCTCATCTTGTGCTGGAGGGACCACATTCTGATTGTCCCCAACCGGAGCCCCTGCTTCTGCATTTGGCTCATCTGCTGCTGGAGGAACCACATTTTGATTGTACCCAGCCGGAGCCCCTGCTCGCACCGGTCTAGGTATTTTGTCAAAGAATCTTCGATTGTTAGCATTGTGAAGTCCCAAACTCTCTAGATGGTTTAACCCAAAGTGTAAAATACAACAAGTCTAATAAGCACTAGATTGGACTAGTATTACTTGAATATAGATGCAAGTATATAAACAAAGTAATACAAGACTTAAAGCAATAAACAAGTAAAGTGGACCATTATGTATTTTTCAATTGTGTATTTTATTTATGATGTTAAATAAAATACAAGGTTGTGCGGAATCAAGATAATACAAATATGTAAGTATCCTAACAACCTATGAATTACAAATGATCTATATTTGTCAAATAACTCTTTTGGATCGAGATACTTAAAGTTGTGAAGTATCCCTGTTACGATCGAGAGTATTTAGACAAATTCACCTTTAATGCTAAAAGTAATTTTAACGAAGAAATGACTTTGTATTTATAGGCAAACAAATTCACCAGTGACAAGGTCATTAAATGCATTGGTTAAGGTACAAGGATAAAGTCACATCAATATGACTTTATTCTTTTAACCAACCACCTTTACACACGTAAGCACTTTAGTAAAGAACAAGTGGAATGTTCTTTGGAAAGTGTGTAAAGGCAAAAAGTCAATTCCTCGATATCAGTGTTCAGACTTGTAAGGTCTAGAACACTAACAAACCTCCAGTCGTAGATCTGGTAAGACTTTCAGTGGACTCCGCCATTTGTCAGTCTTCTTTATTCTAACTTCAGTCTTTGACTTCAGTGAGAATGTCTTCAGTAGAATAGATCTGGACTGGGGTGAAGTCCAGTGAGCTAATCTGGAGGATGTCTCCAGATTTTCTATACAAGTATTTTGCTCACTGGTCTTCCATTATTTCTGAACAAATCTTTAGAGGGACTCCAGTTTCCAAGTCTGGAGTAGGTCCAGTAAATATCATTTCTGGACAGATCTTCAGTAAGGCTCCAGTAGTCGAGTCTGGAGCGAGTCCAGTAAATCTGGACCTAACAAGCATGGATATACTCAACTAAATAGAACTTCACCATTCTTTCATAGACACCCTTTATGCCTATAAAGAGTTGTGAACTTCTTAGCTGATGCCTATGTGTGAGTCCCTTAAGTTCGATGGTTAACCAGGAAAGTGTATAATACAACAAGTGTAATAAGCACTAGAATGGACTAGTATTACTTGTAAATAAATGCAAGAATATATAAACAAAGTAATACAAGACTTAAAGCAATAAACAAGTAAAGTGGACCATTATGTATTTTTCAATTGTGTATTTTATTTATGATGTTAAATAAAATACAAGGTTGTGCGGAATCAAGATAATACTAATAAGTATGTATCCTAACAATCTATGAGTTACAAATGATCTATATTTGTCAAATAACTCTTTTGGATCGAGATACTTAAAGTTGTGAAGTATCCCTGTTTAAGATCAAGAGTATTTGGACAAATTCACTTTCATGCAAAGTGTATGCTTAAAAGTATTTATGTCAAGGAAATGACTTTGTATTTATAGGCAACAAAATTCACCGGTGAATTTTGTGCCGTACAAATATGGTTGCATACATTTAATGATCCGACAAGAACATTAAATGTATTGGATAAGGAATAAGGATAAAGTCACATCAAATGACTTTGTGTCCTTTTATCCAACCACCTTTACACACGTAAACTTTAGTAAAGAACAAGTGGATTGTTCTTTGGAAAGTGTGTAAAGGGAAAAGTCAATCCTCGATATCAGTGTTCAGACTTGTAGGGTCTAGAACACTAACAATCCTCCAGTGTTCAGATCTGGTAAGACTTTCCAGTGGACTCCGCCATTTGTTAGTCTTCTTTCTTCAGACTTCAGTCTTTGACTTCAGTCAGAATGTCTTCAGTAGAGTTGATCTGGACTGGGGTGAAGTCCAGTGAGCTAATCTGGAGAATTCTCCAGATTTTCTATACAAGTATTTGCTCACTGGTCTTCCATTATTTCTGGACAAATCTTCAGAGGGACTCCAGATTCCAAGTCTGGAGTAGGTCCAGTAAATATCATTTCTGGACAGATCTTCAGTAAGGCTCCAGTAGTCGAGTCTAGAGCGAGCCCAGTAAATCTGGACTAAATCTGGACCTAACACTATGTAATCTTTTCAAGTCCATCCTTGATAGATTAATAAGCTGAAGTGGATCGTAGACTCTAAGCAGTTCCTTGTGCCCAGTAGCTCTTGTAGACATAACAATAGCTGTTGCACTATAGTCATCTACTCTCCAATAATCCATGTCACCAAGCATGTTTTGCGGCCATTTCTTCAGAGGAACTTTACGAACATTCTTGATCTTGTTTATAAATCTAACAATGATCTCTTCTCCGTTCGGTCCTTGAGTGACGTGCTTCTTTAACGGAGTTGGTTTGAACTTGAACTTTCTCGGGTCTGACTCTCCACTCTGCTTGAGATGATTGTCATTCTTGATCCAGCTCTTAAACAACTTCGCATTCTTGTGATTACCAATCAGGCCTGCAAGGCCATAGAAATCTGCCTTGGGCATTGAATTAAAAGCTTCAAAGTTAGGCTCTAGGTACTGACATCCATCAAGTCTTTTCATCATGAAAAGCCTCTTCTCCTTATCAAAAGTCCAACTGAGGATGAGTTCTTGTAGACAAGATGCACGAAGATCTTTGACAAATTCGAAATACCTGTGAGAAAGAGGTACATCCAAAACCAAGTATGGATGGTTCGGATTCGCACGATAAACATTTGGCAAGACATGACAATACTCATCTTCATCATCAGAATCAAAAGTATCACTAATCTCTCTGCCCGGTTCATCTGTGAAGCTGCTACCAATAAGCTCAGCATCTCTTCCTGTACCTTTCTTGTAATAGACTGTAAACTTCAAACCCTGAGCAGGAAGCTCATAAAAGGATTTTATTTTACGTTCCTTCTGACCTTCAGACTCAAAGAGATTCGGGTTTGTAGCAAGTGCATCTTCAAATTCAAACCTATGCTCAGGTGATGCCATCACTCCTTGCCAATCTGAGTAAGGTATCCATTCCCCCACCTCTGAGCCTTCCGAATCTTCTTCAGCCATGTCATCCAAGTTTCTGATAGCATCGATGGCAACGAGCTCCTCATCACTCTCAGAGCCACATGCATGAGTCTGAAAACCGTCATCTACATCTCCAGTCGGTAATGGGGAAGTATCTTCAGTGATACCTTTCCGTTTGTCTTGAGCCATGGGAGCCTGAGAGGTACCGGCAGCATCATGCTGGCTTTGCTCCCCCTGAGATATAGCAATCGGAGTGCCAATCCGAAAGCCCCTTGATAATCTTGAGATCTCTTCTTCTCATCTGCTCGGATCATCATCCTTATCCTCTCTTCTTTGCTTCCTAAGGACACTATCTCTGCAGGTTGGATCTATCTCCCCCTGAGATTGAAGATTATCAACAATCTCATTTAGCTTCTCAAAATCTTCATCAAAGCTTGCTAGACCCGCAGTTTGGCTCTCTATGGCTTCTTTGTGTTTGTTCAGCTTCTTGACAACTCTTTTCAGATGCACGGTTGTCTCAGACTGAATCTTCTGTAGAGCCTCATGCCTTGTCTGTAGTTGACACTCTATGTCTTCAACTCTTCAAGCTATTGATGGTGTGACTCTTCTTGCTTGGAAAACCTTTCCGTCAAGCTTGCAACCAAGACTCTGATATCTTCAAGTTCTTTCTCTAATCCTGACACAATTTTGTCATTGGATCTTGAGCTGCTTGGTTGAGAAGAAGTCACAGATGGTCTAGGAGGGATAGTCGGTGGAATTGTTGAAGTAGACACTATGGTCTTGATGTAGAAGCATGTGGTTGCTGGATTGTAGAATTTCCAACAACCAGAAGTGCAACCGAACTTTGAGGCATTGATGTTGAAGCAGCACTGGTAAATAAAGAGAAAGAAGACCCTGTTGCCGATAGTCTGATTCTTTTCCTTGACGACTCGACCGGTGCTCTCATCAATCCTTTACCTACTCCCCTAGGTCTCTCGGCTACATCCTCAGATACTCTCTGAACACACTCTTCTCGTCTCTGAAGCTCAGACTCACTCCCTAGTACCTCTTCCACATCCACATCCATCATTACACCAAGTCCAGTTGACTCATGGGTGCCCGATGGACCTTCTCCAGCTCTTCTCTTCCTTTTGAGCTATCGAGGCGGACTATCTTCTTCATCTTCCTCCTCTTCTGGCTGGAAGTCTGCATCAGCCTTAAGTTCCCTTTCAGAACGAGCAACACGTTTTGCTTGAAGAAGCTTACGTGCTCTCCCCTGAGGGTCCTCATGACCATCATCATCATCACTGGAGCTCTCGTCTTGATCACTCGCAGTGGCATGAGGATCACTACTTGCCTCATCATCAGCCTCGTGATCCTCGAACAACTCGTCGATCTCTGCCTCTAGATCAGCCCGAGCGTCATACTATTGAACCTGGTTGATAACATCGTCAGGTTCCAACAGTTGGTGTGCAACATTGGCAGCTTCTTCAGCATTGCCTTGACCCTGATCCACTTGGAAGAACAAATCTTCAACGGCTTCAGGTTGAAGTGAGGGTTGTTGCAAGGGTGGTTGTTGTTGCTGTTGTTGTTGGTGCTCGGTGTGCTGCAGGTGGTGGTTGAGGAACATGTTGTGGAGCTGCAGCAACATTTTCTTCAACATCAGACCCATCATGTGCAAATCCGTCATTGTCTGGTCCCACATATGCCGGATTTATTACTGCACCGAATAATTATCTGTCAGTCGGTCGAGCTGGAGGTGGGAGTGGACCTCTATAATAGTAACTATCGCTAAATAAGAGATTTGGAATGGTAGTTACTCGCTCGACAGGACCCACCTGTGGTAGATTGGGCAGGCGAGCGTTAATGATCATCATGATGAATTGAGGATACATCAAGAAACGCTCGTCAGCAGCTGCACCAATTTGCCTTCTTATCTCGTTGAAGAAGAAACGAGAAAAGTTGTATGTTAGAATTATAAATGTAGTAGTTGATTTGTGTACTTTATATTGTTTTATACTTAGAATGTAAACATGTTAATATGGAAGGGGGCATAGTGTAAATTGCTCTTATGTATATAAACCCCCTCCATAATGTAATTTGTAACCTTTTACCACATAATACAAACTAATCTTTCCCTGACATCTCTCTACTCTCTCTCTACTTTCTCTCACTAGAAACCTCCATTAACACACACTAAAGCTCACTAAAGCTCGAATTCTAGTCTTAACAATTGGTATCAGAGCACAATCAGAGTTGCTGAATGATCCACAAGCTTATTACAAGCTTAATTTGTGCTTAATTTCAGAATTTGAGCATTTTTTCTGAAAGGTTCATTCGCAGAGCTCACTGTTTCAGTGATTCCTGCAAATTAAGTGTGTTTCTGTCCTAATTTTGTTTACCGATCGATTTCATATCATTATATCTTCCTTCGCTATCAATTTCAGAGGCTAATTTCATCATTTGAAGTGTTTTCGATCGAGCTCTACAAATCGCATGTTCGTGAGGGTTTGAGTTCCAGTTGAAATTAGCATCTAATTTGTTTGAGGATTTGTGCGCATTGATTTTTTGAACATTTTGGTATAAAATTCGAGTTCTAACTCGCAAAAATGAAGAAGATATCGAAGATTTTCAGTCTTCTCTGCAAATAAGGGGTTGGCTAAACATAGAAGATAACCTAACCGACTATTTTGTCGGGTTGTGGTTACTCGCATTTGCAGAAGTCGCTGGCTAAGTGGTGTTCTTACTTGTACTATTTGCAGAGCATCTTGCTCGGCAAATACGTGGTTCAGAAATTTGGCTAAGGACTGGAACTTCACTTGTTCTATTTGCAGAGCATCTTGCTCGGCAAATAGTAGTTTTTGAGAATTGAGAATTCTTGATTTAAGACTAGTGCTACTTGCATTGTTTGCAGAAGTTTAGCTCGGCAAACAAGTGATTTTGGGTGGAGTGACTAAGTACAAGTTCTATTTGTACTGTTTGCAGAGTTATTTGCTCGGCAAATAGTTGAAATTGATCCTTCGACCAAGTGACTTTATAAGTTGTACTGTTTGCAGAGATTTAAGCTCGGCATTCAGTTGTTTTTAAGAATTTGGTCACTTACACTATTTGCAGAGAACTAAGCTCGGCATTTAGTTGTTTTTAAGAACTTGATCACTTACACCATTTAAGAAAGAGTTTGTTGGAGGTGATAAGAAATATGAAAATCAGAGGAAGTTTGAGAAGAAGGTAATGGAGAGAAGGAATGAAGAAAAGAAGTGCTATAACTATGGCTTGACTGGACATTTTGCAATCAACTGCACCAAACCTCGACAGAAGAACTCCGAGTACTACAAGTACAAACTTTTGCTGGCAAGACAAGAGGAAAGCGGAATTGCTCTTCTCGCTGAGGATGACAAGTGGTTACATCTTTCTGATGAGGAGACAGACGAACTTGCAGCAAATGTGTGCTTCATGACAAAGATCAAGAAGTCAAAGGAGTTGGAGGAAGAAGATGAAAGTGTTTCTGAAGTCGAGGATGAGGTAATCTCTATTCCCAAATCTGTGTTGAAATATTATATGGATATGGTTGAGACAGCAAGGAAAGACTGCAGGGAGTTGAGTAAAAAGAATCTAAAATTAAAGAAAGATTTGGAGGACAAGAAAAAGATTTTCAAATTAAAATTGATACATTTCAAAAAGAATTTGAAAATTTGAAATCTGAAAAAGCAGCAGTCACTTTTACTCAAAACTCCAAACTACATCTTGAGAAACAAGAACTTGAGACCAAAGTTCTTGAACTGAGCAAGATTGTACGACAACTTCAAGTTGAGAAGACCAATGAGATGTTTCGAGCAAATGCTTTGGCTGAAGACATTGAGTCTTTGAATGTCAAGATGAAAGAATCTATCACTGATGTGACGGAATTTGAAAATAAAATTTCTGACCTAAAATATGAATGTTGTATAAAAGATTCTCTTAAACAAAAACTTGATAAAGAAAATGATGAGTTGAAAGTTGAAATCAAGTCATATCAAGAAAAGTTGTATAAGATAAATCGTTCATATCAACAAGTCTATTTAAACAGGCCCAGAAATTCAGAAACAATTTTCACATCAGGGTTGGGTTATAATAATCCAAAATGTTTGCTCGAAGCACAAAAAGAAGTCCCATTGTTATACAACGAATCTTATCTGAGATGTGGGATGACAGACCAATTTGTGAGACCGGCCAATAGTGATTATGAGGCTGATGATTTTCTAGAAAAGGGTGCAAAAGTCTATTTTAACTATGCGTTAATGGATGAGTCATATGACTTCTTTGCTAACTCTACACAGAAGACAATCAAAGACAATCATGAGGCTGTAATACCCGAAATTCTAGAGTGTTTTACCGAAAAACCTTTGGAAAATTCAAATCCTATTCCAAAACCTGAATATTTGAGACCTTATGTGCCACAAAAAGTTTTGGAAATGGTAATTGAAGATCTGGAAAAGTCTCTTGAGAAAAAGTAATCTTTGATAGAAAATTTGATGACTCAAAATCATTATGTCATTGACTCACCCAAGAATCATGAAAATGAGTGTGACCACCCCAATTGTCCTGTTTGTGAAGTTATGGCCACTCCATCTCCATCAACCAAATCTGTCTGTCAAAATGAGAAAACTTCACAAAATACATGTTCTATAAGTGAAATCATGAATGCATCTGTGGAAACTGAGAGTCAAGTTGTCCATGTTTCTGTTCAAACTGATGGTGATTTAGATGATGTTCATGATATTGATGATTATTTTTTCCCAATTACCTCTGAAATTGAGACTTTCACCAAATTTTCTGAGGAACTCAATCTTACTTGAATGAAATTGATGCTTTCAAACAAAAGTTTGAAAAAGAAAGAGAACAGAGATTAAATGTGCTAAAGGAACTTAATGATTTAAAAGTTGAATCCCAACTTCAGAAAATAGCACTTCAATTTCATACAGAAAATGAAAAAGCATCAATTTCACTCAAGCAAAGTCCATGTCCAATGAAGAAAAGTGACGTCAGTGTGAAGTTGGAAACCGATGAAATGTCAACATTTTTGGAAGACAATCATGATTTTGATCCTGAGTTTGAAAAACATTTTGTTAAAAAGGAAGAAAAACTTGATTTTAATCTAAAGAAGATTCCAAAGTCACACTCTTCACAATCTTCATCAATCAATGAGTTCCAAAGACCAAAGACCACCAAACAATCAAAGTCCAACCCATTACCAAAGACTGTTTCAAAACCAAATACCAAACCAATACCCAAGACTGCTTCAAAACCAAATAACAAACCAATACCGAAGACTGTTGCAAAACCCAAGACTAACCAATCACCTGAGACTATTTCAAGACCAGAGAACAGAGATTAAATGTGCTAAAGGAACTTAATGATTTAAAAGTTGAATCCCAACTTCAGAAAATAGCACTTCAATTTCATACAGAAAATGAAAAAGCATCAATTTCACTCAAGCAAAGTCCATGTCCAATGAAGAAAAGTGACGTCAGTGTGAAGTTGGAAACCGATGAAATGTCAACATTTTTGGAAGACAATCATGATTTTGATCCTGAGTTTGAAAAACATTTTGTTAAAAAGGAAGAAAAACTTGATTTTAATCTAAAGAAGATTCCAAAGTCACACTCTTCACAATCTTCATCAATCAATGAGTTCCAAAGACCAAAGACCACCAAACAATCAAAGTCCAACCCATTACCAAAGACTGTTTCAAAACCAAATACCAAACCAATACCCAAGACTGTTGCAAAACCCAAGACTAACCAATCACCTGAGACTATTTCAAGACCAAAACCAAAGAAAGGTCCCAATGTGACCTCTAGGCAAACACAGATGTACAAGGTCAAATCTGAACCTAAATCACAGAAAGAAGTCAAAACAAGCAGTGGTCCGAAGATTGTTAAGATTGAAACTTTCTCATTAGGTAACAAACAACCTCAGCAGGTTAGGTATTCTAGTTTTCCTAGGCACTCTCAGAAGAATCCTAAGTGCACTTTACATAGGGTTAGAGATACTGTTACAGGCATGACTAAATACAAAGACCAGTATGGATGGTTGTCACCTAATAACATTAAGAAAGTGAATAAGACCACAGAACCCATCAAGAAGAAACCTGTTAAGAACATAAATGCAAAATTAGTTGCTAATTCTAAGAATGTTCATGTTTCAGGTGACTTGTGCATGAAAAGTAGCAGTAAATGGATTCCAAAAGATAAATTCTTGCATGCTACTAGAAAAGTTAAACTTGATGGACACACTACCCATGTCAAACAAGTGTGGATTGTCCGTAGATCATCTACATTAGATAATGCATCTAAATCTAGGACTAGTCCTGCTTGTACCAAATCATGTGTATAAACTTTTACATTCCCATGCTTGTAATTCGTATTTGTGTTTTGAACAAATTTGTGTGCTTGTGTGTTATTTCAATGAAATGTTTGTTTGTTTGTCATATGCTTGATGTTTATTTTGCTTTATTTTCTTTATGTGTACTTGCATGTTATCCACCTAACCTGCAAGGACCCAATCTACATGGGTACCTAAACCATATTCCTTGTCCTTGCAGGAATATCTCATTTGTGTATGGTATGTTGACTCGGGATGTTCTCGCTATATGAATGGAACCAAGTCAATTCTTTCGAACTTTGTTGAAAAGTTTATGGGAACCGTCAGATTCGGAAATGATCATATCGCTCCTATTCTTGGTTACGGAGACATTGTCAAAAATGGAGTCACCATCAAGAGAGTTTCCTACGTTGAAGGACTTGGACACAATCTCTTCAGTGTTGGTCAATTTTGTGACAATGATCTTCAAGTATTATTTAGGAGATATGAATGCAAAGTGCAAACTGAAGATGGTGTGGATATTCTGACTGGAACAAGAGACAATAATTTGTTCACAATTGATCTCAACAACATCCCATCCAACTCTTCAGAGATTTGTCTTCTTTCGAAAGCAACTGCACAAAACTCTTGGTTATGGCATCGCCGACTTTCTCATCTTAACTTTCAGACGATTAATACACTCGTGGATAAACAACTTGTTGAAGGTCTTCCGGACTACAAGTATGAAAGTGAACATGTTTGTCCAGCTTGTGCAATTGGAAAGATGAAGAAAGCTTCACACAAACCAAAGAAGCACTTAAGTACAGAAGGTCCTTTGCACCTTATTCATATGGATTTGTGTGGCCCAATGAAAGTTCAAAGTATCCATGGGAAGCGATACATTCTAGTGATTGTAGATGATTATTCTCGTTACACTTGGGTATTCTTTATTCATGCAAAGAGTGAAACTCCACAAGTGATTATTGATTTCATCAAGAAGACCCAAGTCAATCTTAAATCATCTGTCAGAATTGTTCGCTCAGACAATGGCACTGAATTCAAGAATTCAACAATTGATTCTTTCTTCAAGTCCATGGGTATTTCACACCAATTTTCTGCTGTCAGAACACCTCAACAGAATGGAGTAGTTGAACGTTGAAATCGAACTCTTGTTGAAGCAGCTAGAACAATGCTTGCCTATTCGAAGTTGCCACCAAATCTATGGGCTGAAGCTGTTGCAACTGCTTGTTTTACACAAAACAGATCCATCATAAACAAGAGGTTTGATAAAACTCCGTATGAGGTGATCAACAAAAGAAAGCCCAATGTGAACTTTTTACACATTTTTGGATGTGTATGTTATGTTCTCAATGATCGAGAAAATCTGGGCAAATTTGAACCAAAAGGCGATGAGGCATATTTCATCGGTTATTCAAGAGAATCCATTGCATATCGTGTATATAACCGAAGAACCAAGAGAATCGAAGAGAGTATGAATGTCAAATTTGATGAACTCTCAGGAATGGTTCTTGAACAACACAGTTCAAGACCCGAACTTCAATGTCCACAAGCTTCCGCAACTAAGACTGTATTAAATGTCAAATCATTCTCTACTCCGACTTCACAAGATTTGGATATCTTGTTTGAAGAATTTTTCCACGTTCCTAAGAAAGTGTCTGAATCTGATGAGATTTCAAATGAACCATCAAGTTCAAATTCGAAAGAGATGGATCCAAATGAGTCTTCACCATCACAATCATCAGATGTTAGTTCACCATCTGATTCTCCTCCACCTACTGCTTATTCAGAGTTGCATACTCAACCTCATGTTATCTCTCAAGTGACAAATCCATCAACCAATCCAGAAGATTATATTCAAGATAACTTTGTTGAACCAATTGCTACTTCACTTGAACAATTGACAGAACAACATACTCCTAATTTTATTGATTCTGAAGAATCTGGTGATCCAATTGACCCAATTCCTCACACAACCAAATGGACTAGAGCTCATCCGATTTCTCAAGTCATTGGAAATCCAACAACTGGAGTTCAGACAAGATCTGCTTCCGCAAATGAATGTCTGTTTGTGAATTTTCTAAGCATTGTTGAACCAATTGCTACTTCACTTGAACAATTGACAGAACAACATACTCCTAATTTTATTGATTCTGAAGAATCTGGTGATCCAATTGACCCAATTCCTCACACAACCAAATGGACTAGAGCTCATCCGATTTCTCAAGTCATTGGAAATCCAACAACTGGAGTTCAGACAAGATCTGCTTCCGCAAATGAATGTCTGTTTGTGAATTTTCTAAGCATTGTTGAACCAATTGCTACTTCACTTGAACAATTGACAGAACAACATACTCCTAATTTTATTGATTCTGAAGAATCTGGTGATCCAATTGACCCAATTCCTCACACAACCAAATGGACTAGAGCTCATCCGATTTCTCAAGTCATTGGAAATCCAACAACTGGAGTTCAGACAAGATCTGCTTCCGCAAATGAATGTCTGTTTGTGAATTTTCTAAGCATTGTTGAACCAATTGCTACTTCACTTGAACAATTGACAGAACAACATACTCCTAATTTTATTGATTCTGAAGAATCTGGTGATCCAATTGACCCAATTCCTCACACAACCAAATGGACTAGAGCTCATCCGATTTCTCAAGTCATTGGAAATCCAACAACTGGAGTTCAGACAAGATCTGCTTCCGCAAATGAATGTCTGTTTGTGAATTTTCTAAGCATTGTTGAACCAATTGCTACTTCACTTGAACAATTGACAGAACAACATACTCCTAATTTTATTGATTCTGAAGAATCTGGTGATCCAATTGACCCAATTCCTCACACAACCAAATGGACTAGAGCTCATCCGATTTCTCAAGTCATTGGAAATCCAACAACTGGAGTTCAGACAAGATCTGCTTCCGCAAATGAATGTCTGTTTGTGAATTTTCTAAGCATTGTTGAACCAAAGACAGTAAATGAAGCTCTAAGTTGTCCAGATTGGGTGAAAGCGATGCAAGAGGAACTGAATCAATTTGAAAGACTTGAGGTGTGGAAATTGGTTCCAAATCCTTACAAGAACAAGGAGCCAATTAAAACTAAGTGGATCTTCAAGAATAAAAAGGATGAAAATGGAGTAGTTGTACGCAACAAAGCACGATTGGTTGCAAAGGGATATTGCCAACAAGATGGAATTGACTACGATGAGACATTCGCACCAGTTGCACGAATTGAGGCTATTCGGATGTTTCTTGCCTATGCTGGCTACAAGAACTTCACAGTCTACCAGATGGATTTTAAAACTGCCTTATTGAATGGAATTCTCAAAGAAGAAGTGTACGTTGAACAACCAGAAGGTTTGTTAGGTCCAGTTCACCTGGAACTGGCCAGTCACCAGTTCACACTGACCAGTTCACCAGTTGCATCTGGTGACCAGTAAACTGGTGACCAAGAAGATTTGTCGAGAAATATATTGAAGTCCAGTTGCACCGTACAGTTAACGCAACTGAAGACTTCCTCCAGTTGAGAACTGACCAAGTTGAAGAAACATTCCAGTTGAAGTCGAAGACAACAAATGGAAGAAAGAGAATGACAATGGCAGCGAAGCCCAGTTGACATTCTAGTCAGTTACAAACTGGAGACCTTCAGTGGAAAGCACTTACAAAGCTTTACACTGATTACGAGGAATTGACTTGTACACTTTATGTACCTTTACCCGGATAATAAGCCTTATCTTATTATTTAAGTATTAAAAGGTACATAAAGGTGGTTGTGTAAAGTCACTGTAACATGCGACTTTACAACACTTTTTAAGGAATTAAATGCTATTCCTTAAATGCTTCCAACCACATTTGTACGGCTAAAGTTAACATCCATATGTTAACTTTGCCTATAAATACAAGTCATTGCACAACCAAGAATCGCAAGTTATTCAAGTATTCGTCTAAGTTATTTCTCTCTCAAACGAATAACTTCTTACTTTGCAAACCTGCAATATTCTTGGTGAACTTGTGCAATATTCTCTCAATCGCTAAAAGGAACATTTCACTACTTTAAGTGTTTCGATTGTAGAAGAGAAATTCCGAGTATAGATCAATTGTATTTCATAGGTTGTTAGGATATTTACATTCGTGTATTATCTTGGTTCCGCATCAACCTTGTAATTTGTTTAATATCAATAAATAAATTACACTTGAAAACTACATATTGTCTCATCAAGATTGTTTACAAGTTATTTGTATTATTGCATTGTTCTTTACTTATTGTCTTTTATATAAGTAATCTATCTAGAACTTGGTATACACTTATCTAACTGGTCGTCTCCAGTTTAGTAAGTATATTGCAAAGTAACTCCACCATCGACATAGAGGTGTCTTCAGTAGTACCAATCTAACAAGTTGGGACTTACAAGTGGTATCAGAGCAGAAGGCTAATATACTTGCCTAGATCTGCAAAGATGAACACTACTGAAGGTGGAGATGGTTCTGGTTTAGGTGAAAACCCATTGAACAATAATTCACCACCTTTTCAAAATGTTAACACCAACCCTCCTCCTCCTTCTACCCCAAGCCACGTCCATGTACATTACTCTAACACTCCTGTTCCAAAATTTGATGGAAACAGTGAGACCTTTGGTACATGGAAAGCTAGAATGCTGTTGCATTTTGGTGGTATTGAGAGGTATATGTTGAAAATCATAAAAGATGGACCATATATACCTATGTCTATTGGGGTGAGTCCTCTTCTTGATCCAACTGGAAGAAGAGGCTCAAGGGAAAAGCCAGAAGACCATTGGTCTGATGAGGATCGCAGACTGGTGGACTTGGACACCAGACTGAAAAACATGATCCTTGGGGCTGTCCCTGAAGACCTAATTCCAACACTTGTGTTGTTTCCCAGTGCCAAGTCTATGTGGGATGAATTAGTGATTCAATTCGAAGGAGGTGATGACACCATTGTCACCAGAAAAGTTGCTTTGAACAAGAAGTATGAATCCTTCTTTGCCTTGCCCAACGAAAGTTTAACTGGTACTTATACCAGATTTTCTAGCCTCATCAATCAGTTGAGAGGTTTGGGTGTAGAGAAGGATAAGGATATTCTTCTTGAAAAGTTTTGTGATATTCTTCCATCTAAATGGGAAAACATGGTTCTTGTCTTGAGACAAGGTAAAACCTTGCACTCTCACACTCTTGCATCGCTCTATGGAGCCTTCAGATTCACTGAAGATAATAATGCTGCAAGACTTGTGGCTGAGCAAGATGCCATGAACCATGCTCAGAGTCCCAAGGTTGCTAATGTAATTGAGCGACCTTGTGCTGCTTTAATGTCTGCTGAGAGTGTCCAGGCACACTCGATGAAGGAGATGTTAAACAGCTTCTTAAACTCTGGGCTGACCACTGAAAACAGTGAAGGTTATGATGAAACTGACGATGATGATCTGGTCGCCATGATTGCTAAAACCTTTAATAGGTTTAAGCATAAATCTAAAAGATTTAATGGCCCCAACAATGCTTCCAGCTCCAGCTCTCTGGATAAGACCAATCTTACATGCTATAAGTGTGGCAAGAAAGGTCATTTTATGAAGGAATGCCGATCTAGTCAGTTGAATAACCAAACTGGCCCCTCTGTCCCTAATTACAATCGGCCTGATGATAGCTATAAAGCTAAATACAAGCAGCTTAAGGCCCAGATTGCCCTTCTGTCCATGGATAAGAAAAAGGACCAGTGCTTAATTGCACAAACTGAAGGAAAATGGGAGTACTCTGATGACTCATCTGAGGATGAAGAAGAGGAAAGGGACATGTGTTTCATGGCCTTGGAAGATCAACAACAACAGCAGCATGTGGTGAAAGATGATGTCGTCTCTGGAAGATGGGTGGACATCATACTGAAAAAGGTATGTGATTATGATCACCAGGTTGACCCTGAATTAAAACTGGACCTGGCTGAATCATTAAGTGGTGATCTGGCATTTGTAGAAACTGTTAGAGCAGATAGTGAAAGATATTTAGACACTATCTTAATTGAACTAAACAATGTCAAACCACAACTGAATGATTTGCAAAGTGTCCAGTTGGCTCTCAAGGAGTCAGTTTTAAAAATTGAGGCATTAGAACTTGATAATCAAAAACTTTCTGATGATTTTGAAAAAGCTCAAATGATTATCAAGTCCTGGGTAAAAGCATCTGGCAAAAACTATGATGCATTTTCAAGAACCATCGATGCCCAGAAAAATGCATGGAAATCTGAAGATCTGAAGATGGCAGCTCTTATACCAGATCTTCATGCATTGCCTCCAGCTCTCCAGGTTGAAACACCTTATGATCAACCTGAAGCTGTTGAAACTGAAACCAATGAGACCACCCCCATTGAGGTTAAAACTGGAGCCAAACAGGCTAAAGCTCCAGTCAAAAAGGCCACTGTTAACAAGCCTTTACCTCATAAGTCTAAGGAGCCCAAGACCCGAAAGACTAAATCCCCAGTTGAACAATGTCAAACCACAACTGAATGATTTGCAAAGTGTCCAGTTGGCTCTCAAGGAGTCAGTTTTAAAAATTGAGGCATTAGAACTTGATAATCAAAAACTTTCTGATGATTTTGAAAAAGCTCAAATGATTATCAAGTCCTGGGTAAAAGCATCTGGCAAAAACTATGATGCATTTTCAAGAACCATCGATGCCCAGAAAAATGCATGGAAATCTGAAGATCTGAAGATGGCAGCTCTTATACCAGATCTTCATGCATTGCCTCCAGCTCTCCAGGTTGAAACACCTTATGATCAACCTGAAGCTGTTGAAACTGAAACCAATGAGACCACCCCCATTGAGGTTAAAACTGGAGCCAAACAGGCTAAAGCTCCAGTCAAAAAGGCCACTGTTAACAAGCCTTTACCTCATAAGTCTAAGGAGCCCAAGACCGAAAGACTAAATCCCCAGTTGAACAATGTCAAACCACAACTGAATGATTTGCAAAGTGTCCAGTTGGCTCTCAAGGAGTCAGTTTTAAAAATTGAGGCATTAGAACTTGATAATCAAAAACTTTCTGATGATTTTGAAAAAGCTCAAATGATTATCAAGTCCTGGGTAAAAGCATCTGGCAAAAACTATGATGCATTTTCAAGAACCATCGATGCCCAGAAAAATGCATGGAAATCTGAAGATCTGAAGATGGCAGCTCTTATACCAGATCTTCATGCATTGCCTCCAGCTCTCCAGGTTGAAACACCTTATGATCAACCTGAAGCTGTTAAAACTGAAACCAATGAGACCACCCCCATTGAGGTTAAAACTGGAGCCAAACAGGCTAAAGCTCCAGTCAAAAAGGCCACTGTTAACAAGCCTTTACCTCATAAGTCTAAGGAGCCCAAGACCCGAAAGACTAAATCCCCAGTTGAACCAATGTCCAAGGTTCAACTGCCTGAACAAAACAATGTTTTGGTTAATTTGGAAAGGCAACTCCAACTTTTGTCTCGGCAGGTTCAGAGTTGCACTGCCCGAATTAACAATCTGGAAGGAGGCTCACCACCTCCAGTTTTAAAACAAAACATTAAATCACTCCCTTCTGTACCTAAACAAAAGAATGTTCCATCTGGAACAAAATCTGGTAAACACAAGGTGAGTAAATATCAAATACCAATCGTTTTTACTTCTGCACCTGGAGCTGGTGATAATGCTCCAGATGTAGCCTCCAGTTCAACACCTCAACAATCAACTGTGGCTTCTGTAGAGAAGTCCAGTGGACCCATCAAGAAAAGATGGGTTCACAAAAATAACTAATGATTTTTGTGTGTGTGTAGGGCGATCGAAAGAAGAATATCTGGTATCTGGACAGCGCTGCTGGCCGGACTATGACCGGATGTAAGCCCCTACTGGAAGAGTTCACTGTCCAAGATGGACCGACAGTGACGTTTGGTAACGATCAATCTGGAAAGACTGAAGGATATGGTGTGCTCAATAATGGACAAGTCGAATTCAAAAGAGTTGCATTTGTGAATGGTTTGAAATATAACTTGATCAGTGTAAGCCAACTTTGCGATGATGGCTTCAGGGTATTGTTCGATATTGCACAAGGCACCATATTTAACAAGGATTGGAAAGTGGTGATGATTGCACCAAGAAAAGGGAATGTGTACATCATGGATATGGAACCAGCTCCAAAAGAGCAATGTTTCTATACCAAAGCTGATGAGGACACCAACTGGCTATGGCATAAAAGGTTATCCCACCTAAATTTCAAGAACATTAACAAGTTGTCTCGCAAACAACTGGTTGATGGGATACCCCAGATTTCCTTCAATAAGGAAAAGCCATGTCCAGGGTGTGAGATGGGCAAGCAGAAGAGAGCCAGTTTCAAAACTAGGCAAAATTTTAGCATCACTGAACCTCTTCACATGCTTCATATGGATCTCTTTGGTCCAGTGAATGTTCAAACTAGAGCTGGAAAGAAATACACTCTAGTTGTGGTTGATGAATTCACCAGATATTGCTGGGTGGTATTCATCAGATCCAAAAGTGATGCACCTGCTGAAATCATCTCCCTTATCAAAAGAATTGAGCTCAAGTACACTCGAAAAGTTTGTCAGTTGCGAAGTGATAATGGTACTGAATTCCAAAATAAGGTACTTGAAACATTTTGCACTGACACTGGCATTTCTCAAAACTTCTCATCAGTTCACTCTCCAGAGCAAAATGGAGTTGTGGAAAGAAAGAATCGTACACTGATAGAAGCGGCCAGAAGCATGCTATCTGAATCTGGTCTTCCCACCAGTTTTTGGGCTGAGGCAGTTGCAACTGCTTGTCACACCCAAAACCGGTCAGTCTACATCAAGAGACACAAGAAGACTGCCTACGAAGTACTCAGGAATCGTAAACCAAATATTGGATACTTTCATGTATTTGGTTGTCCAGTTTATATACTGAACGATTCCAGTCAGCTTGGAAAGTTTGATGCAAAAGCTGATGAAGGGGTATTTTTAGGCTATTCAGATATTCGAAAGGCCTTTAGAGTTTATAATTATAGACTCCAAAAGGTGCATGAGACAATTCATGTCACATTCGATGAATCAACTGAAGCAATCAACAAGAGACCAAGCCTTGATATTTCTCCAGTCATTCCAATCAACTTTGGTGAAACTGACCAAGTTCATCGGTCAGTTGTTTCACCAGAAGATGCTTCCAGTTACAACAAACTGGAACCAGTCAAGAAGAAGAAAAGCACTAGTGACACATCATTTTATCCCTCCATCAATTTTAACTTACCACAAGAATTGGTGATTGGATCAGATGTACGTGCCACTCCAATATCAGCACCAGTTCAAGCCCCTACTTCTCCAGTTACTCATGAAATACCTTCAACTGAGGAATTTCATGATGCCAATCGAGACCTCATTGACTCTGATGAGGATGTAGAAGCTGTTTGGACTGATCCTTCTCCAGATGCTGCTGCAACTGAAGAAGAATATCTGGTATCTGGACAGCGCTGCTGGCCGGACTATGACCGGATGTAAGCCCCTACTGGAAGAGTTCACTGTCCAAGATGGACCGACAGTGACGTTTGGTAACGATCAATCTGGAAAGACTGAAGGATATGGTGTGCTCAATAATGGACAAGTCGAATTCAAAAGAGTTGCATTTGTGAATGGTTTGAAATATAACTTGATCAGTGTAAGCCAACTTTGCGATGATGGCTTCAGGGTATTGTTCGATATTGCACAAGGCACCATATTTAACAAGGATTGGAAAGTGGTGATGATTGCACCAAGAAAAGGGAATGTGTACATCATGGATATGGAACCAGCTCCAAAAGAGCAATGTTTCTATACCAAAGCTGATGAGGACACCAACTGGCTATGGCATAAAAGGTTATCCCACCTAAATTTCAAGAACATTAACAAGTTGTCTCGCAAACAACTGGTTGATGGGATACCCCAGATTTCCTTCAATAAGGAAAAGCCATGTCCAGGGTGTGAGATGGGCAAGCAGAAGAGAGCCAGTTTCAAAACTAGGCAAAATTTTAGCATCACTGAACCTCTTCACATGCTTCATATGGATCTCTTTGGTCCAGTGAATGTTCAAACTAGAGCTGGAAAGAAATACACTCTAGTTGTGGTTGATGAATTCACCAGATATTGCTGGGTGGTATTCATCAGATCCAAAAGTGATGCACCTGCTGAAATCATCTCCCTTATCAAAAGAATTGAGCTCAAGTACACTCGAAAAGTTTGTCAGTTGCGAAGTGATAATGGTACTGAATTCCAAAATAAGGTACTTGAAACATTTTGCACTGACACTGGCATTTCTCAAAACTTCTCATCAGTTCACTCTCCAGAGCAAAATGGAGTTGTGGAAAGAAAGAATCGTACACTGATAGAAGCGGCCAGAAGCATGCTATCTGAATCTGGTCTTCCCACCAGTTTTTGGGCTGAGGCAGTTGCAACTGCTTGTCACACCCAAAACCGGTCAGTCTACATCAAGAGACACAAGAAGACTGCCTACGAAGTACTCAGGAATCGTAAACCAAATATTGGATACTTTCATGTATTTGGTTGTCCAGTTTATATACTGAACGATTCCAGTCAGCTTGGAAAGTTTGATGCAAAAGCTGATGAAGGGGTATTTTTAGGCTATTCAGATATTCGAAAGGCCTTTAGAGTTTATAATTATAGACTCCAAAAGGTGCATGAGACAATTCATGTCACATTCGATGAATCAACTGAAGCAATCAACAAGAGACCAAGCCTTGATATTTCTCCAGTCATTCCAATCAACTTTGGTGAAACTGACCAAGTTCATCGGTCAGTTGTTTCACCAGAAGATGCTTCCAGTTACAACAAACTGGAACCAGTCAAGAAGAAGAAAAGCACTAGTGACACATCATTTTATCCCTCCATCAATTTTAACTTACCACAAGAATTGGTGATTGGATCAGATGTACGTGCCACTCCAATATCAGCACCAGTTCAAGCCCCTACTTCTCCAGTTACTCATGAAATACCTTCAACTGAGGAATTTCATGATGCCAATCGAGACCTCATTGACTCTGATGAGGATGTAGAAGCTGTTTGGACTGATCCTTCTCCAGATGCTGCTGCAACTGAAGAAGATCGCCAGGTACCTTGCACTGATATTGTAGTTCACCAGCCTAGTCAATACACTAGATGGACTAAAGCCCACCCAATTGAACAAATTGTGGGTAATCCAACTAGTGGGGTTCAGACTAGAAGAGCCACCAGTGAGCAATGCTTAAACGTCACCTTCTTATCTTTAATTGAACCAAAGAAGATTGACGAGGCTATGGCAGACCCAAGCTGGGTGGAAGCTATGCAAGAAGAGCTCCTCCAGTTTGAAAGGAACAATGTTTGGGAGCTTGTTCCTTGTCCACCAGGGTTAAAGAAAGAACCTATTGGTACCAGATGGGTCTACCGAAACAAAATGGATGAAGATGGCCATGTTGTAAGAAACAAGGCCAGATTAGTTGCCCAGGGTTATTGTCAAGCAGAGGGCGTTGACTTTGATGAGACTTTTGCTCCAGTTGCAAGACTTGAAGCCATTAGAATATTCTTGGCTTATGCAGCCCATCTGCAGTTCAAGGTCTTCCAGATGGATGTCAAAAGTGCGTTCCTTAATGGAACATTGGAAGAAGAAGTTTATGTGAAGCAGACTCCAGGTTTCATCGATGAGAAGCATCCTCATTGGGTTTATAGACTGAACAAAGCATTGTATGGTCTAAGACAAGCCCCAAGAGCCTGGTATGATACTTTAACTAAACATCTTCTCAAAATGGCTTTCAAAGAGGTGCAATAGATAATACCTTGTTTATCTTGAAAGAAAGAGGTAATATCTTATTGGTACAAATTTATGTTGATGACATTATTTTTGGTTCAACTGATGATGCAATGTGTAAAAAGTTTTCTAAAATCATGTCATCTGAATATGAGATGAGTTTAATGGGTGAATTAACATTTTTCTTAGGTCTTCAGATTAAGCAAACTGAAAATGGAATTTTCATAAACCAAGAAAAGGGAATGTGTACATCATGGATATGGAACCAGCTCCAAAAGAGCAATGTTTCTATACCAAAGCTGATGAGGACACCAACTGGCTATGGCATAAAAGGTTATCCCACCTAAATTTCAAGAACATTAACAAGTTGTCTCGCAAACAACTGGTTGATGGGATACCCCAGATTTCCTTCAATAAGGAAAAGCCATGTCCAGGGTGTGAGATGGGCAAGCAGAAGAGAGCCAGTTTCAAAACTAGGCAAAATTTTAGCATCACTGAACCTCTTCACATGCTTCATATGGATCTCTTTGGTCCAGTGAATGTTCAAACTAGAGCTGGAAAGAAATACACTCTAGTTGTGGTTGATGAATTCACCAGATATTGCTGGGTGGTATTCATCAGATCCAAAAGTGATGCACCTGCTGAAATCATCTCCCTTATCAAAAGAATTGAGCTCAAGTACACTCAATTGATCAAATTGTGGGTAATCCAACTAGTGGGGTTCAGACTAGAAGAGCCACCAGTGAGCAATGCTTAAACGTCACCTTCTTATCTTTAATTGAACCAAAGAAGATTGACGAGGCTATGGCAGACCCAAGCTGGGTGGAAGCTATGCAAGAAGAGCTCCTCCAGTTTGAAAGGAACAATGTTTGGGAGCTTGTTCCTTGTCCACCAGGGTTAAAGAAAGAACCTATTGGTACCAGATGGGTCTACCGAAACAAAATGGATGAAGATGGCCATGTTGTAAGAAACAAGGCCAGATTAGTTGCCCAGGGTTATTGTCAAGCAGAGGGCGTTGACTTTGATGAGACTTTTGCTCCAGTTGCAAGACTTGAAGCCATTAGAATATTCTTGGCTTATGCAGCCCATCTGCAGTTCAAGGTCTTCCAGATGGATGTCAAAAGTGCGTTCCTTAATGGAACATTGGAAGAAGAAGTTTATGTGAAGCAGACTCCAGGTTTCATCGATGAGAAGCATCCTCATTGGGTTTATAGACTGAACAAAGCATTGTATGGTCTAAGACAAGCCCCAAGAGCCTGGTATGATACTTTAACTAAACATCTTCTCAAAAATGGCTTTCAAAGAGGTGCAATAGATAATACCTTGTTTATCTTGAAAGAAAGAGGTAATATCTTATTGGTACAAATTTATGTTGATGACATTATTTTTGGTTCAACTGATGATGCAATGTGTAAAAAGTTTTCTAAAATCATGTCATCTGAATATGAGATGAGTTTAATGGGTGAATTAACATTTTTCTTAGGTCTTCAGATTAAGCAAACTGAAAATGGAATTTTCATAAACCAAGGAAAATATGTCAGAGATTTGTTAAGAAAATACAAATATGATTCAATCCCATCGAAAAACACACCTATTGCAGCACCATTGAATTTGGACTCTGACCCAACTGGCAAACCAGTTAACATAACTGACTATAGAGGTATGGTTGGTTCACTGATGTACTTAACTGCCAGTCGACCAGATATAATGTTTGCAACATGTTTATGTGCCAGGTTTCAGGCTAACCCTAAAGAATCACATTTGCACGCTGTAAAGCGTATCTTTAGA
This sequence comes from Erigeron breviscapus, assembly GCA_034093135.1. Taxonomy (NCBI): domain Eukaryota; kingdom Viridiplantae; phylum Streptophyta; class Magnoliopsida; order Asterales; family Asteraceae; genus Erigeron; species Erigeron breviscapus. Next base: position 140,482,029 of record CM067169.1, read on the forward strand.
TACCTGAAAGGGTGTCCTAATCTTGGTCTTTGGTACCCCAAAGGCTCAGGATTAGATCTAATGGGTTATTCAGATTCTGATCATGCAGGTTGTAAGATTGATAGAAAATCCACAACTGGTGGTTGTCATTTCCTTGGAGGAAAACTGGTGAGTTGGACCAGCAAGAAGCAGACTTCAGTCTCTATGTCCACTGCAGAGGCAGAGTACATTTCTGCGGCCAGTTGTTGTGCCCAGATTCTCTGGATCAAAAACCAGTTACTAGATTATGGTCAGAAGTACACCAAGACCCCAATCTTTTGTGACAACACCAGTGCAATTGCTATCTCTCACAATCCAGTGATGCACTCAAAAACAAAGCATATTGACATCAGGTATCATTTTATTCGTGATCATGTTATGAAAGGTGATATTGAAATTCATTTCATCCCCACTGACAAACAGTTAGCTGATGTTTTTACTAAACCTCTCGATGAGAAAACTTTTAAACATCTCATCAGCGAACTGGGAATGCTAAACCCTTAACTGGAGCTTTCTTTGTTATTGAACGCGTCAGTGACACTGATGAAGTTCTCCAGTTGAGGAGGTCCAGATTATCTTTGCTCGCCAGGCTATCGAACGCCTTTGTGATACTATCTTGGCACTAATTGATATCTGGATCATCATTTTAGGGGGAAAGACTCAAAATAATTTTCTGACTAAAATTCGTTTTTGTTTGAAAATGCAACTGGAGAACTCTTCAGTTGGAACTGGAACTGGATTGATCCTCCAGTTTGAAAGGAACAATGTTTGGGAGCTTGTTCCTTGTCCACCAGGGTTAAAGAAAGAACCTATTGGTACCAGATGGGTCTACCGAAACAAAATGGATGAAGATGGCCATGTTGTAAGAAACAAGGCCAGATTAGTTGCCCAGGGTTATTGTCAAGCAGAGGGCGTTGACTTTGATGAGACTTTTGCTCCAGTTGCAAGACTTGAAGCCATTAGAATATTCTTGGCTTATGCAGCCCATCTGCAGTTCAAGGTCTTCCAGATGGATGTCAAAAGTGCGTTCCTTAATGGAACATTGGAAGAAGAAGTTTATGTGAAGCAGACTCCAGGTTTCATCGATGAGAAGCATCCTCATTGGGTTTATAGACTGAACAAAGCATTGTATGGTCTAAGACAAGCCCCAAGAGCCTGGTATGATACTTTAACTAAACATCTTCTCAAAAATGGCTTTCAAAGAGGTGCAATAGATAATACCTTGTTTATCTTGAAAGAAAGAGGTAATATCTTATTGGTACAAATTTATGTTGATGACATTATTTTTGGTTCAACTGATGATGCAATGTGTAAAAAGTTTTCTAAAATCATGTCATCTGAATATGAGATGAGTTTAATGGGTGAATTAACATTTTTCTTAGGTCTTCAGATTAAGCAAACTGAAAATGGAATTTTCATAAACCAAGGAAAATATGTCAGAGATTTGTTAAGAAAATACAAATATGATTCAATCCCATCGAAAAACACACCTATTGCAGCACCATTGAATTTGGACTCTGACCCAACTGGCAAACCAGTTAACATAACTGACTATAGAGGTATGGTTGGTTCACTGATGTACTTAACTGCCAGTCGACCAGATATAATGTTTGCAACATGTTTATGTGCCAGGTTTCAGGCTAACCCTAAAGAATCACATTTGCACGCTGTAAAGCGTATCTTTAGATACCTGAAAGGGTGTCCTAATCTTGGTCTTTGGTACCCCAAAGGCTCAGGATTAGATCTAATGGGTTATTCAGATTCTGATCATGCAGGTTGTAAGATTGATAGAAAATCCACAACTGGTGGTTGTCATTTCCTTGGAGGAAAACTGGTGAGTTGGACCAGCAAGAAGCAGACTTCAGTCTCTATGTCCACTGCAGAGGCAGAGTACATTTCTGCGGCCAGTTGTTGTGCCCAGATTCTCTGGATCAAAAACCAGTTACTAGATTATGGTCAGAAGTACACCAAGACCCCAATCTTTTGTGACAACACCAGTGCAATTGCTATCTCTCACAATCCAGTGATGCACTCAAAAACAAAGCATATTGACATCAGGTATCATTTTATTCGTGATCATGTTATGAAAGGTGATATTGAAATTCATTTCATCCCCACTGACAAACAGTTAGCTGATGTTTTTACTAAACCTCTCGATGAGAAAACTTTTAAACATCTCATCAGCGAACTGGGAATGCTAAACCCTTAACTGGAGCTTTCTTTGTTATTGAACGCGTCAGTGACACTGATGAAGTTCTCCAGTTGAGGAGGTCCAGATTATCTTTGCTCGCCAGGCTATCGAACGCCTTTGTGATACTATCTTGGCACTAATTGATATCTGGATCATCATTTTAGGGGGAAAGACTCAAAATAATTTTCTGACTAAAATTCGTTTTTGTTTGAAAATGCAACTGGAGAACTCTTCAGTTGGAACTGGAACTGGATTGATCCTCCAGTTACCAGGTTCGGTCTTTGTCAAATTTTCATAACGTTACAAATACTTGGTCAATTTATGTGACACGTGATGATACTCGAGTGTTTTTAAACTACTTGATATCGTGATCTGACGTGTTGAAACCATTTTTAAGTACTTGACAACTGTTTGTGTTGGGAAAACAAAAGTGTGTGGGGTTATGGGTAAAGTAAGCCGTCGTAGCATTTAATGCTGACATGGTAACATTTAATGCTTACATGGAAAATTATATTTTATTTTCAAAATATCTTCAAAAATATTTGGTTTAATAAAATATGATTTGTGGGTTTACATTGGGATCTTGAATCCCCTTATAAATACCCTTATTTACTTCATAACACATTTACTTTCTTTTTCATTCTCTTCATTTACTCTCTTCATTTACTTCCAATCATAAATCACTGCTTCATTCTTCTCTTTGCTTCTCATTCATTTACCCTTATTTACTCTCCATTTACTTCATAACACATTTACTTTCTTTTTCATTCTCTTCATTTACTCTCTTCATTTACTCTCTTCATTTACTTCCAATCATAAATTTCAATTTCATTCTTCTCTTTGCTTCCAAATTCAAAACCCTAAAAATCCTCAATTTCACTTTAAAGGATGGAACAATCAAGTGTACTCTGGATGTAGAAGTGTTGAGGGATGCTCTTCGCCTCAATTACTGGAGAGAGGGTGAGTCTCCAGTTGTTTTAGCCCCAAATATCAATTTTCGTCAAGTACTCCTTGAGATGGGTCATAAGGAGTGCTTGGACAGTGATGGTGTATTAAAGACCAAGGGGGCGATGACCATGAAGGGCCTTACACCTTCATGGAGGTATTTCTTTGTGCATCTGGTTGAAAGTTTGGGTGGTAGTTCAGGTGGTCTTGACCAGATCAACTCTTCACAAGCTGAAATGGCTTATTGTTTGTGGAAGGGGTTGAGGGTGGATTTTGCTGACATATTGTATAGAAGTCTTGTGCAGAAGCTGAAAGGCTCCAGGGGTGTTTGTATCCCCTTTTTGAAAACCTGCAATATTCTTGGTGAACTTGTGCAATATTCTCTCAATCGCTAAAAGGAACATTTCACTACTTTAAGTGTTTCGATTGTAGAAGAGAAATTCCGAGTATAGATCAATTGTATTTCATAGGTTGTTAGGATATTTACATTCGTGTATTATCTTGGTTCCGCATCAACCTTGTAATTTGTTTAATATCAATAAATAAATTACACTTGAAAACTACATATTGTCTCATCAAGATTGTTTACAAGTTATTTGAATTATTGCATTGTTCTTTACTTATTGTCTTTTATATAAGTAATCTATCTAGAACTTGGTATACACTTATCTAACTGGTCGTCTCCAGTTTAGTAAGTATATTGCAAAGTAACTCCACCATCGACATAGAGGTGTCTTCAGTAGTACCAATCTAACAAGTTGGGACTTACAAGGTTTTGTGAGTTCCAAAAAACCAGAATATGTTTACAGGTTAGACAAGGCATTATATGGTCTGAAACAAGCGCCTCGTGCATGGTATGATGCTCTATCTTCTTATCTTGTGAAATCTGGTTTTAGCAAAGGTTCGATTGACACTACCTTGTTTATAAAACGACAAGGAAGTGACATCATTCTAATCCAGATTTATGTTGATGACATAATTTTCGGGTCAACTAACCCTAAATACTGCAAGAATTTCTCTGCTTTAATGATCAAGAAATTTGAAATGAGCATGATGGGTGAATTAAAATTTTTTCCTTGGTCTACAAGTAAAACAGTTGTCAAATGGTACTTTTATTTGTCAATCTAAGTACATTCTTGACATGTTAAAAAAGTTTGATATGATGGATTGTCAAACAATTGGAACACCCATGGAAGCTCGAACAAAGATAAATGCTGACTTAAATGGAAAATCTTTTGATCAAAAGAAATATCGCAGTATGATAGGGTCACTCATGTACTTGACTGCAAGTCGCCCGGATATTATGTTCGCCACATGCATGTGTGCCAGGTACCAGGCCAATCCCAAGGAAAGTCATTTCCAGGCCGTCAAACGGATCTTCCGATACCTGAAAGGCACAGTGAACCTTGGTCTCTGGTATCCTAGGGATACCAGATTTCAGTTAATTGCATATTCGGATGCTGACCATGCAGGTTGTAAGCTTGATCGAAAGAGTACTTCTGGGAGTGTACAGTTTCTAGGGGACAGATTGGTCAGTTGGTCTTCAAAGAAACAGAATTGTGTATCCACATCTACTGCAGAAGCTGAATACGTAGCTGCAGCAAGTTGTTGTTCACAGGTTCTTTGGATGAAGATACAGTTGACTGATTATGGATTTCAATTCAACAGGATTCCCATCTACTGTGATTCTAAGAGTGCTATTGCTATTTCTTGCAATCCTGTACAACACACAAAGACCAAACACATAGATGTTCGGTACCATTTTCTTAAAGATCATGTCGAGAAAGGTAACATCGAACTCTATTTTGTCCCAACATACTACCAACTTGCAGACCTTTTTACCAAGCCTTTGGATGAAAACAGGTTCAATTTTCTGAAAACCAAGTTGGGAATGCTTGATTTACAAACTTAAATGCTTTAATGCCATGTATTCTATGTTTATTTTCTATTTCAAACATTGATGTGTTTTACTTGGTATTGCATGCAATGTTTGAGGGGGAGAAAAAGGGTAGAATGCATGATTTTAGGGGGAGTTTGTAAATTTAGTATAGTCTAAAATGTTTAATTTGAGGGGGAGTGTGCAAATGCATGTGAATAAATGTTTGCTTATTTGTTAATTGTTTGTTTTATTTGTTTATTTTTTATTTTGTTTTAATTTTTTTTATGTGTGTTTGTAGTTAAAATCTGGAAAAAAAAATCAAATACAAAATTAGAAAATTCTAAAATAATAAAAAGATTTTTTTTTTGGTGTTTGTTTTATTTTTTTTAATCTGTGTTATTTTTATTTTTTTTAATTTCTATGTTTATTGGTTATTATTTTAGTTGTTGTTAGTTTAAGCCCAAAACCATTTTGAGCCCAACTGCCATGCTAAGCCCAAGACTTATTTGGATTCGGGTTGACACGCGGGTCACACCCAGACCCGCGACCCGAATTTGAGTTTAAATGAAAAAATGGGCGGTCCATTTGGTCATTTACCAAATTCAAAACTAAAATATCTTCTAATTTTCTCTTAAAAGAAACCGATCAAAACATCACATCAATCATTCAAAAGCTTCATATAAGTCATAAAAATCAAAGTGGGATTAACAAGTGAACAATTTTCTGGGCATATTTCATCAGTTCATCGATCATAGTAACTGTTTTGAGGTAAGATTTCATGTATAATGTTTGATCACCAACTGTTTGATTAAATGCCAAGTTGGATTAATTTTTTTTTTCTCGAAGTCTTATGCATGATATGATGTGTTGATTCATGTTTGAGTATGTTAGATGCATGATTAGGTATTTTACTTGTTGTTTATCCGTTTTGTTTTCCTTAATCTGTTTGAGTTTTCATTTTTCTGGATTTGATTTGATAATGGGCTCGATATACTTATGAGTTCGTGATAAAATGAACCATTTGCAGAGCAATTTGCTCGGCAAATGGGTTATTTGTTCATTATAACCTTCAAATCATCTTTAGTTCTGGTTAACTTGTTCTTAATTTTCTCAAACAAGATTTTGGATCCAAAAGTGTCATTTGCAGAGCTTCTTGCTCGGCAAATGATTGTTTTTGTCAAACCAGAAAGTTTTTAAACCAAGTCCTAAACCTACTTGATGCAGAGCATTTTGCTCGGCATTCAAGTCTTTGTGGTTTTCAAAGTGAATCAAGTTTTTAAAATCAATTGTTTGCAGAGCTTTGAGCTCGGCAAACAAGCCATTTTGAATTCCAAAATTTTTCCAAGTATGAAAACAACTGTTTGCAGAGCAGTTTGCTCGGCAAACAGTGCAATTTGTTCAAAATAAATCCAAGTCTTAAATTCAACTGTTTGCAGAGCATTTTGCTCGGCAAACAGTACAAAGTGAAAATTTTTCACCAAGTTTTTAAAATCAACTGTTTGCAGAGCATTGTGCTCGGCAAACAGGCATTTTTGATTTCCAAGTCTTTCAAGCCTTAAAAACCAATGTTTGCAGAGCTTATTGCTCGGCAAACAGTGCTTTTTGTCCAAAATAAATCCAAGTCTTAGAACAACTGTTTGCAGAGCATTTTGCTCGGCAAACAGTACAAATTGGATTTTTTTTATTTTGTCAAGACTTGAACCATCCATTTGCAGAGCATGTGCTCGGCAAACAGTACAAAGTGAAAATTTTTCACCAAGTTTTTTAAAATCAACTGTTTGCAGAGCATTTTGCTCGGCAAACAGTACAAAATGAAAATTTTTCACCAAGTTTTTTTTTAAATCAACTGTTTGCAGAGCATTTTGCTCGGCAAACAGTACAAAGTGAAAATTTTTCACCAAGTTTTTTAAAATCAACTGTTTGCAGAGCATTTTGCTCGGCAAACAGTACAAAGTGAAAATTTTTCACCAAGTTTTTTAAAATCAACTGTTTGCAGAGCATTTTGCTCGGCAAACAGTACAAAGTGAAATTCTCACCAAGTTTTTAAAAATCAACTGTTTGCAGAGCATTTTGCTCGGCAAACAGTACAAAATGAAAAAGTTTTCACAAAGTCTTAAATTCAACTGTTTGCAGAGCAAAATTGCTCTGCAAACAGTTGAATTTAAGACTTTGTGAAAAATTTTTAAGACAACTGTTGACATGCTTTAAGTGTGGCAAAAAAGGTCATTTCATGAAGGAGTGCAAGTCTAGTCAGTTTGTCTCTTAGTCTGGTCCATCTACTTCTTATAACAAGTCTGATGATAGCTATAAGTCCAAGTACAAAAAGCTTAAGGCTCAAATTGCTCTCATGTCTCAACAAATAGAAAATAATAAATGCATGATAGCAACCACTGAAGAAGCATGGGTTCCCTCAGATGATTCATCAGTTGATGAGGAAGAGGAAATAGATTGTTGCTTTATGGCTCTGGCAGATCAAGAGCATCTGGTGAAGGATGATGTCACATCTGGTCGATGGGTGGACATTGTTATAGAAAAGGTTAGTGAGTATGATAATGAAACTGATCCTGAATTAAAATTAGACATTGCTGAAGCTCTAAATTCTGATTTAAGTTTTGTGGAAACTGTTAGATTTAACAGTCTTAATGGCTTAGAAACAGATTCCTCTGAAATCGCTGCTTTAAAATCAAAATTAAAAGAACTTTAAGATATTGAACTGGCATTTCAAGCACAAGTTTTGGTAACTGAACAACTGGTTCAAGAAAAACATGACCTGGAAATAATTTTGCAAAAAGAAAAACAGGTCATTAAATCATGGCTAGAAACAAGAAAGCCATATGATGCTGGAATAAACCAATTTCCATCTCAAAAACGTGCTTATCTGGATGGAAATACTCATATTGCAGCATTAATACCAGTTATTGACCGGTTACCAGAGGAGGTTAGACCAAGTACTATTTATGATGAACCTTCTACCCCAAAAACTTGTATTATCCCAGCTCAACTTCATGAGGTTAAGACTGAAGCATTCCAGATGACTGCTCCAGTTAAAAAGGTTAATCAGAATAAACCTTTTCCTCAGACTGCTTCTAAAGAACCCCAGGTTCAAAAGAAAAAGATCAGTTCCCTCCCTAAGCCTAAGGTCCAGTTATCTTGAAAGGCTCAGGTGTCATCTGAAGAATCTTTTTTGGTAAGGTTGGAGAGACAGTTTCAACTACTGGCTCATCAAGTTCAAAGCTGTAATGCAAGACTGAACAACTTTGAGGGTACTTCATCTGGCCCTAAACAAAATCCCAAACCTTTTTCTAAGAAAGATAAAAATATTCCTTCAATTGAGAAAAAGAAAAAGGTTTCTAAACTATCAACTCCAGTAGTGTTTTCTACAAAAACTACTGTTGAAGAAAGTGAACTTAACCAGATACCCCTAGGGATCCATAAGGGAGGATCCAGTGAACCCATCAGTCGATGGGTTCCCAAATCTAACTGATATATCTGGTGGATGTCCAGGGTGATCGAAAGAAGTTTATCTGGTATCTTGACAGTGCAGCTGGCAGGACAATGACCGGATGTAAGACCCAGCTAGAGGAGTTCATAATTTCTGATGGACCCTCCATTACTTTTGGAAATGATGGTTGTGGAAAAACTGAGGGGTATGGTGTTCTGAACAATGGACAAGTCAAATTCAGACGAGTTGCATATGTGAATGGTTTGAAATATAACCTGATCAGTGTCAGTCAACTGTGTGATGATGGCTATCAAGTTCTGTTCAATATTGTTCCTGGCATCGTATTCAACAAGGACTGGAAGGTAGTATTGATTGCTCCCAGAAGAGGGAATGTGTATGTGATGGATATGGAAAGCTCTCCTTCAGAGCAGTGTTTCTATACTCAACTGATGAAGACACAAACTGGTTATGGCATAAAAGGTTATCCCATTTAAATTTCAAAAATATTAATAAGTTGTCTAGAAAACAACTGGCAGATGGGATACCTTCAGTTTCCTTCAAAAAGGAAAGGCCATGTCCAGGATGTGAGATGGGAAAGCAAAAACGTGCCAGTTTCAAGACCAAGCAGAATTTCAGCATATTTGAACCACTTCATATGCTTCATATGGATCTCCTTAGTCCAGTGAATGTTCAGACTCGTGCTGGTAAAAGATTTACCCTGGTGATTGTTGACGAATACTCCAGATTTTGTTGGGTAATCTTTCTCAGATCTAAAAATGAAGCTGCTGCTGAAATCATCACTCTCATCAAGCAGATTGAACTCAAGTACAAGCAAAAAGTGTGTCAGTTAAGAAGTGACAATGGAACAGAATTCCAGAATGCAACTCTAGAGAAATTCTGTACTGACACTGGCATCTCTTAGAACTTCTCTTCAGCATGCACTCCAGAGCAGAATGGAGTGGTAGAAAGGAAAAATCGAACGCTGATAGAAGCTGCCAGAAGTATGCTTGCTGAATCTGGTCTTCCTACTAGTTTCTGGGCTGAAGCAATTGCAACTGCTTACCACACCCAGAATCGATCAGTGTATGTGAAGCGACACAAGAAGACATCCTATGAAATATTAAGAAACGGAAAACCAAATATTGGTTATTTTCACGTTTTTGGATGTCCAGTTTACATCCTAAACGACTCCAGTCAGTTAGGCAAATTTGATGCCAAAGCTGATGAAGGATATTTCTTAGGATATTCAACCATTCGCAAAGTCTTTAGAGTCTATGAAACACCCTTCGTTTAAAAATACGGGTTTCCAAAAATTTTCGCCTAACGGCATTAAAATAGAGCGGAAGAAACTTTAAAAGTCCAAACCAATTAAAATCTGTTTGGTTTCCTTATTCATTGGTGTTACTTATTCGTACCATCAAAACAAGTCTAAATAGAAACCCGTCGGCTGCCCAACACAAAACAACCGACTACATAACATGCAAACTTCATAAAAGACAAACATAAACAAATGTCTATAAAAGTTCAGCATCTATGGGTAGCTAAGGTCAACAGCAAGATATCTACCCATTCCTCTCTCTTCTTCATCAACTACCTCAGCTACGCTAAACCTGAGGGAGCAACACATGTCAAAAGACAAATGTTAGCTAACGAATTAGCTAAGTAAGATAACACTTAAGTTATAAAACATTTGTCCATTTCAAACATTATGGATTTATATACTTCATTAAGGCACAACACACATCAAACATACCACATCATCAACATAACATATTAGGATGAACCACCCTAAATGTGCCTATCCTGCTTTACTTCATTACACACATATAACCACATAACTGCTTTCTACATTTAACTGCTTTTCTATGTTTTAACTGCTTTACTACATTTTAACTGCGTCAATGTGTAACATAAGTTACAACCGACTAGATGACAACCATTCAGTTGAACATCAAACGTCGTTAAGGAATGGCAAGCCAATCCCGGAGTAATCCGTATGTACAAGACAAATGAGGGCGGGCCAGACCCCTCGTATTACTCAACTGCATCTAAATGACCATGTTGCTAGGAGCCACCCAAGCAACCTACGTCAACGCACTTAGCCGGGCTAGGGCAAGTACGGGTTAAGCTTAACACTTTCCTGCATCAAATTTTTAACGAGCTCGAACGTGCATCTCATTTAGTTTAGGTGACTGCATTACCTAAACATTTACTACGTTTACTTCTTTTACGTTTTGGGCCCTTAAACGTGCACGTGTCATGGCAACTTAACAAGTCTAGTGAACTAGATGAGCAAGCCATACAATCATGCACAAAACAACACATGCTACATATACTACATCTCAACGCATCACAAGATACTACATATCACTTCATAACATAACGCTACATTATACTTCATATCATAACATACACTATATTATACTACATATCATAACATTCACTACATTATACTTCATTTGGGACTGCATTTCAGGTCTCAATGGTCAACTACATAACCCATATCACCTCCCGTGTAACCACGAATACCCACAAACAATTCAAGATATAAGTTGGGAAGTTATTATTTGAAACCATCTTTTCGTTGAACCCTCAGCGTGTCAAAGTAGTGTATCTTACCTCGTGACGATTAATAAGCAACGTTAATGTATCTTGTTTGTGATCCCGACTACCTATCTCGCGTTCATAGTCATTAAACCTGTAGATGAAAGCAAGGATGAGAGATCTTGATCAAACTTCACTTGAATCCCACGTTTTGATGGATTTTCGCTTAGGAAATTAATGGGGATCAAGGGGGTGGCAAGGGCTTTGAGTAATGATAATATTATCAGCAAATAACAACTAATGATCATCCTTAGGACCTTAAACCCTGTTGAATCATGTTTAAAGAAGAAATATGTAGTATTATTTTTCACTATATAATATAATGTAATGTGTATCGTTAGTTGCATTTAATTTAGTGTGAATATAGAAATTGTCATTAACAGGGGAAGAAATAGGAAAAACGGAAAATTGGAGATAGGAATCGGGACTAATCGGGATTTGGTACCGATATCCCGGTCCCGTCCCGATACGGTACCGGTAGCGATGGGACCGGGATCGATACTATGTTTTGACCATTTTCGGGATCGGTACCGTCGGTACCGGGATTGGTACGGGACGGTACCAGTCCCATGCCCATCCCTAGCTGCTGCCACTCTTTCTGAGGATTGGTCCACAAAGTCTGGAGCAAGAATGATCAGTCCGTCCCTCGCTAGCTGACTCAACACAGATGCCCTCTCCTGGGCACGGTCGGCATTTACAACCTCTGCCAACAATACACCAGCCTCTTCACTTCTTATCAGCTCCATACAAACATAAGGGATGACTTCTGATACAACCCTCCTGGACTTTAACTCCGCAGCAGCAGTTCCTTGACGAGCTTCCTGCAGTTGGGCCTCAAGCTCGGCAATTCGGGCATCTTTCTCATCCATAGCCTTCTTACTCGTCTCGCATAACGACCCCAGCTTGTTAATTTTTGCTTGGGCACCCTGCAACTGCCTAGCAAAAATAGAACACTGCTCTTTCTACTCAGCCATTTGCCTCTTCAGATGAAGGAGATCATTTTGCAGACGATGAATAAAAAACTCCTCGCCATGACAAGAATCGCAGACAGAAGAACCCTCTCCACGACGACGGCCTCTCAAATTAGCGAGCTGTCCCT
>CM067169.1:140495206-140556232 GCA_034093135.1 Erigeron breviscapus
TGCTTGTATAGAAACATGTATAGTATGTATGTGTCGTTATTTTCAGTTATTTACTTATATGTCATTTACTTTCTGTCATTATTTAAAAAAAAAAAAAACGAGGGTCACTACTTTTTGTGAAAACAAGATGAAGAAATTTTAGCGGCTGGTTTGCACCTTAATTTTTAAATTAAATTGACTTGACCAATGACTTCATCATATGATGTATCGGTAGGCACAAAGCACCAAAGTTCTCACTTAAGTAATACCTTTTTCTTTTAACAATGCACTTGTGGGGAACATGCTAGATGTATGGCCTTGAATGCCTGCTCATCGATTTCGATTGAGACTGGTCCTTAATTCTTACGAAATAGATTGCGTTTGGTTTTCATATTGAATGGGTATGTGGGCCATCCGGGGGTGTACTCGCCTATGTCCTCTGCTGCTTCACGATATAGCTGACATGGACTCGTGCTTTTACACCTTAAGGAGTAGTAAAGTGTAAGCATTCGTGCAAGCCTTCTGGAGGGGTGTTGGGTTTCACTCAAAGGAACACTGTCATAGTTATGTCTCTTTGCGAGGTGTGATGCCTCGACATGTTCACCTCTGTCTTTGACAACCAACATTGCTTCAGCTCTGAACATAAGTTGGTGTGCTACTCTCACCTTGATTAGAGTTTCGTGCTTTAGTTACTAAGGATGTCTTCTGTTGCAAGGATGTAATACTCATATACTCTTTTAATATGGAAATTTGAACTCATCCCTAGATTGTAAGGGTATATCTGGCTGTGGGACACACAAGTGCGCAAATAATAAATTGGTCATTAGTAAGTTACCTTGGTTACATGGGTAGATCCTTGGCCCGGGTATATCGAAAGTGTCCGTGGGAGCTGGAAGTGCCGAGTGTTTAAGAGGACAAATATATCGGTAATCGTCTTGGATTATTGGTCATAATAATAATAACAAAGAGAATTGTATTTCTCTGTGCAAACTTGGCTTAAATTGCTAATCCGATTGTTTTCGTAGTGACTCTCACCAAAATTTATTTATTTGTTTTTGTTCGGTTACTCGTTTAGATATAATAAGTACATGTGGTGTTCTTATGCTGCGAAAGATCGTTACGGATGAACATCATTCTGTTAAGCAAAAGGTACGATGTTTCATATCGTTGATGAAAAACTGATCTTGTCTGAATAATTTTCATTGGATTATTTTAAAGTCTTTTTAAATTGTATGATAAGAAAAATTAATTTTTGAAAAACTTGAATAATTAAAAGGTTTTTAATTAAACTTTTTAATTAGTTTTGAAATTTATTTTACTGAAAAACTTGTAAATTAAAAGGTTTTTAATTAAACTTTTTAATTAGTTTTGAAATTTATTTTACTGAAAAACTTGTAAAATTAAAAGGTTTTTAATTAAACTTTTGAATTGGATTTGAAATTTATTTTTCTGAAAACTTGGTAAAATAAAAGGTTTTTATAATAAATGGTTTTGAAATTTTTTTTTGGTGTCTCGATAAGTTTTAATTGGTTTTTGAAATCAACTTTTTATGAAAAAATGGTGTCTCGATAAGGCTGGAGCTCGTGACACGCTCGACCTCAGGCTGGGCTGGATTCGGATTTGAATGGGCCGGTTTGGTCAAAGTCCAACTAAAGTCACCTTAAAAACCTTTTTACCTTAAATCTTTTTCACCTAACAAATTTTTTCACTTTTACTTTCACCTCTTTTTCTCTGGCTCGTGAACACACCTCGAATAAACCCTAAACACACAAACCACACATTCGACACATACATCTGAGATCGAAGGAAAGGGTTTTTGGGGTTTGAACTTGCTTGGATCGGGTTTAATTTATACGATTTGGGTTGAATTCGATTTGGAATTGCTTTGCTTTTGTCTTGTTTTCGATTCTCCAACAAGTAAGTACTCTTAAATTCATGTTTCTTGTTGAATCTTTGATGTTTGTGTTTGTTAAAACCGATTGCAAAATCGTGTTTTTTATGCGTTTAAAGCCGATTTCAAACAATTAAGGACAATGGGTTTTATCACTAACATTCAACTAAACTTAAATCTTGGATTAATTAAGTTTTTCTTGATCGAATTTGTAAAGATTTTTGAGGTTCAAGATGATGAATAGTAACTTGTGAATACGGGCTCGACCCATTCGAGAATCCAATACCAGGTAAAATGAATTGTTGTTATTTTGGCAAGGAGCTACTGGGTTATCCCTTGATTTTATATATGAACAATTGTGTCATGATGTTTTTTTGGCAAGGAGCTACTGGGTTATCTCTTGATTGTATATGTGAACAATTGTGTCATGATGTTGTTATGGCAAGGAGCTACTGTGTTATCTCTGGATTGCATATGTGAACAACCGTGGGATGAAGATGAGAATGGGAGATGTATTGTAACCAAAAACAAACATATAGGCTGTTTTAAGAATTTTGTAGAGAAAAAGGGGGGATAAAAATTCAAAGCTTCCATGTTTTCTAAGCAAAATTCTTGGATGTTCGTAGCAATGAAGATCATGGTGTTTCGACAGGGTTTAGTCATGGTATTTTTCTGATCTGGGAATCTGAGTGACATGTGTCTGACCTAATTTTTGGATCAAAGGCGCCTGATTATAGATTAGGTGATTCAGATGAATCAGATGAAGATTGAAGACCAGGATTGAAAATCCGTGTAAACTATTGATGATCTTTGCTTAGCAGGTGTTTGGGATTTTGTCGAAGAGCTTTTGTGATAAAGTTAATCATTTGTAGCTGAGTAATTGAAAATCAAACCTTTATCTTATGCCAATTATGTAGAGATGATTAATCCGGTGACTAGTGAAGAGGTTGCAGATTAAGTGGTTCTCTATGTATTTTGGAGATGCTTACCTTGAGGGGGAGATTTGATATGAAAGACTTCAGGTGATTGGTGGATTCATGAAGATATAAGACAAAGTCGGACACTATTGGTTGAAGACATGGATCTTGTGAGTGTTGCATATCTGAAATTCAAGTTACAGAATTTCTTATCGTTGTGAGAGCTGATTAAATTCGATGCTGATTGTTGGAGATTCAACTTCTTTATCATATGTCGGTTAAGCTTGAAGATCAAAATAGATTGAGCGATGTTATTTTGCATAATGTCTGGAGTGATGATATCTGAATTGCATGAGGAGGCAATGATGTCTGTATTACTTTGAAGTGATGATGTTTGGCATGATAATATTGCTTGGAGCTTAATTTGGATGTTACTGTTCAGGGGGAGAATTACAATCTGAGTATTAGATTTGTTAATTGTCATAAGGATACAGAGATTTTGCAGTTTGAAGATCAGTGTGCAGCGCATAAAGATCAAGTCTTACCGAAAGAAGACATAATATTATTAGTTAACGAAAATTTGTTGATTGCAGATTTTTTAACTAATGATTGTCAGAATTGATAGCAATAGTCAAGGAGTGCTTGATTGGGCATTTCTGTTACTATTTCCATGCATTACAAGTGAAGACTTTGAAGATCGATGAAAACTTCTAAATGCTGATGTCAAGGGGGAGTCTGTTGGTGCATTTCCGGGTGACAACATCATTATAGAAGTTTGTCTTAAGTCTATTGAATATGTACTTTTAATAAACGTTAGATTTTACCATGTAATAAAGTCAAACTCGAGTTGGTCAACCTTGTGTTGACTTGGTCGAGCTCGACCTACACGAGCTCGAATGGTCAGACGTGTTGGGTTCGGCCCATGATTGACGAGGCTCGACTAGTCCATTAGTTTAGTATAAATAGAGATTAAACCTTATGTTTAAGGGTTAATCTCTCAGTCGTTTCGTTTTCGTATTTCGAACTTGGTATTTACTTGTAATTGCATTTACTGAAGTAATATACGGTTCTAGTTCATATTCATATTCGTGTTGTTGATTGCTTTTGTATAAGAATTTCCGCACTTATACATTAGTTACTTAATCTCGTTGACCTATTGGAAGTATTCATTAAGTTAATGTTTCTCCTACTGTTAATACGCAGAAACACAATTAACTTAACTTCCATTTGGAAGTACATTAAGTTAATATTTCAACTGCTGTTAAACGCAGAAACAATATTAACTTAATGACTCTTTACATGTAATGTCTAGAACCTGTAAAACAAATAATAAACAAACATATAAACATAAATGGATCCCAATATGATCAACAATATATGCCAAGGTAATATTATTGACAAACGGTAATTACAAGATAAATTACAAGACTTGAATATATGTAAATATACATCACACATCTAGAATGCTCTTGTCACCGAGAAACATGCACCAACAAAAAAGATCAAAATGTAAAAGGGTGTTAACCTATGATTGTAGTGGGTTGGACAAGTTCATTTGGATGTATCATGGTTGAATTAAAGCTTGATTAAGCTAGAAGTACACTTGGTAGAATTATACCTTCTATTAGTAGCTAACTCATGAAGTTTGACTTCTAGTCAGTCGTGACCACCAAGTTATGACGAAGTTAGAAAGTTCATAGTAATAGTATTTGATTCTTAGTATGTTAGTTTTGATGTATATGTGATGTTTGATAGGTGCTAAGGACAATAGAGTCTTCCTTCGTCATATAATTGCTTTGAGATCATGGGAGTGTTATGGAAGTTAAATGAATATTTGACTAAATGATTGTGGATTACATTTGTATAAGAGTTTCATATAGTCAAGGAAATTCTAAATATCATAAGTGAGTTCGGGTTCTTATGGTCTTATTATAGAAATATGAGTACGTTATCATGATTATCATATAAGAATACGATCATGAGTTGAGTTTATGATCATATTATAGACTAATTATGAGTATGGCTCCTCATAGTTAGGTATGTTAAGGATCATAAGTTGAGTCGTGTCCTTATGATCGTTTGTGATTATGAGTGAATTAGGTCCTCTTAATCACCATGTTATTGTTTTTAGGATTATGTAATGTACACATTGTTTTATGATGTATAGTGATAAAATATTACGAATAAGAATGTGCGATGGCTTCATTGAATGATGTTCATTTGACTTATGTGCTAGTTTATGAAATCTGTTTAATTGCTCATAAGCTCACTTAGCGTTATGCTTACCCTTTTTATGTAATGTTTTAAAATACTAACCCATGAAAACTCAAAAAGCCCAATGGGTAAGGGTACTATGAAGGACTAGAGTGGACCATGCTGGTAAATAAGTTTGCAAGTATCTCTTTGAATTGCCGAAATGCTACTAACTTGTTGTAATCCGTCCAAGTCTCTTTTGGTTTAAAGTTTAATCTCGCGTCGTTGGTTTAGTGTCAAAATGGGTAAAGACTTTCTTTGTGTAAAACGGTTTGTTGCAAGTCTATATGACCGGTCAAACTCAATTGTATCTCTAAATATATATAAAAGAGAAACTTATGCTTGTAGGAATGTATAGGTTTCGTGCAATACGGTTGTGTTTAAGCGTGTCAAATATATGTCACAAAACAGCCCGTTGAAGCAGTTTGCTTGTAAATCAACTGAATTTAAAATGGTCATATCTCTTTCAAACGGTAACTCCGTTTTTAAATTCGTATAAGTTGTTATATGACTGTTGCTAGGGTCGGTTGACCCTTTAGTTTGTTTAAGAGTCGGGACCTATTGTACACGTATGTATTCATAAGAATACATATGTTTATGTTATTAAACAATGTTTTTATAAAGAAAAAAAGTTGGGCGTTTCATCATGAGAGGTAAAGTGTGGGTCAGAAAAGGCCAAGTGTGAGACAACAAAAACAAGGTGTGGGGCAGTCAATGAAAAAACAAAAGGTGTGTCCAATTGCTACTAGTCAGAGTGTGGGACAGAGTAGTCAACATGGTGGTGGTTTTTCTAGCCAAAATCAAACAGCACCATCCACCACAAAAACAAGGTGGACCAAAAAAAGTGTATATGTGGATAAAGTGCTAAGTCCAGAGAAGAATAAGGGTGGTCCAAGTGGTATGGATAATTTTATCATTGGATCTTTAAGTGCAGCAACCAAATCAGGGGTGGGACTAGGTGTTTCAAGTGCTGGATTTAGGGATCCTAAATTCTTTGGTGTGAAAGGTATTATGTTTGTATATATGTGGTTTTTTACCTAGTTTGTAATTTGTTTTCATATTTGTAACAAAATATGGCTGCCAAATGCATTGACTGGTCCCAGAAAATTACCTGGATGGTGGGGTGCTGGCTTGTGTGTTGATCCAAAAACTGGAGAAACATTCATTGGTGGTGGTGATGGGGTGCCTTGTCCAATTTGGCCAAAAGATGTGACACCTCCAAGTGCAATAGAGAATTGGAACAAGAAACAAGCATCCATTCAGAAGGAGTCCAAGGGAAAGGAACCACAACAGACTGAGAATGTGGAAATTTCACAAGCCAAATAAGCATCCATTCAGGAAGAGTCCAGGGGCAAGGAAGCATCCAGTCAGAAGGAGTCCACCCCCAAAAAGACCATCAGAAATGTCATACCAGAAAGGAGGAGTCCAAGGTTGATGGATAGGAGGAGGGCTCCAAGTGAAAGGATTATCAAGAAAAAACTTGCAATGAAAGTTCCAGGGCAAGGAGAAACTGAAGATGATCCATTTGTAGTGACTTAATTAGGATTTCCTGATGTGTTAAACTGATTTTTTGTGTATGACTTATGGTATGTATGATCTGGTAGAAACATGTATAACCTATCTTTTGGTACTTATATTTTGCATGCAGAAACATGTATAACCTTATGTAGTAACTGATGCCCTTAATTTTGGTACTTATGCAGTAATATATTGTGTTTGACCTTAATTATCTTGTTATTTGTTATATATTTACTGAGTACACAAAGACAAGAAAATAGGAGAACATAATTTTATAACACAAAGACAATAAAATAGGAGATACATTAGACAGTCAAAGTGTGCCATACACTACCAACTACATAGAATACATAACCAGTACACCTATTACCAAACACAACCCAATTACAACAACTAGCATCCATATAAAAACACTCTCATACACTTGCAATTTCCCATTTGCAACCTTCAAATCTGACTTCAGAGTAATTCCTTCTTCAAACAAATCATTCTCCAGCTCACTTTCTTCTTTCAAACTTTTCAACTCATTGTGTAGTTGGAAGACAAGATCTTTGTAGTATTGGGTGGGGAGTTCTTCATCCAAGAATTGATATAATTGACATTTCCTTCTATCATCCTAATGACAAAAACACATTAGCAAAATGTATAGCAGAAAACAGATACTTGAAGATTTTTCAAAACTTACAACAATTGGACATGACAGGAATCTTCTTCCCGGATTCTTCCTTGTCCAAGATGTGCGTGGATTGATTCGATATCCACAATAACACAGTGCCTCACCTTCACGCAATACATTACTACGGTTGTTTCTTCGTGGATGATATGAAGCAGATGACATTTGAATTTCTAGGGTTTATGTCAAAGAAAAGGGGGTTTTGGGGAGAAAGGGGGATGAGAGAGAAAGGGGTATATGTGTTTTAGTTTTTTTTTTATTTAATCTTATTTTAAATGCAGAAAGAAATTCGTGTAAAGTGTGTTAGACACCTGAAAGGTGACGACGTGGAGGCTGAAGTGGCATATAACCGGCAACAAATAATCCCTTAGCCGGTACGAGGCCCAAATAGAAGTGTTTACCGGTTTTGTTCCTCATAATAGACATTTTAAAAGTTTGGTCCTAAAACAGACTTTTGTGACAAGTTGAGAGTACTTTCCAATCAATTAGCCCAAAAGATAATACTAATTGTACCCTCAACATAATGTGCAAGGGCTGCAATCTCTTAGGGAGGAAGAAGAATAGAAGACCATTGGTGTTCATTAGATATTCTTATTGGCACGGGTCTTCCTAGAAAAAAAAAGTAATGTGAGTTATGTGACACGGACAAAATCAATTTTTTTCGTTTCATTCGATGTTCCAGGGCATGGGCCCCCTTTGTTTAAATAAAAAGCCCTGTCGGCCACCAACCTACTTAGCGGAAAATGGAACAATCAAATCATGGGCGATTGCCTTTAAAGGAAATTAAAATGAAAAAAGAGTCTTGTATGTTATAACTTTGTCATCATAAAATTATACTACTAATATTATGTATATCACTAATACATACTCTTTACGTCACATTTTAAATGTCATATTTTAACCTTAAAGTTTTTTACTTTAATCTTTTCTAATAATTCTATACTCCTTTATAAAAACAAACTCCCCTCCTTAATTTTAAGAACCTGAAATGACACATTTACCCTCCTATCTTAATACATCTTTATTTCTATTTTATAGACTGTGACTAAAATGCCCTTAAAAAAAATTTAAACTCTATCTCTCTCTGTAACATCCGTGAATTTTGACCCGTTGACTTTTTGTGTAAATTGACTAACAAACTTGTTGAATGAAATAATTGGGCCCATTTGTGATTACATGACTATGTGGTATGTTAGTCGGGTCGTTAGTATGTTTGTTTGGCGTTTAATTGTGTAATCAATTGTAAATTGGCTTAGGGGGGGGGGGAACGGGTCGACCCATGGGTTGTCCATGACCCATGAGCCAACTAGTTACCCATCCCCACCTTATCCTTTCATTTCTATCCATCTATTCTATCTATCTTTATCACCTTCTCTCTAACTCTCCAAGAACTCATCTCTCCCCTCTTAAAATCATCGTAAATCATTGTTGTTAAGTTGAAATAGGGTAATAAGTATCATCATCTTCATTGTATTTTCATCATCTAAAATTTTGGAGTCTCAAGGTGCAAGAAACTTTCTCTTTAAGCTCATTTTCGGATTTGAACTCTAGGTGAAGATTTTGGTAAGTTAAACTCCTTCCATATTTATCATTTCATGTTTGTTTACATTTTTCTAGTTGATTGCAAGTGGATTCGGGTCACAATTCGGCTTAAATCTCGTTTTAGGTCAAATTAGGGTTTAAATTAGGGTTTGAAGGTTTTGGGTATGATTTTGATGTTTTGGTTGAATTTGTGGATTGGGTTATGTTTATTTATGGTTAATGGTGTTTATTTATGCTTCAAATCAAGTTACAAGGCTTTACAAATCGTTTGGTTTGGTTTGGGTCGATTTGGGGGTTTTGGTTTAGGTTTTCCTGCATATGCTGGTGCTGCTGCTGCTTCTGGTCAGAACTGGGCCACTGCGGCGCAGTGGCTTAGGCTAGCCCACTGCGGCGCAGTGGCTAGGGCCTGGTCGTTTCATGGTTAGCTCACTGCGGCGCAGTGAGCTTGGCAATGGCTCACTGCGGCGCAGTGGCTTGGCAATGCTCACTGCGGCGCAGTGAGCTTGGCAATGGCTCACTGCGGCGCAGTGAGCTTGGCAATGGCTCACTGCGGCGCAGTGAGCTTGGCAATGGCTCACTGCGGCGCAGTGAGCTGGTTGGCATTTTTAGGCTCACTGCGGCGCAGTGAGCTTGGCAATGGCTCACTGCGGCGCAGTGAGCTTGGCAGATGGCTCACTGCGGCGCAGTGGCTTAGGCTAGCCACTGCGGCGCAGTGGCTAGGGCCTGGTCGTTTCATGGTTAGCTCACTGCGGCGCAGTGAGCTTGGCAATGGCTCACTGCGGCGCAGTGGTTAGGTTCTTGAATTCATGCGGCGCAGTACTTGGAGCTCACTGCGGCGCAGTGAGCTTGGCAATGGCTCACTGCGGCGCAGTGAGCTTGGCAATGGCTCACTGCGGCGCAGTGAGCTTGGCAATGGCTCACTGCGGCGCAGTGGCTTAGGCTAGCCACTGCGGCGCAGTGGCTAGGGCCTGGTCGTTTCATGGTTAGCTCACTGCGGCGCAGTGAGCTTGGCAATGGCTCACTGCGGCGCAGTGGTTGGCAATTCACTGCGGCGCAGTGGCTTTTGGCAAGCTCACTGCGGCGCAGTGAGCTTGGCAATGGCTCACTGCGGCGCAGTGGCTTAGGCTAGCCACTGCGGCGCAGTGGCTAGGGCCTGGTCGTTTCATGGTTAGCTCACTGCGGCGCAGTGAGCTTGGCAATGGCTCACTGCGGCGCAGTGGTTGGCAATGTCACTGCGGCGCAGTGAGCTTGGCAATGCTCACTGCGGCGCAGTGAGCTTGGCAATGGCTCACTGCGGCGCAGTGAGCTTGGCATGGCTCACTGCGGCGCAGTGAGCTTGGCAATGGCTCACTGCGGCGCAGTGAGCTTGGCATGGCTCACTGCGGCGCAGTGAGCTTGGCAATGGCTCACTGCGGCGCAGTGAGCTTGGCAATGGCTCACTGCGGCGCAGTGAGCTTGGCAATGGCTCACTGCGGCGCAGTGAGCTTGGCAATGGCTCACTGCGGCGCAGTGGCTAGCTTGGCATTTTTATGGCTCACTGCGGCGCAGTGGCTTAGGCTAGCCACTGCGGCGCAGTGGCTAGGGCCTGGTCGTTTCATGGTTAGCTCACTGCGGCGCAGTGAGCTTGGCAATGGCTCACTGCGGCGCAGTGGTTAGGTTCTTGAATGCTCACTGCGGCGCAGTGAGCTTGGCAATGGCTCACTGCGGCGCAGTGAGCTTGGCATGGCTCACTGCGGCGCAGTGAGCTTGGCAATGGCTCACTGCGGCGCAGTGAGCTTGGCAATGGCTCACTGCGGCGCAGTGAGCTTGGCAATGGCTCACTGCGGCGCAGTGGCTTAGGCTAGCCACTGCGGCGCAGTGGCTAGGGCCTGGTCGTTTCATGGTTAGCTCACTGCGGCGCAGTGAGCTTGGCAATGGCTCACTGCGGCGCAGTGGCTTAGGCTAGCCACTGCGGCGCAGTGGCTAGGGCCTGGTCGTTTCATGGTTAGCTCACTGCGGCGCAGTGAGCTTGGCAATGGCTCACTGCGGCGCAGTGGTTGGCAATGTCACTGCGGCGCAGTGGCTGGTTGGCATTTAGCCACTGCGGCGCAGTGGCTTAGGCTAGCCCACTGCGGCGCAGTGGCTAGGGCCTGGTCGTTTCATGGTTAGCTCACTGCGGCGCAGTGAGCTTGGCAATGGCTCACTGCGGCGCAGTGGTTAGGTTCTGTGAAATTATGCGCGTCGATTTTCAAATGTTAATAACTTTTGATCCGTAACTCCAAATAAGTCGTATGACCTATCGTTGGAATCGTAAGAGAGTCTAGTTTCTAGTAGTAACACTCTTTTTGTATGAATCCTTTCTCATTTCTAAAAAGGTCGAGTCGAATGCATCTTGTTCCTACTCGTTTAAGTTGGAAAGGCGTTTAGGGTTGTGACTTGATCTAATTGTGCTAAACCAACTTGTTTATGATTGTAGAGTTGACATTATGGTATATTGATGTATAATTATAGGTTGTGGACGTGTGGACCGTAATACTCGCTTGTAATCTTATACTAGCTTCTTTGTCGGACAAGGTGAGTTTCGTATCTCCCTACTCGCTTGAGATTCGGGCTGAAAAGTGTAAACTTGCGTGTTTACTTACGTTATTGATTGATTGATTGATTGACTTGGTTTATGTTTGTTAAGTATTTCGTTAGTATTAGGAATTGACGTACATACATGATAGTCGGTTATACCTTCATTGGGTTTTAGATGTGGTGGGAAGGCTGCGGGTGACCCTATATATAAGCATTTGAGACTCGAAGGAAGTAGAATCCTCTTAAGTGTATGTACGTATAGTTGGTTTAAATTGAAATTTGATTTATGATCGGTGATTATTGATTGTTGGTTCACGTTCGTTGAATGTTGATTAGTGGCTTATAACTTACGATTATTGATTGTTGGTTCAAGTTCATCGTATATTGATTGTTGGTTCACGTTCGTTGAATGTTGATTAGTGGCTTATAACTTACGATTATTGATTGTTGGTTCAAGTTCATCGTATATTGATTGTTGGTTCATGACTGATGCATTTACATTTGATTGTAAGCATTGCATACATTATTGATAACCCTCGGCAGGGGATTGCCGACATCCTAGTGCATAGATGTATGCACCCATTTTGGATGTAGTGCCTGACTCCGAGTATATAGACATATATATCTCGATGATTTTGAGATACAGCCTTGTTCATTGTGATGACAGAAGGGTATCGTTGCATTGGTGACTGGCGTTCACGCATAAGATAGGCATGTTGACTTATTTATGCATTTGGTACTTGCATTTGATATTCATATCATTGAGCATTCATTTACACGCATTTACGTACTTATGAAATTTTGTTGATTGGATATTGTTGTGTTACTTAAAGGCTCACTGTAAGTCACGTCTAGCCTCTACTTGTACATTATGATTATTGTTTATGGTTCCTTGTGGACCATTACTACGAACTTACCAACCTTGTGTTGACTATGCTTAGTACACTTTTCAGGTAATCAGGTTAATCCTGGGCGTGGAGTATAGTTGCTTGCTTGCTTGCTGTTTAACCCGGGCATTGGACTTGATGAATCAAGGATTCATAGACCTTCTCTTTTGCATTATACTTAGGATTAATTGCCATCTTTTGAATGCTCCTTTGTAACCTTGATGGTTATTGCTCCTTTTGTATTTTGGTACTTGTTTCGTCTTTGTAATGGATTCACTGAATCTTTATTTGCATTTAGTTCTTGTTCTATTGTAATTCCACCTTGTGCTATATGATTTCCGTGATATTCCGAGCCTCGGCTTGGGGTGTTACAGAATGGTGGCCCATGCGAGGTCGTAGAGAATTAGGCGGTTTGACCTAGACTACGGCTTAAGTTAAAACTCTTCATATAGCATGCATGGTTAGGAAATTTGTGTGCAATGTGAATTATGTGAATCCCCGTGTGAGTTCGTAGTTAAGACCACTTGTGTGATAGCTTAAATTCAATGTGATGAATGTGGATGGTAGTTAATATGGTTGTTGTTGTTATTGGTTGGAGCTAATTTGATGATTTAGGGCAAAATGATGGGATGCCATTAACTTAGTATAATATTGTGGCAACCCTAAAAGAACCCGATCAACTCTTTTATGGTTACCCGATATTATAGCAAGTTCATGACATCGTGGATTGCGCACGTGTGGCTTAAAGTATAATAAGGAACCGATATGCTTAATGGAAGTTGATTAGGTGGAAGGTTAGCCGTTGGTACACCTTGTATACATACCCGGTCAATAACTAGAGAGCATATCGAATTCGGATTATACTTTGAATCGTTCGTGTTAGTTGTTTGATTGCATGATGTAATGAGCATGATTACTTGAATTAATGATGAATTATTGTAATAAATTCAACTTGATGTTATGATATGTAAAAAAATCCCTTATGATTCTAACACTTTGCCTTAGCATAATGTTATGTAATGAGTATGTGGTATCGGTATGAGAGCATTGACTACTTGTGTGACTAACATGCGAGCATTTGAGACTAACTCTCGGGTCAACGTGTCGCTTGTTTTATAGAAATGGTGAGACCAAGGAGAGTCGGAACGAACTATAGGGCTGAAGAGGAAGAACCTCAACCGGAAGCTCAACCGGAGGTACAAGGAGGTAGGGGTCGTGGTAGGGGCCGTGGTAGAGGTCGTGGTAGGGGCCAAGGAAGGGGTCGTGGTGAGGTCCCTGAGCCAAACATGGCCGAGGTGATTGCTCAAACGATCGCCAATATCATGCCAACCATTATTGCTCAAGTCACGGCAAATCTTGGGCAAGATAATGTGGCTCAAAACAACGAAGCTCCAGAAAATGAAAATAATGAAAATGCCCAACCTCATGCCGAAGAAAATGAAGAAGAGGGACCGGTGGGAGTTGGTAACGGTATGCCCATGTATAATCAACATGAAGGATACCGTCAAGGGTGTATATTTAAAGACTTTAAAAGTTGTGGGGCACCGGAGTTTGATGGAAGAGGTGGTCCCACGGAATGTATAAGGTGGTTTGAGGCGATAGAGGCGGGGATTGAAAGGAGTCATTGCACCTATGATGACCGGATTTCCTATGCATCCGGCATGTTTAGGCATGACGCCTTGAGTTGGTGGAACCAAGAAATAACGTTGGGCCGGACTCATAATTTGGAATGGGTTGACTTCAAGAACAAAGTGAAAGCAAAGTTCTGTCCTCCGTATGAACTACAAAATTTAACCATTGAGTTTGCAAATCTCAACATGGAGGGAGCCGATTACAAGGGCTATGTTAGACGATTTCAAGAGTTGTCTACCCTCATTCCTCACTTGGTGGGTACCGAGCCTCAGGCCATCCAGAAGTTCGTATTGGGCTTAAATCCTCAAGTCCGATCTTATGTAAACTCCAACATGCCTACTTCTTTGGCTAATGCGGTTAACCAAGCCGGGAGTGTGACTGAAGATTTATTGAGATGTGGTGTTTTGAGCAAGTCCTCCTCAAACAAGAGGAAAGAAGTGGGAGAGTCGAGCGGGGTAAAGAAAGTGGGGAGGTTTGACCCCAAGAATGCAAATAGGGGTAGGGTGATGGCGGCGGTGGAACCGGCCAGGAAAGCTTATACTGGACCCCAACCTTTCTGTGGGAGATGCAACCAACATCACCCCGCCAATGCCCCATGCAGAGCATGCTTTAATTGTAACCAAGTGGGGCACCTCTCCAGAGAATGTAGGGCTCCTAGAACGGGCCCAATGAATGTGGCACCTGTTCGGGCCGTCCCTCCTCAAGGTAACCAAAGAAGAGGTGAATGTTTTGAATGTGGTAGTCGAGACCACTACCGTAATACTTGTCCTCGATGGGTGGGACAACAAGTACAAGTAGCCGTCCACCCCAACCAACTACAAATGGTCGGGCCTAATCAAAACCGGGGACAACAAGGCCATCAAGTGCAACCACGCGGCCGAGCCTTTGCGGCCAATGTAAATGAAGCCCGCAACGATCCCAACGTAGTAGCAGGTACCTTTCTCCTTAATGGTCACTATGCCACCGTCTTATTTGATTCCGGGGCCGATTATAGCCTCGTGTCTTCTAATTTTGTTCCTTTGATTGATGTGAATCCTTGTGCTTTAAACTATGTGCTTGACATTGAAATGGTAAACGGGTCACTAACTAGAATTAGTCAAATACTTCGCGACTGTGTCTTGACTTTGGAAGATGTCGATTTCTTCATAGACCTTATGCCTTTGGATATTGGGAGTTTTGATGTTATTGTGGGTATGGATTGGTTAACGGCGGTGAATGCGATGATCGATTGTGGTGAGAGAGTTGTTAAGATACCTTTGACTAACGGTAGAATTCTTAGGGTTCAAGGCGAAATCTCCGATTCCTCTAATTCTAAAGTCTTTAGTGCTACCGTAACAAGGGTAGAATTGAAGACCGTTCCTATTGTTTGTGAATTTCCCGATGTTTTTCCGGATGACTTGCCGGGGTTACCTCCAACTCGTGAACTAGACTTTCGTATTAATCTTATCCCCGAAGCCGCGCCCGTAGCAAAAGCTCCTTATAGACTAGCTCTAACCGAAATGCAAGAGCTACAAACTCAACTCAAGGAACTCCAAGAGAAGGGTTTCATTCGCCCTAGTCAATCTCCTTGGGGTGCTCCTGTACTCTTCGTCAAAAAGAAAGATGGGTCCTTCCGAATGTGTATCGACTACCGGGAATTAAACAAGCTCACAGTGAAGAACCGGTATCCCCTCCCAAGAATCGATGACTTATTTGATCAACTTCAAGGTGCTAAGCACTTTTCTAAAATCGATCTTCGCTCGGGTTATCATCAACTCCGGGTACATGAAGATGATATCCCCAAAACGGCTTTTCGCACAAGGTATGGTCATTTTGAATTCACCGTGATGCCTTTTGGGTTGACTAACGCACCGGCGGTGTTCATGGACTTGATGAACCGGGTGTGTCAACCATACTTAGACAAGTCTGTCATTGTGTTCATTGATGACATACTTGTATACTCGAAGACAAAGGAGGAGCATGTTGAGCACTTACGTGAAGTGCTTGAGTTACTAAGAAAAGAGAAGTTGTATGCCAAATTCTCCAAGTGTGAGTTTTGGTTGGAAGAGGTCCACTTTCTTGGTCACGTAGTGAGCAAGGATGGTATCCATGTGGATCCAAGCAAGATTGAAGCGGTCAAGAATTGGAGAAGACCCGAAACGCCATCCGAGATCCGTCAATTCCTTGGATTGGCGGGTTACTATAGAAGATTCATTGAAAACTTCTCCCGTATTGCTCAACCACTCACCCTTTTGACTCAAAAAGATAGGAACTTTGAATGGGGCGAAAGACAAGAAAACGCCTTTCAAACTCTCAAAGATATGTTATGTGATGCTCCTATTTTGACGCTACCAGATGGAATTGAAGATTTTGTTGTTTATTGTGATGCTTCGGGGCAAGGGTTGGGTTGTGTTCTTATGCAAAGGGGTAAAGTCATTGCTTATGCCTCTCGTCAATTGAAGGTGCATGAAAAGAACTACCCGACACATGATTTGGAATTGGGAGCGGTTGTGTTTGCTTTGAAGTGTTGGAGGCATTATCTCTATGGCACCAAATGTGTGATTTATACCGATCACAAAAGTCTTCAACACATCTTTAACCAAAGTGAATTGAATATGAGGCAAAGGCGTTGGTTAGAACTATTTAGCGATTATGATTGTGACATCCGTTATCACCCGGGCAAGGCAAATGTAGTAGCCGATGCCTTGAGCCGAAAGGAGAGAGTGAAACCAAGACGGGCTAGAGCTATGAGCCTCACGGTGAGGCCAAATATTCGTGATCGGATCATTGAAGCCCAAATTCAAGCCACCCTACCGGAAAACTTTGGAAACGAGAACCTAGATGGTATGGAACAACAATTCGACCGGAAGAATGATAATGGGCTATACATGGTTGAAAGACTTTGGGTTCCTATTTTCGGCGACTTAAGAACACTTATTATGAATGAAGCTCACCTATCGCCTTATTCGGTCCATCCCGGGTCGGATAAGATGTACTTTGACTTGAAAGATTTGTATTGGTGGCCGGGCATGAAGCGTGATGTGGCTAGGTATGTGAGCGAGTGTCTTACTTGCTTACAAGTCAAAGCCGATCACAAGAAGCCACCCGGATTGTTGGTACAACCGGTGATGCCCGAATGGAAGTGGGAACATATCTCAATGGACTTCATTACTAAATTACCAAAGACGAGAAGCGGTCGTGACACGATTTGGGTGATAGTAGATCGGTTAACGAAGTCGGCTCACTTTTTAGCCATTCGCGAAACCGATAAATTTGACACTTTGGCTCGTTTGTACATCAAGGAAGTAATATCTAAGCATGGAGTGCCGATTTCTATCATTTCCGATAGAGATGCCCGTTTCAAATCAAAATTTTGGGAAGCCTTTCAAAAAGCCATAGGTACTCGACTTGACATGAGCACGGCGTTTCACCCTCAAACGGATGGGCAAACCGAGAGAACCATTCAAACACTTGAAGACATGTTGAGGGCATGTGCAATTGATTTTGGTGGAAGTTGGGAAGACCATTTGCCGCTAGTCGAGTTTTCATACAACAATAGTTATCATGCTACCATTCAAATGGCGCCCTTTAAGGCATTGTATGGTAGGATATGTCGTTCTCCCCTAGCTTGGGCGGAAATTGGAGAGAGTCAACTAATCGGGCCCGAAATTGTGATTGAAACGACTAAGGTAATATCTCAAATTAAGGAAAAGTTGCAATTGGCCCGTGAGCGTCAAAAGAAGTATGCCGATGTGAGGCGAAGACCGTTGGAGTTTGAAGTTGGTGATTATGTACTTTTGAAGGTATCGCCTTGGAAGGGTGTTGTACGTTTTGTGAAGCGGGGAAAACTTGCGCCAAGGTATATTGGTCCTTTCAAGATTCTTGAACGGGTTGGGAAAGTTGCTTATCGGCTAGAATTGCCTCAAGAGCTTAACGGTGTGCATGATGTGTTTCATATTTGTAATTTGCGCAAGTGTTTGGCGGATCCTACACATCATGTACCTATGGACGAAATTAGGGTTGATTCGAATTTGAACTTTGTTGAAGAACCGGTGGAGATCTTGGATCGTCAAGAAAAGAAACTTAAGAGCAAACGCTACACGATTGTTAAGGTTAGATGGAATGCTAGACGTGGAGCCGAGTTCACTTGGGAGCGAGAGGACCACATGAAGTCTAAGTATCCGCATTTATTTAGTAATTAGTATTTGTTAAATTTCGGGACGAAATTCTTTCAACGGGGGGATAATGTAACATCCGTGAATTTTGACCCGTTGACTTTTTGTGTAAATTGACTAACAAACTTGTTGAATGAAATAATTGGGCCCATTTGTGATTACATGACTATGTGGTATGTTAGTCGGGTCGTTAGTATGTTTGTTTGGCGTTTAATTGTGTAATCAATTGTAAATTGGCTTAGGGGGGGGGGGAACGGGTCGACCCATGGGTTGTCCATGACCCATGAGCCAACTAGTTACCCATCCCCACCTTATCCTTTCATTTCTATCCATCTATTCTATCTATCTTTATCACCTTCTCTCTAACTCTCCAAGAACTCATCTCTCCCCCTCTTAAAATCATCGTAAATCATTGTTGTTAAGTTGAAATAGGGTAATAAGTATCATCATCTTCATTGTATTTTCATCATCTAAAATTTTGGAGTCTCAAGGTGCAAGAAACTTTCTCTTTAAGCTCATTTTCGGATTTGAACTCTAGGTGAAGATTTTGGTAAGTTAAACTCCTTCCATATTTATCATTTCATGTTTGTTTACATTTTTCTAGTTGATTGCAAGTGGATTCGGGTCACAATTCGGCTTAAATCTCGTTTTAGGTCAAATTAGGGTTTAAATTAGGGTTTGAAGGTTTTGGTATGATTTTGATGTTTTGGTTGAATTTGTGGATTGGGTTATGTTTATTTATGGTTAATGTTTAATGGTGTTTATTTATGCTTCAAATCAAGTTACAAGGCTTTACAAATCGTTTGGTTTGGTTTGGGTCGATTTGGGGGTTTTTGGTTTAGGTTTTCCTGCATATGCTGGTGCTGCTGCTGCTTCTGGTCAGAACTGGGCCACTGCGGCGCAGTGGCTTAGGCTAGCCCACTGCGGCGCAGTGGCTAGGGCCTGGTCGTTTCATGGTTAGCTCACTGCGGCGCAGTGAGCTTGGCAATGGCTCACTGCGGCGCAGTGGTTAGGTTCTGTGAAATTATGCGCGTCGATTTTCAAATGTTAATAACTTTTGATCCGTAACTCCAAATAAGTCGTATGACCTATCGTTGGAATCGTAAGAGAGTCTAGTTTCTATTAGTAACACTCTTTTTGTATGAATCCTTTCTCATTTCTAAAAAGGTCGAGTCGAATGCGTCTTGTTCCTACTCGTTTAAGTTGGAAAGGCGTTTAGGGTTGTGACTTGATCTAATTGTGCTAAACCAACTTGTTTATGATTGTAGAGTTGACATTATGGTATATTGATGTATAATTATAGGTTTTGGACGTGTGGACCGTAATACTCGCTTGTAATCTTATACTAGCTTCTTTGTCGGACAAGGTGAGTTTCGTATCTCCCTACTCGCTTGAGATTCGGGCTGAAAAGTGTAAACTTGCGTGTTTACTTACGTTGTTGATTGATTGATTGATTGATTGATTGATTGATTGACTTGGTTTATGTTTGTTAAGTATTTCGTTAGTATTAGGAATTGACGTACATACATGATAGTCGGTTATACCTTCATTGGGTTTTAGATGTGGTGGGAAGGTTGCGGGTGACCCTATATATAAGCATCTGAGACTCGAAGGAAGTAGAATCCTCTTAAGTGTATGTACGTATAGTTGGTTTAAATTGAAATTTGATTTATGATCGGTGATTATTGATTGTTGGTTCACGTTCGTTGAATGTTGATTAGTGGCTTATAACTTACGATTATTGATTGTTGGTTCAAGTTCATCGTATATTGATTGTTGGTTCATGACTGATGCATTTACATTTGATTGTAAGCATTGCATACATTATTGATAACCCTCGGCAGGGGATTGCCGACATCCTGGTGCATAGATGTATGCACCCATTTTGGATGTAGTGCTTGACTCCGAGTATATAGACATATATATCTCGATGATTTTGAGATACAGCCTTGTTCATTGTGATGACAGAAGGGTATCGTTGCATTGGTGACTGGCGTTCACGCATAAGATAGGCATGTTGACTTATTTATGCATTTGGTACTTGCATTTGATATTCATATCATTGAGCATTCATTTACACGCATTTACGTACTTATGAAATTTTGTTGATTGGATATTGTTGTGTTACTTAAAGGCTCACTGTAAGTCACGTCTAGCCTCTACTTGTACATTATGATTATTGTTTATGGTTCCTTGTGGACCATTACTACGAACTCACCAACCTTGTGTTGACTATGCTTAGTACACTTTTCAGGTAATCAGGTTAATCCTGGGCGTGGAGTATAGTTGCTTGCTTGCTTGCTGTTTAACCCGGGCATTGGACTTGATGAATCAAGGATTCATAGACCTTCTCTTTTGCATTATACTTAGGATTAATTGCCATCTTTTGAATGCTCCTTTGTAACCTTGATGGTTATTGCTCCTTTTGTATTTTGGTACTTGTTTCGTCTTTGTAATGGATTCACTGAATCTTTATTTGCATTTAGTTCTTGTTCTATTGTAATTCCACCTTGTGCTATATGATTTCCGTGATATTCCGAGCCTCGGCTTGGGGTGTTACATCCTCACGCAGAAACACATAGCAAAAACCTTAACTCAAAATTCGTCCCCCTCCTCCTCCCTTTCATATCCCACGCAACAATTCATCACATCTCCGACCGCAATGAAATTACTTTACGTTAATACATTAGATTTCAATTACATTTTCGATACTTAAAATTACATTTATTTACACAATACAAAAAAAAACATAAGATATAACCAAAAATAAATAAAAATATAAAACAATATAAAATATAAAGTGTTTTATATTAAAAGAAAACGTCAATTTTTAAAATAACATGATAATTGTTTTTTTGTCAAATTATTCCATTGCATTACTTTTTAATTACTTCCGGACAAAGTCCGGGTATGATACTAGTTTTAAAAAGGCAATGGTAACAAAATATTATAACTTATTTACTTGGTAAACTAAGTGAGGCTTCCATTATTATTATTATTATTGTTGTTGTTATGTAATTAATATAATAATATAAAAAAATCTTATAATTTACATTTTTTTGTTTTCATCATCAAATTTACATTATTTTTACCATCAATAATTTACACTTTTCATCACTAATATCTAATTTAGAAGTGATATATTTTGACTAATCATCTAAAATGTGAGGATTAATATTGTCTTTAACCAATTAAAAAATTAAAGAATGTGATCTAGTCATAAATCAAAGTTGAAAATCATCTTAACGGTCCTTATTATTTTAAGGATGATTTTAATTTATATTGTCAATCCGTGGTCACCTTTTTAATATTTACTATTTTTAGAACTTGATTTATAATAAATGATAATTGAATGGAAGTTTCAGATATCAAAAATAGATTAAAATATTTATTAAAATAAATTACTTTAGAAGGAAAACATATGTATAATAAACTAAAACAGGATTGAGATGTTCTTTGAAACGACACGTGGCGTAATCCTTGATCGACACGTGTCATTTTAATTTATTTATTTTATTAAATTAGCTTTTTTAATTGTATATAGATTCAATTTCCTTATTAGACTTAGAATTAAACTCTAACTCTTGACTTATAAATACAAAACACATTATAACCTTATTTGATTAATCGTTTTCTCATTAATAAAATTGTTTCTTTTTTTCTCAATTCTTCAACTCCTATTACTTATATTACTTATAATAAGTTATTAACATGAATACTTCAAAATTTGAGTTTACGATCCGAAATCACAAGGCTATTTGTCGTCATCCACTATGCTTACAAGTTCCGATTTTGATGTGATTGTAAAAACTTAAGGTAAATCCAAAACTCTAACTAAACATATATTACTGTTTATTATAATTTAGCTTCGATCATCGGTTTACTTTAACCACAATTTATTTCATACTCATGAATCATGTATGTGACATATTCGAATTTCTTTATGATACAATCTATATAGCTACCGTACATCGTACGGGTATTAGGACTAGTATATTTAAATAAATAAAAACAAAACTTATACAATGGACCATGAGTATGAAAAGTTGCAGACATCGAAAACAATCCACTTGATTTCTAAAAATAATAACAAACGGTGTAACTTACAAATCGGAATGTAAAACTTGCTTAAAATAACATCTTAACTTGGTACTCCAATTAGATACTTGCGGCTTCATATATGTGCTCGCTCGTTTACAACGTAGCAAATACTTTATTTATACTTTAATTCTGAAAAGACCAACTCGCTACATTTTTCATTATAATTTTAATTAGAAATTAGATAAAAAATGTCATATACCTTTTATAACTTTTTTAAATTTAATTTTAATAATAAATTCATAATATGGTCATTAATTATGGAAAATAATTGTCTACATTTTATAATTATATTATAGAAAGTAATTAATTTAATGATATAATTATGAAATAATTCCTAAACTTTATATTATTTTTTAAAATCACTTTTTTGATTTTAATTAATTGTTATTATTTACGGTTCATTATTTAAAAGGGATTTTTTGTCTAATCATATAAAGTATAAGTATTAATATTGTCATTTAATAAAGATAAAATAATTAAATTTGATCTAATGGTTCTAAATCAAAGATGGAATTCATCCAAGGGTTCTTATTTGTTTAGGAATGAATTTAGGACTTTGTTATATATATATATATATATATACTAGATTATTTTCCCGCGTAATACGCGAGATAAATATATTCAACTTTCATAATAACATAAAGATTATTTTAACATGTACCCACAAGACACATGTTTAGAAAAATTAAATGAACTTAAATTTTCTTTAAATAAAAATCATATTTAATTGTCATTAATAAAGTATAAATTTACCATTTTATGATTAAGGTCTTCGTATTCTAAGAAATTTTAACTTTATTTAATGTTTCTAAACATGTGTCTTGTAGGCACATGTTAGAATATGATGATGTCATTAGTTAATAAGTATTTTGTATCAAGGATGGTTAATAAGATATGTGTGTTATATCTTTGTATAATGATATTGTAAAGTTAAATATTATTTTCTATATTTACCAGTATTAAATATCAATTTCTGGCTAGTAAAGTAACATGAAATTAATCTAACCAGAGGTGAGGACCTTTACCGAAAAAGTAACATGAAATTACATCGACGTAAGTCATTAAATATTACTCCATCCGTCCCATTTTAAGTAGTCTATACTTTGACTTTTCAAGTCTTTTTCTTTCAATTTGACCGTAAATATTTTCGCATGTGTTATATAATACTTGATATAAAATATATGAATGGATTGAGTTTTAAATGTATTTTTCATTGATATAATTTTCATCAACAACTATATAATACAAATAAAGATATTTACGGTCAAAGTTGAAAGAAAAAAACTTAAAAAGTCAAAATAAAATACTTAAAGTTGGACGGATGGAATAACTCATATGTGTTAAAGTCATGTTCATAATAAAAATAACACACAAATAAAAAAATATAATCATCGTATATATGTTCATTGGATAAAAAATAAAAACACTTAAAATTGGACGGATGGAATAACTCATATGTGTTAAAGTCATGTTCATAATAAAAATAACACACAAATAAAAATATATAATCATCGTATATATGTTCATTGGATAAAAAATAAAAACACAATATAACATATTAATATGATTTTATGTTATTACTTACTAATTTAAAACAATAATAAAATAGTATATTACATATAATGTGTTTGTGAATCACATCGGAATTAAACATGAATTATAAAGATTATATCCTTTATTTATTTATTTACAAAAGGTAACTTTAAAAATCACCTAGAAATTAAACATGTTAGGCGTGCACATTAGGAATAAATTTTAGTTATTATGTAAATTTTGCTAAAATTAAAAGTAATATATAAGAGGGATATATTTTGACTAATTATATAAAGTATAAGTATTAATATTGTCATTGATTAAAGATGAAATAATTAAATTTGATCTAATAGTTATAAATCAAAGATGGTCCATCCAAGGTTCTATTTGTTTAGGAATGAATTTAGACTTTGTTATATATATGTTGGTAGATATATTATTTATATTATTAGTGTGTTAAACTGTTAATAAGTTAATGACATAAGCAATGTCGAATTTAAAAAAATAGATAGATTTGATTGGCTAATAAGTTATTAGAGATATTTTTTTATGTTATATTTTTTTGGTGATTAGATAAAACCAACTTTTTAGAATTTTATTGGCTTATCAACATCATTAAATTTTCTTGAAAGGTGAGAATTACTAGCAAATATCGAAAAGTCTAATATATATTGTTTTAACTGATCCATTGGTCTAACCCTTACAAACATATATATTAAACATAAATAAATGGTTAAGTGCACGGAAATGTAATCAACTAAGGCCGAAAAGTTATTGTATACATGAACTTACAAAAGGTTTATTGTATACATGAACTCTTAAAAAAAGGTTATAGAAAACACATTTTACCTGCTATTCCCTTAGCCGGTAACCCTTGTCAATACAAGACAAAACTGCTGACGTCAGCATGACGTCAGCAATTTTGTCTTATTCTTATTTTGTCATTTTCTGCAGTTTTAGATTTTTTTTTTTTTTTTTTTTTTTTTTTTTTTTTTACGATTGTATATTTTTATAGTTTCTTATTTTTATCACTTAACTTACTTTTAAAGTTTTTAATTTTTATCAATTAACTTTGGATTTTAACTTTAATCATCAATTTTTTAAAATTTTTTTTCTACTTTCTATCTCTTATTTTAACGTTTTTAACTTATTTGTACCACTTAACTTATTGGTTTTTTAACTTTAGTCTAACTTTTTGTATACAAACTTAATTATAGTTTAGTTTTAAAGTTTTTAATTTTTATCAATTAACTTTGGGTTTCTAACTTTAATCATCAAATCTTTTTTTTTCTTTACTCTCTATCTCTTACATTAAGGTTTCTAACTAAACTATAGTAAATTTTAAGTTTCCAAACTTTTAGGTACCGTTGTATGTATAAATGCTTGCATGACGCAGTGTCGATCCCGGACAACGTCCCCCTGGGGTCAAAAAACTAGTTCTAACTACACACATTCATCAGAATTTACAACCATAAGAATTTAAAAAAAAATAAAATCGGATCTCCATATCTTGATGATGATGATGTAACACCCCAAGCCGAGGCTCGGAATATTACGGAAATCATACAGCACCAGGTGGAATTACAATAGAACAACTAAATGCAAAAAGAGGATTCAGTGAATCCATACAAACGATAACAAGTAACGAAATACAATAGGAGCAAGTAAACATCAAGATTACAAATGAGTACAAAAGAAGGCTAACAATCCTAAGTACAATGCAACATAAGGCAAATGGATCCTTGATCCATATAAGTCCAGTCCGGGTTCAACAGCAAGCAAAACAATCAAACTTCACGTCCTGGATAACCTGGTTACCTGAAAAGTGTACTAAGCATAGTCAACACAAGGTTGGTGAGTTCGTAGTAATGGTCCACAAGGAAACCATCCTCCAAATCATAATACACTAATAGAGGCAAAGCATGACTTACAGTGAGCCTCTAAGTAACACAATAACGTCCAACAACAAGATCACACGAAACAAGTAAGCGTGAAATAAGAGTACACAAATGATGTAAATATCAATACAACGCCAAAAGCATAAACAATCATAATGCAATATCATATCGTAAATCGAACTCATAACAATCATGCCACAAATGCACCAAATAGGGTGTGCCTGCGTGTAAACCGCTAAACAGAATATACATGCGTGTGAACCGCGTATATAAATAGGCCATACTTGCGTGTGAACCGCGTGCGTGTGAACCGCGTAAAATAAATATATGCTTGCGTGTGAACCGCGTATAAACATATATTAAGCTTGCGTGTGAACCGCGTATATAAACACCAACCACAATTCAACAATCGTCAACCATCAATAATTAACGCAAAAATAAACTACACGCACATACACTTAGGAGGATTCTGCTTTCATCAAGTTCTAGATGCTTATATATAGGGTCACCCGCAGCCTTCCCACCACATCTAGAACTCTTTGAAGGCGTAACCGACTTCCATGTATGCACGTCCATCCTAAATAATAATAATAATCATAATAATATATATATCTCAATCCTTTACTAAAATCAACCATAATTACATTGCACATACATTTCATACGACTTTACTTTTAAGGAATCATAGATGCTTATATATAGGGTCACCCGCAGCCTTCCCACCACATCTACAATTCATTAAAGGTATTATCACCTTCCGTGTATGTACCACTATCCTAATCACAATATCAAATCATTACCAGTTCATAAGGGTAAGCAATTTCGTATAATAACTGAGTACGCGAATTATTAACGTCAGATCATGTGTCACACGTATGTAAGACCATAATGCATATCAAATGCGAATCAATAACGTCATCAACGCAACAATAACAGTATGTTTAAGTGTGCACCGCACAAGTCAAGTATAACAAAACGTATATGAACATCCCAACACATTCCCCAATGTCCATCAATTACTCTAAACAACGCGTACATACACTTCAGAGGATTTTACTTTCATCGAGTTCTAGATGCTTATGTATAGGGTCACCCGCAGCCTTCCCACCACATCTAAAACCTTTTGAAAGTAAAATCGACCTCTATGTATACACTACTATCCTAATTTATTTAACAATATCACAATCTCATACAAACTCATCAAGCATTAAGGTAAAACTATCCATCATCCATCCAATGTCACCAACTAGACATTTAGGTACGTGAGTAAAATCAAACAACACCAACTAATCATTTACAAACACAATTAAACAAGTAATCACATAAGTTTACACTTTTCAGCCCGAATCTCAAGCGAGTAGGGAACTACGGAACTCACCTTGATTTCCAAGCAAAACGACAAGTTAATATCGAGTTATAAATGTCCAACGGCCGCCACGAGCCCACAACCTATCAATAATATATCATATTGTCACTTTATAATCATAAACAAGTTGGTTTAGCAAGTTTAAGTCGAGTCGCCAACCCACAAACGCTTCTACAACCTTACCGGTTAAGAACGAGACCCTTTGACTAGACATTTTTAGAAATGCACTGAGATTCGTACAAAATGAAGGTTACCACGTGAAACTAGACTCTCTTACGATTCCAACGATAGGTCATACGACTTATTTGGACTTACGGATCAAAAGTTATTGACGTTTGAAAATGTTCGACAAAACTAGTCCCTAACGGGCGTCATAAAAGTGACGGCCGTTAACTCCATCACCACCCAAGTTACTGTAACGGCCATGTAACGGCCGTTACACTATGTAACGGGCGTTACAAGGTGTAACGGCCGTTACATGAAGAAGGACAGCAGCAGCAGCAGATTTCATGAACCAAAACCCTAAAACTCGACCCAAATCGATCCAAAACGACTTGCAGGGACTTGTAACTCAATTTGAAGCATAAATAGACATCATTAACCATAAATACACATAACCTAAACCCCAAATCCGTTCATAACATCACCGAATCTTCCAAAATGCTCAAACCCTACTTAGACCCTAATTTGACCTAAATTCCATTACAAGCCGATTTAGGACATGTCAATACTCAAAACGACCAGAAATGCATTACTAAACATAAATAGAAGTAAATGGAATGAATTTGACTTACCAAAACTTCTCTTTGAGCTCAAACCCGAAATTAGGTCAAAATGGGTAAAATGTGAGACTTCCACCTTTGATTCTTCAATATGACGGCAATGAGATGAAGACGAAGATGATTCCCGAGTTAAACTAGTTCCAAAACGCCAAATGATGCTAGAGAAATGAAGAGAGGAGATGGTTTGGTCTTTCTTTTTACTTAGAGAGAAAAGAGAAAGAAAGAAAGAAAGAAAGAAAGAAGAAAATGAGAGGGGAAGGAAAGGAAAAGGGGGAGGATGGGTCATTGGTGGCTGGTGGGTCATGGACTACCCACGGGCCGACCCGCTTCTCTTCTCCCGCCAAAATACAATCGTTACACATTTAAACACCCACCAAAACGTGTTATCGACTCGAATTACACAATGTCATTTAATTCACGAAACGACCCAAATAACTTCCACATTGCCATTTAATCACCAAAACGACCCGAATACTTTATTAATCTATATTGTTAGTCATATTACACGTAAAGTCAACGAGTCAAAATTCACGGATGTTACATTATTCCCCCGTCAAAAGAATTTCGTCCCGAAATTCAACGAATCACTAATCGTTAACCAAAATGTGGGCACTTAGGCCTTAACTCTAGCGATCTCCACCACACATCAGTCCATTTTTGTCTTTGGCGACTTCATGATGAAGTCCGTTACAATTCGTTTTCCTTCAAATCTCTCTTCCGTCTTTCACTACGCGCTTATTCGCATCATAGAAGCCTATAAGGGTTTTGACTATGCGCGCGACGTTAAGTAGTTAGGCATATACGAAATTTAAGTTATCAAAATGGAACAAGCCGGATAAGTCACTCGGAGAGACCTCGGGAGACTCAAGATTATCAGAGATGACGTTAGTTTTCAGATTCTTAAGACGGTAGCTCTAAGGACACTTGAGTTGACAATTTGCATGAAGGTACCTTTCTCTTCACGGTTATGATGTTATGGCACTATTCGATATCAAAACCGACTATGACCTCGTTTGGATCATTTTGGCCTCCATTGCCAATTCCCGCAAAAGCTCGGTCACGAGGATGAACTTGATGGCCTTGTTGGCCACGGTTTTGATTCGGCCCGGTAATTTGGAGTTGATTCGGATGGACCGCCACTTCAACTTGTTGTCCAATCCATTGCGGACAATTATTCCGGTAGTGATCAGGGCTTCCACATTTAAAGCACGTACCCCATGGAAAGTTGCCTTGAGGATGAATGGTTTGAAGAGGTACTATATTCAAAGGTGCCGTCTTCGGTGCTCTACAATCTCTTGCCAAATGTCCAAGTTGATTACAATTGAGGCAAGCTCCACATTGGGTGTTAATGGGATGATGCTTATTACACTGTTACAAAAAGGATGGGGTCCCACATAAGGCCTCCTCGCCGGCTTAACTGCCGCCATCCCTCGACCCTTACTAGCATCTTTGGGATCAAACCTTCCCATTTTCTTCACCCCACTTGATTCTCCCATTTCCTTTCTTTTGTTTGTTGAGGAGTTACTCAAGACACCGCTCCTCAACAAGTCTTCAGTCACACTACCGGCTCGGTTGACAGCATCGGCCAAAGAAGTAGGCATGTTAGCATTCACATAAGATCGGACCTGAGGGGTCAAGCCCAATACAAACTTCTCGATAGCTCGAGACTCGGAATCCACCAAGTGAGGAATGAGGGTAGACAACTCTTGAAATCGTCTAACATAACTCTTGAAATCGGCTCCTTCCATATTGAGATTAGCAAACTCAATGGTCAAGTTTTGTAGTTCATAGGGAGGACAAAACTTTGCCTTCACTTTGTTCTTGAAATCGATCCATTCCAAGTTATAAGTTCGCCCCAAAGTTACCTCTTGGTTCCACCAACTCAAAGCGTCCTTTTTAAACATGCCGGATGCATAAGAAATTCGGTCGTCATATGTGCAATGACTTCTTTCAATCACTGCCTCGATCTCC
This sequence comes from Erigeron breviscapus, assembly GCA_034093135.1. Classification (NCBI taxonomy): domain Eukaryota; kingdom Viridiplantae; phylum Streptophyta; class Magnoliopsida; order Asterales; family Asteraceae; genus Erigeron; species Erigeron breviscapus. The sequence continues at coordinate 140,524,860 of CM067169.1, forward strand.
TCAAACCACCTTATACACTCTGTGGGACCGCCTCTTCCATTAAACTCCGGCGCCCCACAACTTTTAAAGTCTTTAAATATACACCCCTGTCGGTATCCTCCATAATGATTATACATGGGCATACGGTTATCAATTCCCACTGGTTCCTCTTCTTCGTTTTCCACATCCTGAGGTTGAGCATTTTCATTATTTACATTTTCCGGGGCTTCATTGTTTTGAGCCACATTGTTCTGCCCAAGACTTGCCGTGACTTGAGCAATAATGGTTGGCATGAGATTAGCGATCGTTTGAGCGATCACCTCAGCCATGTTTGGTTCAGGAATTTCACCACGACCCCTTCCTTGGCCCCTACCACGACCTCTACCACGGCCCCTACCACGACCTCTACCTCCTTGTACCTCCGGTTGAGCTTCCGGTTGAGGTTCTTCCGGTTCATCCCTGTAGTTCGTTCCGGTTCTCCTTGGTCTCACCATTTCTATAAAGCAAGTGACACGTTGACCCGAAAGTTAGTCTCAAATGCTCACATGTTAGTCACACAAGTAGTCAATGCTCTCATACCGACACCACATACTCATTTCATATCATTAAGCTAAGGCAAAAGTGTTAGAATCCTATGAGATTGTTACTTAGCATATCATTATGTCAATTTCATTACACTCGTTTATTATTAATTCAAGTAATCATGCTTAATACATCATAAAATCAAACAATTAACACCAATGGGTTAAGTATAATCTGAATTCGATATGCTCTCTAGTCATTGACCAGGTATGTATACAGGGTGTACCAACGGCTAACCCTCCACCCAATCAACTTCCATTAAGCATATCGGTTCCCTATTATACACTAAGCCAAGCAACTAACACGAATGATTCAAAGTATAATCCGAATTCGATATGCTCTCTAGTTATTGACCAGGTATGTATACAGGGTGTACCAACGGCTAACCCTCCACCAAATCAACTTCCATTAAGCATATCGGTTCCTTATTATACTTTAAGCCACACGTGCGCAATCCATGATGTCATTAACCTGTTATAATATTGGGTGACCATAAAAGAGTTGATCGGGTTCTTTTAGGGTTGCCACAATATTATACTAAGTTAATAACATAACTTCATTTTGCTCTAAAGCATCCAACAAACATCAATCAGTAACAACAATCCATATCAATGACAATTAATTTCGATCAATGCACACATTAACCACATTGTACCCATTCCACATTCATCACGTTGAATTCAATCCATCACATAAGTGGTCTTAACTACGAACTCACAATATACACTTTCTAGGGTTCACAGAATTCATGTTGCACACAAATTTCCTAACCATGCATGCTATATGAAGAGTTTTAACTTAAGCCGTAGTCTAGGTCAAACCGCCTAATTCTCTACGACCACGCATGGGCCACCATTCTGTAACACCCCAAGCCGAGGCTCGGAATATTACGGAAATCATACAGCACCAGGTGGAATTACAATAGAACAACTAAATGCAAAAAGAGGATTCAGTGAATCCATACAAACGATAACAAGTAACGAAATACAATAGGAGCAAGTAAACATCAAGATTACAAATGAGTACAAAAGAAGGCTAACAATCCTAAGTACAATGCAACATAAGGCAAATGGATCCTTGATCCATATAAGTCCAGTCCGGGTTCAACAGCAAGCAAACAATCAAACTTCACGTCCTGGATAACCTGGTTACCTGAAAAGTGTACTAAGCATAGTCAACACAAGGTTGGTGAGTTCGTAGTAATGGTCCACAAGGAAACCATCCTCCAAATCATAATACACTAATAGAGGCAAAGCATGACTTACAGTGAGCCTCTAAGTAACACAATAACGTCCAACAACAAGATCACACGAAACAAGTAAGCGTGAAATAAGAGTACACAAATGATGTAAATATCAATACAACGCCAAAAGCATAAACAATCATAATGCAATATCATATCGTAAATCGAACTCATAACAATCATGCCACAAATGCACCAAATAGGGTGTGCCTGCGTGTAAACCGCTTAAACAGAATATACATGCGTGTGAACCGCGTATATAAATAGGCCATACTTGCGTGTGAACCGCGTGCGTGTGAACCGCGTAAAATAAATATATGCTTGCGTGTGAACCGCGTATAAACATATATTAAGCTTGCGTGTGAACCGCGTATATAAACACCAACCACAATTCAACAATCGTCAACCATCAATAATTAACGCAAAAATAAACTACACGCACATACACTTAGGAGGATTCTGCTTTCATCAAGTTCTAGATGCTTATATATAGGGTCACCCGCAGCCTTCCCACCACATCTAGAACTCTTTGAAGGCGTAACCGACTTCCATGTATGCACGTCCATCCTAAATAATAATAATAATCATAATAATATATATATCTCAATCCTTTACTAAAATCAACCATAATTACATTGCACATACATTTCATACGACTTTACTTTTAAGGAATCATAGATGCTTATATATAGGGTCACCCGCAGCCTTCCCACCACATCTACAATTCATTAAAGGTATTATCACCTTCCGTGTATGTACCACTATCCTAATCACAATATCAAATCATTACCAGTTCATAAGGGTAAGCAATTTCGTATAATAACTGAGTACGCGAATTATTAACGTCAGATCATGTGTCACACGTATGTAAGACCATAATGCATATCAAATGCGAATCAATAACGTCATCAACGCAACAATAACAGTATGTTTAAGTGTGCACCGCACAAGTCAAGTATAACAAAACGTATATGAACATCCCAACACATTCCCCAATGTCCATCAATTACTCTAAACAACGCGTACATACACTTCAGAGGATTTTACTTTCATCGAGTTCTAGATGCTTATGTATAGGGTCACCCGCAGCCTTCCCACCACATCTAAAACCTTTTGAAAGTAAAATCGACCTCTATGTATACACTACTATCCTAATTTATTTAACAATATCACAATCTCATACAAACTCATCAAGCATTAAGGTAAAACTATCCATCATCCATCCAATGTCACCAACTAGACATTTAGGTACGTGAGTAAAATCAAACAACACCAACTAATCATTTACAAACACAATTAAACAAGTAATCACATAAGTTTACACTTTTCAGCCCGAATCTCAAGCGAGTAGGGAACTACGGAACTCACCTTGATTTCCAAGCAAAACGACAAGTTAATATCGAGTTATAAATGTCCAACGGCCGCCACGAGCCCACAACCTATCAATAATATATCATATTGTCACTTTATAATCATAAACAAGTTGGTTTAGCAAGTTTAAGTCGAGTCGCCAACCCACAAACGCTTCTACAACCTTACCGGTTAAGAACGAGACCCTTTGACTAGACATTTTTAGAAATGCACTGAGATTCGTACAAAATGAAGGTTACCACGTGAAACTAGACTCTCTTACGATTCCAACGATAGGTCATACGACTTATTTGGACTTACGGATCAAAAGTTATTGACGTTTGAAAATGTTCGACAAAACTAGTCCCTAACGGGCGTCATAAAAGTGACGGCCGTTAACTCCATCACCACCCAAGTTACTGTAACGGCCATGTAACGGCCGTTACACTATGTAACGGGCGTTACAAGGTGTAACGGCCGTTACATGAAGAAGGACAGCAGCAGCAGCAGATTTCATGAACCAAAACCCTAAAACTCGACCCAAATCGATCCAAAACGACTTGCAGGGACTTGTAACTCAATTTGAAGCATAAATAGACATCATTAACCATAAATACACATAACCTAAACCCCAAATCCGTTCATAACATCACCGAATCTTCCAAAATGCTCAAACCCTACTTAGACCCTAATTTGACCTAAATTCCATTACAAGCCGATTTAGGACATGTCAATACTCAAAACGACCAGAAATGCATTACTAAACATAAATAGAAGTAAATGGAATGAATTTGACTTACCAAAACTTCTCTTTGAGCTCAAACCCGAAATTAGGTCAAAATGGGTAAAATGTGAGACTTCCACCTTTGATTCTTCAATATGACGGCAATGAGATGAAGACGAAGATGATTCCCGAGTTAAACTAGTTCCAAAACGCCAAATGATGCTAGAGAAATGAAGAGAGGAGATGGTTTGGTCTTTCTTTTTACTTAGAGAGAAAAGAGAAAGAAAGAAAGAAAGAAAGAAAGAAGAAAATGAGAGGGGAAGGAAAGGAAAAGGGGGAGGATGGGTCATTGGTGGCTGGTGGGTCATGGACTACCCACGGGCCGACCCGCTTCTCTTCTCCCGCCAAAATACAATCGTTACACATTTAAACACCCACCAAAACGTGTTATCGACTCGAATTACACAATGTCATTTAATTCACGAAACGACCCAAATAACTTCCACATTGCCATTTAATCACCAAAACGACCCGAATACTTTATTAATCTATATTGTTAGTCATATTACACGTAAAGTCAACGAGTCAAAATTCACGGATGTTACAGATGATGTCAAATAAATGAATAACAAACACAATCACTGATGAAAAACGATGTCAAACCACCGCACACAATAATAGAAGTTTTGTAAGTTCATGCACACAATAACTTTTTGTAAGTTCATGCACACAATAACTTTTTGGGCATAGTTTATTACATTTTCATGCACTTAACCGGCCCACATCAAGACTTTAGCCGGTTTCGGTATACAATAGAAAAATAGCAGGGTTCATGTATACAATAAACCTTTTGTAAGTTCATGTACACAATAACTTTTCGGCCTTAGTTGATTACATTTCCGTGCACTTAACCCTAAAAAAAAAATCAAATTTAGATTGTATCTATTAATTTAATAAATATACAATAAAAGTATATAACATTTTGTACAATTTATGAATGATGTTATTAAAAGATGGATGTAGATGTGTATGATAATTAACTATATGAGTAATTTAGTTACAAACATTTTACAAACAATTTTTTACAACATAATTTCTACCAATTAAATATGTTTATGTATTATCTCTCTTTGTTGATCACATCACATGACAGTATACCACTTATGTTTATAAAAATTAATTTGTAAAATGTTTGTCAACATTAAACTCTCATATTTTACGAAATTAAGTATTCATACATACTATTTAGTTTCAGACAAACAAAATCTTCAAGAGTAACTATTAGTCATTTAAAGAATTATTATTTTAATTGTTTATATATGTCTAAATAATAGCTTTTATCAGTAAATTGTAAGATACATGATCGCTTTTATATTTTTTTTATGAGTAGTGATAAACCCATAATATTTTTTATCTAGTTACAACAATACCTGCATCAAACCGTTATAAAATACAAGTATACAACTGTATAATGTAACATACTAGCTAATCAACCCGGGTGACACCCGGACATCATTAGGAATTATAAGCAAATGAATTTGTAAACAAAGCATAATTTGGTTTATAGATGCAATAAATGTGCAAAAGCACATATGAAAATGCTATGGTAAAATGAAGCTCCATGTAAATGATGTTATATGGCAACATTATTTTTTCATTCATGCATCAATACTTGCAGGATACAACACAATAGCTAATATAGTCAATCTTATATAAAGATCAATTAATATTATAAGAAGTAACACATATATACACCCTTGAAAATAACTACCAGCTTCATGTTTTTATTTTCGCACCCATGTTCAAGTCATTACAGTAAGCCGAACATCATACAAATCCCATGATCGCTGTTCTTTGTGTGTTGTTTTGAATAAATTGCAACATACCTCTCAAGAATCAAAAAGATAATAAGATCACGGAGAATTGTATAAGGATGAATTGTACACTACAAGTTCATATACAGAAGAGAAAACAGTTGATGACCTCTGGACCTCATATAGGGTATCCGATATAAGAAAATCCAGTTAATGACCTCCTCTTGTAGAGACAACTGCATAATTGGAACACATAAAATAAATTGAAGCATCATTTGTCGATTTTAAACGTGCCACTATCAAGCCACTGTCAATAAGTCTAGGTCTGTAAAGTGCTGATGGTAGTGATAAACAATTTGCTAAAAAAATAAATTAAACTATGAATGATGGAATTTTCATTAAATTTGCCTAGACCTTCTCGGACTAGAGTGATCCCTCAAAAAGGTGAAGCCTCCTATAATGATGAAGTGCTCAAAGTAAAGACACCTCCAAAATAAAAATACATAAAAAAGGGATCATTTTGAAGCTCAAGGAAGTTATCAGTGTCACAAAAATAAATAATAAGGCAAAAAAGTATGACTATGTTACACACTGTTGGCTATTTTCTATAAGGTAATGTCTCGCCCATTAAACAAAAATTCATACTCCGCAAATAAAATATCACCATCACCCTACTGCTATCTAACAGTGAAAGAAAAGAGTACCAGACCTCAAATTTCAAGAAGCCTTCAAGCACATCCAACAGCAACGGACAGCTATCTCCATTTCTGTTTATATCATATCCATTCTTTTCGCTAAAATCTCTTAACTCCGCTTTCCAGGCATCCTTTTGCTGCAATGGCAAATTACTCCAAATTAAAAAGGAATGTAATTGAACGGAACTCAATAATATAGTCATGGATATAGCACAAGTAAAATGGTAAGTCCCGAAACTATTACCAGATTGCACTCGGGCAAATAAACTTTTAGTGTGTGGTTCAGCTGTGACAGAGAAAAGGAGGTGATATCAGTAGGATTTAGGATGACTGGTGAACTACCAGATGCCACAAAAGAGTTTAGTAGGATTTAGGAAGACCGGTGAACTTATACTGGCAACACAAGACGGAGAAAATGCCAAACTTGGAATTTACGATCCCAACTCAAAAGCCATTGATAATCTTGGGATTGACGGTGTCGATTATTCCTTCTTTATGTGTTCTATATGGAAACATTGCTTTTGCATGATCAGTTAGATGGTTTTATATATTTGATGAGTAACTAATCACATAATCGCATTACAAGATGTGGGTGGATTTACCAAGTAATGTACTACACCAGGGAGAAAACGCTTGTCCTTAGTTAAGGTAGAATAAATTATTTTTGTTTTGTATAAGTGATGTCATTTTGCTTCAAATTCAGACTTGCTTAAAAGTTTTAGTTTTGCAAATGCTTGAATTATTAACACTCCATGTCTTAGTTTTGGATGATTCCAAATGATTCCATATGCTTCAAATTTGATGTGACATCCAAATGACGCATGGAGTGTTTTTCTTTAGTGTGTGGGAACAGTTAATTTTAGTTTCTTTGAATATAGTTTTCTAATTTTCTAATTTGATCAGGTCTTGTTTGGTGAGATTCTGAAGAAAAAGTGAGTGAAGCACTGTGTTGATCTTACTGTTTGATCCAATGGCATCTGATCTTAGAAACGAAGATATGTCCGAGGTACGTAGAAATCAAACTTATCCTCTTCATCATATAAATTAGTATAATGTTTAATGGTATTATAACTTTTGTTGTTTTCATTCTATGTAACAATGGATCCTTTTTGTCTTGTTTCTTCCTGAACTTATTTGAATGGACATATTTGTTTGAATCTTGCTATTTGTCCCCCTATTGTCAGAAATTACACTTTTAAATTTCGCATCTCGGCATTGCAACGTATCGTAAGCATCTGTTACTCTTTATCAAGAAAAGTTACACTCGTTATGTAATGTTAAAATTATCAATATGCTATAACTTAATTCGATATATAAACCACGTGTATCATTTTTAAATGGGTGTGTTTTTCTTTCCAATTGGAGTTAAATATTCTGTAATTAGTTTTCTAATGTGTGCGCCTCATGTCGCCCACTCTTATGAAGGTACTCGCGTTCCTCCCACCTTATGAAGGAAAAGTAGTCCTTAAAATAGGAGCTGGCATTGGTCATTTTACTGGCGAACTAGCCAAAAAGGCTGGTAAGGTCATAGTCCTTTTAAGTGACTAAATAGGAATTTTTTTTTGAAATGGACATTTCAGGAGGTCTATTTGTCAAAAGAGTTTTCACTCAAAAAAATTTGTGGAAGGTATTCCGGTATACCGGACTCAAAAATCTCAAGCGAGACCGGTTTTCCCACTACCAGCCTCGGTTCAAATAACGAGACCGGTAGTGGGAATATCGGTCTCGTGGTGCAAGTGTACAAAGGTGGCAGGCGGGTGGCAGTGTACAGAGGAATATAACTATTATTTAAGACCTTCTATATTAGGCCATGTAGTCCGACCGGACTTTCCCCGGCGACATCGCCGCTAATGAGGGGGGGCCCGCTAATATTTTAACAGATTAGCCGTTAATGACATGGGGGCCCGCACTTTCCGCGGCGACGTCGCCGCGGAAACTTTTGTCTTATTCGACTTTCCGCGGCGACATCGCCGGGGAAAGTGGCTGGTCGGCTTACCCGGTCGGGGCACGCGGGGCGTAATTATATTAACAAGTAGTCATAATAAGATTGTTTTCTAATTGAAAACTAAAACACAACAAACAATTTGTTTGGCGTTGAAAACTAAAATATAACTAACAAACAAACACTCTTATTCTGATAAATAATATGAGTAATAAAATGATTTCCGATAGTAAAAAGGTTCACATTCCCCTAACTATAAAAACCAACTCTTTTTTTAGTATACAACCAACCCGAACGCTGTCAACACACTAAACATCCATATGACCATATGTACCTGAAAAACTAACATAGACTAGAAGTTGTATTCAATCATCAAGGGTGAAAACCTATGCTTTACCTAATCGATCCATCAATCTATTATTTTTTTCTAATCGTCGAGTCCATACGTCTCACCAAAATAACTGTCGACTAACATATTGGCCATCACTCTAAGATCTTCATTTTCATGAAACTGAAACCGTTCCATTGCATCTATTCCATCTGCTACTTCAAACATAGAAGAGAATGGTGTGATATAAAAGCCTTCAAAATATATGTACATATATACGAATAGCGAGACCGGTAGTGGGAATACCGGTCTCGTTCTCTCTCCACTGTCTCCTGTACACTGTCCCTGTACACCTGCCACCTTTTGTCGTGTCACCACGAGACCGGTATTCCCACTACCGGTCTCGCTAATCGAACCGAGGCCGGTAGTGGCAAAACCGGTCTCGGGTGAGATTTTTGAGTCCGGTAGTGAGAATACCGGAATACCGACATTCACAAATTTTTTTGAGTGAAAACTCTTTTGACAAATAGACCTCCTGAAATGTCTATTTCAAAAAAAATTTCGTCAAATTGGGTATGAATTTTTTTTTTGAAATGGACATTTGAAGAGGTGATGTTGTCAAAAGAGTTTTGGCTAAATTTTTTTGTGGAAATGGGTATTCCGGTAGTGGCAATCTATGAATTTTTTTTGAAATGGGCATTTTTGGAGGGTAGTTTGTCAAATAAGTTTTGGCTCAAAAAAATTTGTGTAACAAGGTAATCCGGTAGTGCCACTACCGGTCTCAAAAAACCACTTCGAACCCGGTAGTGGCAATACCGGTGTCAAGTTCGAATATCGAGACCGGTAGTGCCAATACCGGTCTCGCAGTCTGACGTGCTACAGTGGGGATAGAGGAGAGAGACTGAGACCGGTTTAGGAATACCGGTCTCAAGCTTTATATATATACTTACTGGTATTATTACTACTACTCCCGTTGCTGCTGCCATTCTTGGATTGTTGCTTTATGTAAATGGAAATATGATGAGAGGCTATGATGATGATTAAATGTTGTCTTTTTTGAGCAAAATTATGATTTGTTGTTGTCCGAGTAAATCGGGGCGAAGTTTGAGACTTACCGTATCTTGGTGGGGTAATTTTCTGGAGGTTTCAATTAATGTTACCGTCCGTGATGATGATTGCAGCCATGGCGGTTTGTTCCTCTTTGTTCCTAATATTATCATGAGATCTGAGCCTCCATCATTTTCTCTAAAATGTTTCTTCTTCACATTTCTAAGGCTTTCTTTTGTGGCTTCCGATGTAGGAGTCAAAAAGAGAAAACCTAAAATGAAAAGGTCAGACGAGACAATGTAATATAATATAATGTACTGTATTGTGTAGATGCGAAAAGTCTACATCTGTCTGCAATTGTTATAGATACACACACATATATGTTTATATATACGACATTTGAGACCGGTAATGCCAATACCGGTTTCGTTATACGCGCTTAGCTCCACTGTAGCAGTCAAGATCCAGTCACATCGTCACTGTATACACTGCGAGACCGGTATTGGCACTACCGGTCTCGATATTCAACTTGACACCGGTTTTGCCACTACCGGTTTCGAAGGGGAATTTTGAGTCCGGTAGTGGCACTACCGGATTACCTTGTTACATAAATTTTTTTGAGCCAAAACTTATTTGACAAACTACCCTCCAAAAATGCCCATTTCAAAAAAAATTCCGGTAGTGGCAATACCGGACTCAAAATTCACACCCGAAACCGGTGTTCCCACTACCGGTCTCGGTTCGAATAGCGAGACCGGTATTCCCACTACCGGTCTCGAGGAGCATCTGACAAGCTTTGCAGGCGACAGTGGAGACATTGACGTGCTACAGGAGAGAGACCGAGACCGGTATTCCCACTACCGGTCTCGAAGTGTATATATATATATAATTCGAACGCAGAGAATTCACACCATCTTCTCTTCCTCTTCCTCAAATAATCAAAGCTTCATTTTATAGAAGTGTTAATCACAGCAGATGGACTATCGAAGTAGATAGATCGAAACTGATATTGCTTACATATTCCTCCTAAGAAAAGTCAAGCTGATGACAGCATCCTTTTGAAAAAAGAACCCAGCTCGTGGTTATATTTAGGAAGACCCAATGGAATAATGTTGCTAAAATGATGAAAGGGTTTTGAAAAATAGTTGAAGATGGTGATTATGATGGATAGATGATAGGATGATGATAATGATATTATTGAAAGAGAAAAGGATTTTTGTTGGTGATGATATTGTAAGAAAGATAAAATTGAAAGTAAAAATATGTACAATGGAGTATTGTTCTTCTGCTGCTACTCGAATAAATATGTTCTCCTCATATATATAATATATCTCCTTTTTTTTTTCTTCTTCTCACGATCAAAACAAGTAAGATTCATGTGTGGGATTTAATCTTGACTAAGTCATAATCTCTAGTTTTAGCCGTTGGTTTTATTTATCACATGTTTGTTTAGTTTACAAATAATGTACCAAGTCATGGGTTTGACCGAAACTTGGGGATATGAACGTTTTACTGGGTCTAGTTTTTAGGAGAAGTTGTTTAGTACTTGTGGCTATTTATAGCTTTTGTTTTTAGTTGAATTGAAGAAGCAGCTTTTAACTTTCATTCTCTTCATATACATATTTTATACTTTGAGTGAGTGAGTATAAAGAGTGAGTTAAGGGGCCTGATTTCCAGTATGGACATGCCACGTGTCTTCTTGTAATTGGCTAAGCTAATTAATTCCATGAGTCTTTAGTGGTGGGACCCAAATGAATTCATATTGAATGAAAATGAGCGTATGGTTTCCATAGTGGGGAATACCGGTCTCGCTATTCGAACCGAGACCGGTAGTGGGAACACCGGTTTCGGGTGTGAATTTTGAGTCCGGTATTGCCACTACCGGAATACCCATTTCCACAAAAAAAATTTAGCCAAAACTCTTTTGACAACATCACCTCTTCAAATGTCCATTTCAAAAAAAATTTCTACCAAGTCATAGGCCTCGATTCCATTGAAACCGTGGTAAAAGGTATACGTCCCTCGCTCTGGAAAATAAGTTATACTTATTTTACCTAGTTACTCTTGCAGAATCAGAGCATTAACGGGCACCATGGAAATGTCGAATTCATGTATGGTGATGTTACTCTGGCAGACTTAAACCTTGCAGCCGAATCAGTTGACTTAATCATCTCAAACTGGATGTTCATGCATCACTCCAACAAAGAGGTGAACTGTGAATCTTTTTCTTCATGATCTTTGTTAATCAAACTGCCTGAACGAGTTTTTTGTAAATTTTGTTGTTCTGTTAGTTATAATTGTGTCCATGTATATGCTACCCAGTGGTGGCCTTCGGCTCATTGGTATCAGGTATGTCCTTGTGATTCGTAGGAAACTCAGAAGTATAGTTGGTTCAGTTTGTTGTGGTATAATAATTTCCATACTTGGCATTTATTGGTTTTTTCAAGGAGCCTGGTGTGTATTCTTAGAAACTAGGTAGAGTTGCCAATGTGGACCCATTTTCTTATCCATGGGTCAATTTGGGCTAAGTTTCATCTCAAATGGGTCAAATAAATTTTTTTACTAAAAGGATGATGCGTCGATTACTTGCAAGTCGCCCAACATCTGTTTGGCATAGGACCTCCAAACCTTTTATTATTCATTGATGTGGTTTATTATTGTAACAATAACATTATTTTGATCATAATAGCGCAATGTCTATAATCTGTTTTAAAATGGACAAAAAAGGTGTTTCCGGGTCAACCTGGCCCGTTGTTGAACTTGGCCAGCAATAAACATGACTCATGACACGTTACCAACCCACCCGACCTGGCCATCTTGTCACCTCTAGGGCCAGGGCACACATAAGTCTTTTAACATATATTAGTGTTTCTTGCATCTCATTCTAAGCTGATAATCATTATTCTTCTGCTTCTCTTTTCTTCTAGTATGTTCTCTTCTATATCTGGCTTAGGGTCAACAATTTGACCTTGCTAAATATTGTTTTATTGCTGGTTACAGGATGAGGACATTGCTAAAAGACTTCTAAATTTGCTGAAGGTTGGGGGATACATTTTCTTTAGAGACATGTGCTCAAGCAAATCTGAAGACTATAAGCAAGAGACCAACATAGCACCTTCCCGTGAACCTGTATTTTACACTAGGGTATAAATATTGCTCTAGAAAGTTGCAATATTCGATTTACACGTTAACCAAGGCAAATTGTTTGATTATTTGTTAAAACATAATTTAAGGAATGTCACTATCGATAACGTTTGAACTCTCTCTTGTTCCATCGAAAAGCCTTGGAACTTATAAACTTGAAAAAGAAAATCAAAATAAGGTACTTTGTTTCCTATGATAATACATACATAGATGTAATAATATATATGGGAAAAGTGAATATAATTAATAGCTCTTTAGTCTATTGAATTAATAGTGGAATACACTCCATGTTGGTCTTCATTGCAGATCTGCTGGATATGGCAGAAGGTGAATTCTGAGGACGATAGGGGGTTCCAGCAATTCTTGGATAATGTCCAATACAAAAGCAGTGGCATTCTACGTTATGAACACATATTTGGACATGGGTTTGTGAGCACAGGAGGAATAGGTATGCCAAAATGTTTTTGGTCAAATTTATCTGTTATTTCCTTACATAATCAGTCAAACATTTACATGTCTAGTTAATACATATTTGCAACTCAAACAAGAATCCAGGTGTCAAAAGTTGTACCCGTGATTGATGTTACGTGACTCGTGAGGCAGTAAGTCCAGTTGGCCACAACTACTTAGGGGTGTTTTTGTGTTTTTATCTTTCGATCACAGATAAAAATGGATATTTCAACCCATCTATGTGAGAAGTTGTCTACTAGGAGTACTTATAAGTCATAATGGATCAAATGAGTACAAGTATATAAACAACTAGCTAAAACAACTAGCATATTTGAAGATTTGGCCCACTTTCTTATTTCTATGGGTTAATGACAACTAGCTAGCATCATTAGATGGCATTGCTGCAGTTCACAGTTCAAGATAGAAGCTCACCACTACCTTGAGCACAATCCATGTGTAAGTACAATTCATGGGTATAAAACATTTTATATATCTACCAATATACTAAAACAAGATTGAGGTATTATTTGATCGACACATGGCGTATTACTTAAACGACAAGTGTCCTTTTTAGTATCCTTAATTAAATCGAATTAAAATTCCTAATTAATTTTTACTTACCATATATATTACTAAATTATTATTATTATTATATGTATATGAATGGATAACTACTCATAGATTATATCAAATTACGTGATTTCAGTTCTAAATAAAGTTAAGTGTCGCTCGAAATCATTTGTCAAATTCTCTCCAAATAAAATCATGATTAAGTCAATTATTTTTCAATAAATATTTACTGAAAAAAATAAAGTTGAAATAACGTGGAATTGTAATCAATGCTATGAACACAAAAACTCAATTAATTGTTTGTTTCATAAAGTTTTTTTAGAGTAAAATGGTTAATGTTTTATAAGAACGGGTCAATGAATTAGTGGCTTATTCGTAAGGTCTTAAACCTTGGGGAAATCCACCAAGGTTCGAATCCCATTTTTTACATTTGTAGAAGTGGATTATTGAGGGTTTTTTGAGAGTCATGGGTTTCATCCCAGACATGCGTGGTTCGAGCTCCGCATACTGCCCAATTGGATGTCATTGTGGTATTTCAAATGTTAACTATTAACTACTAACTCACTATTAAAAAAATATAAGATTAACTTAGATTACACATTAATATATAACATCCATATATTTAGTTTGCTTAATTAATCACAAAGCCACAAAGGTAACCATTTACGATATAAAATACAACAAATTCATATGGGTATAAAACATTTTATATAGAAAAATAAACTATATACCAAGAAAAATAATTTAGAGTTTTATAAACTCTCAACCGATGGTTTTTGTGTATGGTGAACTTGCAGGTTGTAGGTCGTGGTTGCTCAATCCCTGTGGGGCGTGACACTATGTCGATATAAGGCAACATCATAAACATGCAAGGTACTACTTCTTACTTGATATTATCATGCTTTAATCGTATAACTCAGTTGGTTTTATGAAAATCTTATTAGAATTTATGGATTATATGACTTTTATTGCATATTTTGTAAGTGGGTAGTATGGAGTATTATTTATTGCACATAATATAGAAACAACTTGCTTGAATATTCTCACACAGTTTATCTACAAGATATGGGCTTTGTTTAGTTTTATATTTAAGTTTGTAGCTTTGTTTGGTTTTTATATTTACTTTAAAAAATGATTACTTACATAGGCTTAGATTGAAAGCAACATGAAGCAAAGGACATAGTCACATAGAGGAGCAAAAATTGAAGCTTTTTATGTATTCATCTTTTTGAGATACTTTGTTTGTTCGTTAGGCAGACGACATAAACTGATCCAAAAGCTGGTCATGTGACACCCTTACATGTTACATCTCTAAACCATGGATCTTGATATAAGATACACATATACATATCGGATATGATAACCAGTAAGTTAGTTTGATCTTGAATATTAAAAGTTAAACATATATCAAATTTTGAAGACAACTTTGATTACGAATGTCTGTCACTCTTTATTCAGTTTACTATCGTGTCTTCTCTTTTATATGGTTTTATTAATTGTTACTAATTGTGTTTATGGGTATGCTTTATGGGTGTAGTATGTTAGAACAAAGGAGTTGCATTTGTGAAATGTTTTGTATAGTTATGAAATTAAGTTGAATTAGAGTTTGGGTATATAAGATCTTTGGAATATATACATGGTTTGTCTCATTTTGGGTAACAAAATTTACAGACTATTGCTCTGATGGTGTAACATAGGGGAATTTGATATTGATGGTTTGATAGTCATATTTCAGAAGGTGGTATGCACATTATGCTCTTTTGTCATTCTTGGCAGTAAATGGTTACTCTTATGGTTTGAGTTTGTGAATGTGAGATATATGAAAGAAGGGCATTTCACTTGAGGCTTAAAGAGATTACAAAGTCGAAGAAAATGACTATCAGAGGCACAGAGCTGCCATGGAGTTGAAGCAAATGCGGAATATTTGGGCTTGGTTATTAGGTTATTATTTTTAAAGGGTAAAAGAGAGTGTGTATTAACATCTTGGGTTTATGATGCTGGGCAGCTTTTTTTCGTTAGAATATGTCCAAATGGAGAATAGAGGCTGAAATTTACAAAGAGCATATGATTTCTTACACACATTATTAGACTTGCAAGCGTTGTAACATTCGTGATTTTTATGTGTAATTAACGTGAATTAAACGTGATTAATTTTGATTTAATTCAATGATTTTGTGGCTTAATTGATTCTCAACCCGTTGACCCGAACGTGCTAAATGATTTATTATTCTAATTGATTTAAATAATTCATTTATTTATTTATGAATTAGAAACGTGTATTTATGCTAGTCGAAGCTACGTGGACGTATCGATTCGGTTTAGGTCGTAAGTTGACGTTTAATTGAATTAGAAACGTAAACGGGTGATCCATGGGTCGACCCATGACCCATGAACCACCCTTGACCCAACCCTATCCCAAACCACCCAACCAAAGTCTTCCACCATATCCACACACTTCCCTCTTTCCCTTCCTCTCCTTTACTTCTCTATCTCTTCTTCATCTACCAACAAGAAATCACCATAAATTCATAAAATCTTGTGTTATTAATGTTAAACTAACTAAATCTAGTAACCCTAATAATAATAATCAACAATATCCAAGAATTTCAAGTTATCAAGGGTTCATCCTTTCTCTAGAGCTTCAAACCCGAATTTGAAGTCTTGAGGTGTTTTGGTAAGTGAAACCTAACTAAATTTCTCCATTTTATGTCTTTAAACATGTTTCTTAGTCGAATATTACGAGTTCTTGGTCGAATTCGGGTCAAAAACGGTTTGAATCAAAATTAGGGTTTCAAGATAAATGATTTGGGTCAAAACCGAATTGGACATAAAAATGATGTTATGGGTCGTGGAAATGAAGTGGGTTATGTTTGTTTAAGTGTAATTATGTTCCAAAACGAGTCTTGAAGTTCCTCCTAGTCGATTTTGATGTCAAAATGAGGTTTTGGTTGAAAATTAGGGTTCATGCCCGTCTCTGGGAGCATGGCCTCTGAGAGGTTGAGCACGGCCTCTGAGAGGCTGAGCACGGCCTTTGCCCTGCGCAAGAGCCGTGCTCCACTTACCTCACCGGCTACTTTGTCACTTCCCGCTTCGTTCTTCATTCAATCGACTTGTAACTTCAAGGAAAGTCTTATAACACCATTCTAAGGTCAACAAAATTGTTTAAACTCAAATCTAAACACTTTGATTTTCATGTCGATTTTTGGTGCTAAGTCATTAAAACGTATTTGACCAAAACTCTTCCTTTGTATCCAAACATTCTAGAATCACTTCTAATGTACCTTCGGGGATTGTGGCATCGTATAACTAGTTAGACCTTATCGTTTGGGATACCTTGTGATGCTATGATGTTCATGTAATAGGTTTGTGATCGTTGTGCTCCCCGCTCACCCGCTTAAATCTCTTTCTAACGACTTCTAAGGCTAAGGTGAGTTTCGTAGCCCCTACGCTTACTTTATTTGGGGTGGAAAGTGTACTCGTTTGTTAAACGTTTGTCGGTTGATACGATTGATTATGATATGAAACGAGATATTAGCCACCTAATTGTTTGCTTGTGATACGTGTTATTGAACGTTTATATGTGATGAATAACGTTATGTGGTAGTGAATTGAAACGTTTATTATGTATGTATGCTCTCGTTATGGGTTGTTAAACTCACGTAATGGATTGTTGAATCCACGTTATGGGTATCTTTATATCCACGTTATGGGTATCTCTATATCCACGTTATGAGTATCTTTATACTCACGTTATGGATTGTTGAATCCACGTTATGGGTATCTCTATATCCACGTTATGGGTATCTCTATATCCACGTTATGGGTTGTTGAGCCCACGTTATTGAACGTTATTAATCCTCGTATATCGTTAACGGTTGTTATCCCGACACTTGATTTTATTACTTAAACCTACGAACTCACCAACTTTATGTTGACACGTTTTAGTACACTTTTCAGGTGAACAGGTTAATGGAAGACGTATTGGATGATTTATTGCTTGATTGTGCTAGGATTGGACTTGGACTTGGACTTCATGGATCCGTGATTCATAGTTCCCGATTATGGGTTATGCTTAGGATCATTTACCATCTTTTGAACTATATTTTGTAAACGTTTGATGGGCGTGCTCCTTATGCATTTTTGTATGATTCCGGTACTTGTAATTGATTGATATATGGATTGTCCAATCCTTTAAATGCATTCTAGATTGTCTCTACTTAATTTCCATGTCGTGTTGTGCTTAGTATGTAACCCTCATGATTCCGCCTTGTTGGGGTGTTACAGAATGGTATCAGAGCCGTGGTTGTAGAGAATTAGGTGGATCGACCTAGCCTATAGCCATTGCACCCTTATTTCATAATTAGCATGCATGATAGGAAATTTTGTGTGCAACGTGAATTGTATGACGCATAAAACTTGTTTAAACGGAGTTCGTAGGTTTTTCATGAATTGTGACTTGATTGTTATGTGATGACTTGATGGACGTATATGTTAGTGTCGGGATACACCGTGACTTGCCGAATGAACGTTGATGTATATTCTTATAATTTTATTGTTTAACCCTAGCAAAGTGAAATGATGGCATTAACGGAGTATGACACTCGGTAACCCTAGAGGCGCCTGATCAACAAATCTATGGTTATCCTATGTCATATAAAGTTAATGACCTCGTGGATTGCGCACTGTGGATGAAGTATAGTAGGTAACCCGGTATGCTTAATGAGTGTTGGTTAGGTGGAGGGTTAGCCGCTGGTACACCCTGTATACATACCCGGCCAATACTTAGAGAGCATAACGGAACCGAGTCTTGACATCCATTCAATATATTAACGGTGTGGAGGGTTAGCCGCTGGTACACCCTGTATACATACATCTTTAATGTATTGAATGTTGAAGTTAAGATTCGGACTATGCTTTACCCGCCTTGTCATGACTTGACCCATTTTATATTGTGTTGAATGATTCGTGATTGTATGGTTGATTGTGGATTGTATGAAGCCTTGATTATTATTGATTGGACTTGGACTTGGACTTGGACTTGGACTTGGACTTGGACTTGGACTTGGACTTGGACTTGGACTTGGACTTGGACTTGGACTTGGACTTGGACTTGGACTTGGACTTGGACTTGGACTTGGACTTGGACTTGGACTTGGACTTGGACTTGGACTTGGACTTGGACTTGGACTTGGACTTGGACTTGGACTTGGACTTGGACTTGGACTTGGACTTGGACTTGGACTTGGACTTGGACTTGGACTTGGACTTGGACTTGGACTTGGACTTGGACTTGGACTTGGACTTGGACTTGGACTTGGACCTGGACGGACCGTCCGCGGCGTGGAATTTTGCCTGAAATTTGGGCATAATTACCACGCGCGCGACTTGGACTTGGACTTGGACTTGGTCTTGGTCTTGGGACTTGGGACTTGGACGTGGACTTGGACTTGGACTTGGACTTGGACTTGGACTTGGGACTTGGGACTTGGACGAGGACGGACTTGGACTTGGACTTGGACTTGGACTTGGACTTGGACTTGGACTTGGACTTGGACTTGGACTTGGACTTGGACTTGGACTTGGACTTGGACTTGGACTTGGACTTGGACTTGGACTTGGACTTGGACTTGGACTTGGACCTGGACGGACCGTCCGCGGCGTGGAATTTTGCCTGAAATTTGGGCATAATTACCACGCGCGCGACTTGGACTTGGACTTGGACTTGGTCTTGGTCTTGGGACTTGGGACTTGGACGTGGACTTGGACTTGGGACTTGGGACTTGGACGGACTTGCGCGCGACTTGGACTTGGACTTTTCAGGACTTAATGGACGTATTGGATGATTTATTGCTTGATTGTGCTAGGATTGGACTTGGACTTGGACTTCATGGATCCGTGATTCATAGTTCCCGATTATGGGTTATGCTTAGGATCATTTACCATCTTTTGAACTATATTTTGTAAACGTTTGATGGGCGTGCTCCTTATGCATTTTTGTATGATTCCGGTACTTGTAATTGATTGATATATGGATTGTCCAATCCTTTAAATGCATTCTAGATTGTCTCTACTTAATTTCCATGTCGTGTTGTGCTTAGTATGTAACCCTCATGATTCCGCCTTGTTGGGGTGTTACAGAATGGTATCAGAGCCGTGGTTGTAGAGAATTAGGTGGATCGACCTAGCCTATAGCCATTGCACCCTTATTTCATAATTAGCATGCATGATAGGAAATTTTGTGTGCAACATGAATTGTATGACGCATAAAACTTGTTTAAACGGAGTTCGTAGGTTTTTCATGAATTGTGACTTGATTGTTATGTGATGACTTGATGGACGTATATGTTAGTGTCGGGATACACCGTGACTTGCCGAATGAACGTTGATGTATATTCTTATAATTTTATTGTTTAACCCTAGCAAAGTGAAATGATGGCATTAACGGAGTATGACACTCGGTAACCCTAGAGGCGCCTGATCAACAAATCTACGGTTATCCTATGTCATATAAAGTTAATGACCTCGTGGATTGCGCATTGTGGATGAAGTATAGTAGGTAACCCGGTATGTTTGATGAGTGTTGGTTAGGTGGAGGGTTAGCCGCTGGTACACCCTGTATACATACCCTTTAATGTATTGAATGTTGAAGTTAAGATTCGGACTATGCTTTACCCGCCTTGTTATGACTTGACCCCTTTTATATTTGTGTTAATTGGCTTGTGATGTTGATTATGAATTGCATGAAACGATGATGCCTTAGATTATTGCCATGATAATATCCCCGTAGAATTATATATTCTTGTAACGGTTTAGAAGGGATTAGGTATATATTGTTTATTATTTGTCGGCCGATTTCGATTATTCGTGTGTGAAATGTGAGAATTAACTTGCTAATCTAACACGTGTGTTCAGGAAAGAATGGTTAGACCGAAAAGAGTTGTTCGCCGCCCTCGTGCTCAAGAAGAAGAAGAGGTTGTAGGTGGACGTGGAGGTAGAGGTGGACGGGGTGGTAGAGGAAACCGTGGAGGCCGTGGTGGTCGTGGTGGCCGAGGTGGCCGGGGTGGTGCCAATCCCCCGGTATCAACCGAGGTCATTACTCAAGCTTTAAATGAAGTAATGCCGGATCTTGTGGCCCAAATCTCAGCGGCCATGGAAGCTAGAGGTCCTCAAGAAGAGCCGGAAGTTGAAGCGGAGAATGAGGAAAGTGAAAATGAAGATGTGAATGTGAATGGTGAAGAAAATGATGGAGAAGGTTTTGTGCGACCAAGAGGTCATGATGCTTACCAACAAGGATGCTTGTTTAAAGACTTCAAACTTTGTGGAGCCCCGGAGTTTAATGAAGAAGGTGGTGCCACGGGTTGCTTAGAATGGTTGGAGAGTATTGAATCAATCATTGCTCGGAGTGGTTGCGCTTTTCACCAAAGAATTACTTATGCCACCGGTATGTTGAAGGGTGATGCCCTTGAATGGTGGAATGAGGAGGTTGATGAATTGGGGATTGATGTGGCTAACAACCTACTTTGGGGAGAGTTCAAAGATATGATAATTGCCAAGTATTGCCCGGCACATGAAATGAGAAACTTGCAAGTGGAATTTTCTAAACTTGCCATGAAGGGAGGAGACTATGAGGGTTACACTCGCCGATTTGGCCAACTCTCTAGGCTCATTCCCCATTATGTGAGGCCCCAAGAAGTGAAAATTGAGAAGTATGTTGCGGGGTTGCCTCATGAAGTGAGAATGCTTGTTTCTCACCCCACCATGCCTTTGACATACAAAGAGGCAACCACCCGCACCGCTAGTGTGACATTGGAGCTCATTAGGGGTGGTAAATTGAGCAAGAATGACAACAAAAGGAAAGATGTGGCCGAGTCAAGCGGCACCAAGAAGGATGATAGGCGTGATAATAAGCGCCATGGTCGTGGTGGCCGAGGTGGCCGGGGTGGTGCCAATCCCCCGGTATCAACCGAGGTCATTACTCAAGCTTTAAATGAAGTAATGCCGGATCTTGTGGCCCAAATCTCAGCGGCCATGGAAGCTAGAGGTCCTCAAGAAGAGCCGGAAGTTGAAGCGGAGAATGAGGAAAGTGAAAATGAAGATGTGAATGTGAATGGTGAAGAAAATGATGGAGAAGGTTTTGTGCGACCAAGAGGTCATGATGCTTACCAACAAGGATGCTTGTTTAAAGACTTCAAACTTTGTGGAGCCCCGGAGTTTAATGAAGAAGGTGGTGCCACGGGTTGCTTAGAATGGTTGGAGAGTATTGAATCAATCATTGCTCGGAGTGGTTGCGCTTTTCACCAAAGAATTACTTATGCCACCGGTATGTTGAAGGGTGATGCCCTTGAATGGTGGAATGAGGAGGTTGATGAATTGGGGATTGATGTGGCTAACAACCTACTTTGGGGAGAGTTCAAAGATATGATAATTGCCAAGTATTGCCCGGCACATGAAATGAGAAACTTGCAAGTGGAATTTTCTAAACTTGCCATGAAGGGAGGAGACTATGAGGGTTACACTCGCCGATTTGGCCAACTCTCTAGGCTCATTCCCCATTATGTGAGGCCCCAAGAAGTGAAAGTTGAGAAGTATGTTGCGGGGTTGCCTCATGAAGTGAGAATGCTTGTTTCTCACCCCACCATGCCTTTGACATACAAAGAGGCAACCACCCGCACCGCTAGTGTGACATTGGAGCTCATTAGGGGTGGTAAATTGAGCAAGAATGACAACAAAAGGAAAGATGTGGCCGAGTCAAGCGGCACCAAGAAGGATGATAGGCGTGATAATAAGCGCCATGGTCGTGGTGGGAAGGTTTTTGCGGCGTGGGTCCTCCACAAGGTGGTTATGCCGGGGTTAATCCTTTATGCCCTAGGTGTAATCGTCACCACCGACCCGCCTTGAGATGTGATGTGTGTTTTCGATGCAACCAACCGGGCCACACTTCAAAGTTTTGCCCAACTAACCGCCGAGATGCTCCTTTGAATGTTGCCCCTCTAAATGTAAGACGTCCCCCGATGGCCCCGGGTACTTGCTACGAATGTGGTAGCCAAGACCACTATCGTAACCGGTGCCCAAATCTCATTGGCCAACAAGTTCAAGTGACCGTGCATCCTAATCAACTTCAAATTGCCGGTCCCAATCAAAACCGGGGAAACCAAGGCCCACAACATCAAGCTCCACAACAACAACAACTTGCTCCCCGTGGTAGAGCTTTTGCCGTGAATGCGGCCGAGGCTCGTGTTGACCCAAACGTCGTGGCAGGTACTTTTCTTCTCAACAATCAATATGCCACCGTGTTATTTGACTCGGGTGCCGATTTTAGTCTTGTTTCCAATGACTTCATCCCGTTGATTGATGCTAGCCTTAGTCCTTTGTCGTATTATTTTGAACTTGAAATGGTAAACGGTGGGTTAACTAAAATTGATCAAGTTGTTCGTGATTGTACCTTAGAGTTATGTGACCACCCGTTCTTGATAGACTTGATTCCTTTTGATATCGGTAGCTTTGATGTGATTGTGGGAATGGATTGGATGTCGGCAATGAACGCGGTTATAGATTGTGGTAGTCGGGTGGTGAGAATTCCGTTAGATGATGGCGGTGAGTTAGTAGTTCAAGGCGAGACAACCGAACCGTGGGAAGGAAAGATCTATAATGTTAACGTTACAAAAGTTGAGTTGAAAGTCGTACCCGTGGTTAATAGATTCATGGATGTATTCCCGGATGACCTACCGGGTTTGCCTCCATCTCGTGAACTTGATTTCCGTATTGATCTTGTCCCAAATGCTTCTCCCGTGGCCAAAGCACCCTATCGCTTAGCCATAACCGAAATGCAAGAGTTGGCCGCCCAACTCAAAGAACTTCAAGAAAAGGGTTTTATCCGCCCTAGTCATTCACCGTGGGTGCACCGGTCTTATTTGTCAAAAAGAAAGACGGTTCCTTCCGTATGTGTATCGATTATAGAGAATTGAACAAACTCACGGTGAAAAATCGTTATCCTCTTCCAAGGATTGATGATTTATTTGACCAACTCCAAGGTGCTCGTTTCTTTTCCAAAATTGATTTGCGGTCGGGTTACCACCAACTACGTGTCCATGAAGATGATATTCCCAAGACGGCTTTTCGTACACGATATGGGCACTTTGAATTCACGGTTATGCCCTTCGGGTTGACAAATGCACCGGCGGTGTTCATGGACTTGATGAACCGGGTGTGTTCGCCCTACTTGGATCAATTTGTCATTGTTTTCATTGATGACATCCTTATCTACTCCAAGACAAAAGAAGAACACGCCGAGCATTTGAAACAAGTCTTGGAGCTACTCCGGAAAGAGAAATTGTATGCCAAGTTCTCCAAGTGTGAATTTTGGCTTGAAGAGGTCCACTTTCTTGGTCACGTGGTGAGCAAGGAAGGAATCCATGTGGACCCAAGTAAGATTGAAGCGGTGAAAAATTGGAGACGACCCGAAACGCCAACCGAGATTCGTCAATTTCTTGGTTTGGCGGGTTATTATAGACGATTCATTGAAAACTTTTCCAAGATTGCCCAACCTTTAACCTTATTGACTCAACGTGAAAGACGATTTGATTGGGGCGAAAAACAAGAACAAGCATTCCAATTGTTGAAAGACAAGTTGTGTGATGCACCCATCTTAAGCTTGCCCGATGGAGCCGATGATTTTGTTGTTTATTGTGATGCATCCGGGCAAGGATTGGGTTGTGTCTTAATGCAACGAGGTAAGGTGATTGCTTATGCATCTAGACAATTGAAGGTGCATGAGAAGAATTACCCGACTCATGATTTGGAGTTAGGAGCGGTGGTGTTTGCTTTGAAATGTTGGAGGCATTACTTGTATGGCACTAAAAGTGTGATCTATACCGATCACAAAAGCCTTCAACACATTTTTGATCAAAGTGAATTAAATATGAGGCAAAGAAGATGGCTTGAACTTTTTAGTGATTATGATTGTGTTATCCGGTATCACCCGGGTAAGGCAAATGTTGTAGCCGATGCCTTGAGCCGAAAAGAACGAATAAAGCCAAGACGAATTAGAGCCATGAGCCTTGTCGTGCAAAGGAGTGTTCGTGACTCCATCATTGAAGCACAAAGGTTGGCAACTAGGCCGGAAAACTTCATCAATGAAGCATTACACGGCTTAGAAGAACAATTTGATAGGAAAGAATGATGACGGGTTATACTTTGTTGAACGGTTGTGGATCCCCGTTCTTGGCGGGTGGCGATTGAAATTGATGAATGAAGCTCATAAGTCGGCCTACTCGGTTCATCCGGGTTCTGACAAGATGTATTTTTGCTTGAGAGACTTGTATTGGTGGCCGGGAATGAAGAAAGACATTGCTAGATACGTTAGTGAATGCCTCACTTGTTTACAAGTGAAAGCCGACCACAAGAAACCGCCCGGTTTGCTAGTTCAACCGGCGACACCGAAGTGGAAATGGGAAGATATCGCCATGGACTTCATCACGAAGTTACCTAGAACGAGTCGTGGTCGGGACACCATTTGGGTGATAGTTGACCGGTTGACTAAGTCGGCTCACTTCTTAGCCATCCGAGAAGATGATAAATTTGACACCATGGCACGCTTGTACATCAAAGAGGTGATATCCAAACATGGAGTGCCGATTTCCATATTAACCGATCGGGATGCCCGATTTACTTCAAAGTTTTGGAAGGCGTTCCAAAAAGCAATGGGTACTCAACTCAACATGAGTACGACGTTCCACCCTCAAACCGATGGTCAAAGTGAAAGAACGATTCAAACGCTTGAAGACATGTTACGGGCATGTGCCATCGATTTTGGTGGCAATTGGGATGCACATTTACCGTTAGTCGAATTCTCCTATAATAATAGCTTCCATGCTAGTATCCAAATGGCTCCGTTTAAAGCATTGTATGGGAGAGATTGTAGGTCACCGGTAGCTTGGGCGGAAGTTGGTGAAAGCCAACTCATTGGGCCCGAAATTGTCATTGAAACGACCAAGGTGATCTCACAAATTAAAGAGAAATTGAGAGTGGCCCGTGAAAGACAAATGAAGTATGCAAACGTTAGACGACGACCTCTTGAATTTGAAGTCGGTGATTATGTATTGTTAAAAGTGTCCCCGTGGAAAGGCGTGGTTCGGTTTGTGAAACGTGGCAAGTTGGGCCCGAGATATATCGGCCCATTTAAAATCCTTGAACGAATTGGCCCGGTAGCATACCGATTGGAACTTCCTCAAAATTTGAGTGGAGTTCATAATGTTTTCCATATTTGTAATCTCCGGAAGTGTTTGGCCGATCCAACACTTCACGTGCCTCTTGAAGAAATCCGGGTCGATAAAACGTTGAAATTTGTAGAGGAGCCGATAGAAATCTTAGACCGGGAAACTAGGAAGCTTAAGAACACTCGGTATACACTCGTTAAAGTGAGATGGCGAGCTAGACGTGGACCCGAATTTACTGGGAACGTGAAGACTCTATGAAAGCCAAGTATCCTCATTTATTTACGAGTCTAGTTAGATTCAAATTTCGGGACGAAATTCCTTTAACGGGGGAATGATGTAACATTCGTGATTTTTGACTTGTATTAACGTGAATTAAACGTGATTAATTTTGATTTAATTCCATGATTTTTGGCTTAATTGATTCTCGACCCGTTGACTCGAACGTGCTAAATGATTTATTATTCTAATTGATTTAAATAATTCATTTATTTATTTATGAATTAGAAACGTGTATTTATGCTAGTCGAAGCTACGTGGACGTATCGATTCGGTTTAGGTCGTAAGTTGACGTTTAATTGAATTAGAAACGTAAACGGGTGATCCATGGGTCGACCCATGACCCATGAACCACCCTTGACCCAACCCTATCCCAAACCACCCAACCAAAGTCTTCCACTCTTATCCATTCATCTTTCTTTCTCTCTTCCTCTATTTACTTCTCTATCTCTTCTTCATCTACCAACAAGAAATCACCATAAATTCATAAAATCTTGTGTTATTAATGTTAAACTAACTAAATCTAGTAACCCTAATAATATTAATTAACAATATCTAAGAATTTCAAGTTATCAAGTGTTCATCCTTTCTATAGAGCTTCAAATCCGAATTTGAAGTCTTGAGGTGTTTTGGTAAGTGAAACCTAACTAAATTTCTCCATTTTATGTCTTTAAACATGTTTCTTAGTCGAATATTACGAGTTCTTGGTCGAATTCGGGTCAAAAACGGTTTGAATCAAAATTAGGGTTTCAAGATAAATGATTTGGGTCAAAACCGAATTGGACATAAAAATGATGTTATGGGTCGTGGAAATGAAGTGGGTTATGTTTGTTTAAGTGTAATTATGTTCCAAAACGAGTCTTGAAGTTTCTCCTAGTCGATTTTGAGGTCAAAATGAGGTTTTGGTTGAAAATTAGGGTTTATGTCCGTCTCTGGGAGCACGGCCTCTGAGAGGTTGAGCACGGCCTCTGAGAGGCTGAGCACGGCCTTTGCCCTGCGCAAGAGCCGTGCTCCACTGACCTCACCGGCTACTTTGTGCTAAGTCATTAAAACGTATTTGACCAAAACTCTTCCTTTGTATCCAAACATTCTAGAATCACTTCTAATGTACCTTCGGGGATTGTGGCATCGTATAACTAGTTAGACCTTATCGTTTGGGATACCTTGTGATGCTATGATGTTCATGTAATAGGTTTGTGATCGTTGTGCTCCCCGCTCACCCGCTTAAATCTCTTTCTAACGACTTCTAAGGCTAAGGTGAGTTTCGTAGCCCCTACGCTTACTTTATTTGGGGTGGAAAGTGTACTCGTTTGTTAAACGTTTGTCGGTTGATACGATTGATTATGATATGAAACGAGATATTAGCCACCTAATTGTTTGCTTGTGATACGTGTTATTGAACGTTTATATGTGATGAATAACGTTATGTGGTAGTGAATTGAAACGTTTATTATGTATGTATGCTCTCGTTATGGGTTGTTAAACTCACGTATGGATTGTTGAATCCACGTTATGGGTATCTCTATATCCACGTTATGGGTATCTTTATATCCACGTTATGAGTATCTTTATACTCACGTTATGGATTGTTGAATCCACGTTATGGGTATCTCTATATCCACGTTATGGGTATCTCTATATCCACGTTATGGGTTGTTGAGCCCACGTTATTGAACGTTATTAATCCTCGTATATCGTTAACGGTTGTTATCCCGACACTTGATTTTATTACTTAAACCTACGAACTCACCAACTTTATGTTGACACGTTTTAGTACACTTTTCAGGTGAACAGGTTAATGGAAGACGTATTGGATGATTTATTGCTTGATTGTGCTAGGATTGGACTTGGACTTGGACTTCATGGATCCGTGATTCATAGTTCCCGATTATGGGTTATGCTTAGGATCATTTACCATCTTTTGAACTATATTTTGTAAACGTTTGATGGGCGTGCTCCTTATGCATTTTTGTATGATTCCGGTACTTGTAATTGATTGATATATGGATTGTCCAATCCTTTAAATGCATTCTTACTTAATTTCCATGTCGTGCTGTGCTTAGTATGTAACCCTCGTGATTCCGCCTTGTCGGGGTGTTACAGTAGTGCCCTTAGTGCACTAGTTAAGAAACATTTAATGAACTCGTTATTTTCTTATTAATCAAAAATTATATTTAATGTGTATTAATTCAACCTAACAATTTCTATTTTTAAAATGAATAATGTAATACATATATTTCATGATTTTGCTATTTGGGATATACACTAAAACATTGTAAAGTGTTATTCCACATGTGTATAAAATTTTTATTTTCGTTTTTAATAAAAGGTATGTATCAAATTGTCTATTAACTATTCGTGTTTTCACAAGGGTACTACATCTACTATAAAGATAAATAGGTATTAATAAATTAATATCATTATACATGATAAAAAAATATTTATATTTATACTATTTTTTAAGTATAGTTGATTATGTATTAATATATGTAAACGAACATAAACGAATGAATGTTCACGAACATAAATGAATGATTGTTCACGAACGACTGTTTGATCAAATAATCGCACTATGACTCAACCGGAGGTGTGAGTGGGTTGGAGGTATTTTGTTGGCGATTCCCTTCCGGTCAGAGGGTCGAAGACCGCTTTACGCCTATGATGTTTTACTCTCAGCCGTCTAGCGAGGCTGAGGGTGTTTTACGAAGGTCGAGAATGTTGGTTGTTTGTTGATCCCTAAGTCGTTTTGTGCGACTAAGGGTTTATGAATAGTTTAGGGTTTTGTATATGGAGTATGTGATATATGATGTGCCGTATGGCTTCCTCCTCTATTTATATAGAGGGTAAAAACTTGGAGAGGAGGGTAAGAGAGTTAGGGTAAATCTCTTCCTCCTTTGAGAATATCTTATTTCCTTCTTGAGGAGATTTGAGTGATCTCTTTACAAGCCGTGTCCGAGGTCTTCGGACTTTCAAAGATGTTATTAAGATCGAATAATCATAGAAAGTATCTATACCCGATCTTTTTGATATGTTTTACCTTGGAGCTGGGTATTTGCTACCTCAGGAGCTCCGAGATGATTGTGCTGAACGGAGGTCGAGCTCCGTTCTGGGTATAAGTAATTTTACCTGTACGAAGGTACCTCTGCTTCTGCTTCGGATACGGAGCTAAAGCTCCGTATAGGGTATATCATCAAGCCCCCAGTCTGATGGGAGGTTCTATCTGTAGAATATCGCATTAGACTTCAAAAATAAAAATATAAAAGCATACCTGCGTAACCTGGGCTTCGAGAAAGCTATGGTTCTGCATGCTCCGTTTCCTCTCCGGAGCTCTTAATCGGGGGTAAAGTTGTCATTTTAATATGCCGCGTATATATCCCATCAAGGGATTAATGCGTGCGCGCTTATCCCGGGGAAAACCAATCGACGGTTTGGGTGGGTTATGCGCCGGTTTTTCAAACCATTTTGTCCCCTATTTATTTGTTGATGGCTCCGGAGTTTTTTCCTTTATCATCTTTTCTTTACTGTTCCGCCTTCTCCCCTTTTCAAAATCGCATCCCCTTTTCGATCTACATTATATTATGGATCGTAGTCATCTTCGCGCTATTGGCACCACGTACTCTGACAGTGTTGCTTGGTTTCGTCGATCTTTCTGCCGCCTTGATGATCCTGAAATTAGGGTTCCGGGCCGATCGGAATCAATTCTTGATGCGCCTCCTGGGTTCATAGGTATGTACACTGCTCCTTTTTCCGGTGGTAATCTTAGGTTTCCTTTATCCCCGTGGCTGTTGAGGATACTTGATTTCCATGATTTGTATCTGTCTGCGGTGCATCCTTTAGCAATTACTATGATAATGTCGTTTGTTGTCATTTGTCGTGCATACGAGGTGGAGCCTAGCATAAGTATTTTTCGGTATTTCTTCAAGTTCAGCGTTCGTGATGGTTGTGTGATAGTGAAAGAGGCCTGGTGTAACACCCCGACTAAGGCGGAAACACGAGATGCCACAAAACGACATGGTACAAAAGATTTAAATATAAAAACTGTTGGAATTCGTCTGCCCAAGACACATATTAAATTGACGTGGCTAGTACGTGATGATCCAAGTCGGGTCATACCCAATAACAAGCTAGACAAACACTTACGATATTTATTTATATGATATGATCTTTAAATAAATATAAATACTTGAAACATTTAGAAAGTGGTTTTCTAAATGATTGCACTTGAGATATGTAAATAAATTATATGGATGATTTATTTTGAGAGAGATGTCAATATGTCTATTTGGCGAAAAGAGTTCTCACTGCGGCGCAGTGGGAGCGTGTCAAACCCACTGCGGCGCAGTGGGGGTTTTTGCACCCGAAGGCCAGAGAGTTCCCACTGCGGCGCAGTGGGAGTGTATCAGACCCACTGCGGCGCAGTGGGTTAATGTCCATGTGATGGGCTAAGGGGCCGGCCCCCCCTCCCCATGTGGTGTTACATGCAACTTGACACTTGTTGTCTTGCATGTTACACAAGACACATGACATAAGGCTTAACACTCAACATAGAGTGTATCAATTTACACAACTCTTACATGCAAGTGAGATTACTCTCTCATTACTCTCTCATCTAGTTTTCTTCTTATTTTTGGTTCTTGGAAAAATCGGCCAAAGGGAAAAAGAAGAAAGGGGTTTCAAGTTTAATTCCTAGCACATTTGGGTGTTTGTTGGAAGCTTGGGGTATACTAGCTTGAGGTTCTTCTAGGTTGAAGACTTGCCATTTGAAGACATCATCTCCTTCATTCAACCTTCTCATTAGCTTGGAAGAAGGTAGTCTTCTAAACACCCTATGGTTGTTGTTTGTATGTATGTTATTCATATACATGGATCCTTATTGTTTGGGTTTTATTTTATAAGTTAAAATTTGATTTTAACTACATATGTCACATTGAAATGGTTCAATTTTCCGCTGCGTTTTAATATTATAAGGATAATATTACTTTGATAAAAACCCAAAAATCCCAACAATGGTATC
>CM067169.1:140557232-140612577 GCA_034093135.1 Erigeron breviscapus
CTGAATGAGGTAGATATTCCTCAGTCCATGCTCTCTTTTCAAAGGGAAGAAGTAGAAGTGGCTCCAGGTAGAGGTCAAGTTGGTGAAGGACCCTCTGATGACCAAGATGTTCAAATTATAGAAGCTGTACAACCCATAAGACAAGTGGCTCCTGAAGGTCAACAACCAAATGTTGAACCTTCCAGACGACCAAGATCAAATAGGCGTCTGATGAGAGATGGTGTTCAGGTGAATCCAGAAAGACATCCAGGTGATGTTATGAATTTAGATGGGTCTCCAATTTTTGAACCAGAAGAGAATGTTGAACAGGTTGAAAATGTACAAGCTGTTGAGCAGATTGAGAATGTACAGACTGATGCGCAGGTAGAACAAGATGTTCAGGCTGATGAATAAGTAACTGGTGAGCAAGAGGCTCAGATCGATTTAAATGTTGAAGCTGGTGAACCGACTGGTGATCAAACTGTTGGTGAAACTTTTTGGGATGAAGCTGATTCACCCATGTCAGAAGGTCAACTTTGACACTGACATGAGTTTTCTTGGAGATGATGTAGTAGAGATAGAGCGTCTACCAGAAATGCCACCACCTCCACCAGAAACAAATTTGCCACCTCCAGAATCACAAATGCCACCACCTCCACCAGAATCCAATATGCCACCACCACCACCTTCAATTCCACAAACCACTCGATACTTCACTCCACCAACAATTCAAATTTCACAATCTCAACCCCCACCACTTGAAACTCCTGTTGACTTATCTGAACCACGTGTGCTGGACTCTACTGTAGTAACTGCTGAAACTACTTCTGAAGAGGTCTGGACACAAGTACCTTTCATGACCAGAATGACTTCCAATCTTGATCCTCCCAGTGGTCCCTCCTCTTCGTCTTCAGCCGAGGTCCAAGGCCTTTTAAGTAAGGTGGCGGACCTGGAGAGATCACTGCAATCTTCATCCCAGGTTATTTCTGACTTCAAGTCTTTATTATCAAATAATCTAGCTTCAGAAATGAATGTGTTTGCTGGGAATAAGAAGCTTGTTTTTGAGAAGCTGGATGAACTGGTACTGGCCACCAATAACAATTCTGAAGATATAAAAGTGGTAGTCCAGGGATTAGAAGAAAGGCTAGTAAATTCTGTTCAGACTGCAGTGGAAAGTAAAATTGTACAACCACTGGCAGGTCTGACAGATGAGGTTAAGAAAATGGTTACCAGGGTGAGTTCATTGGAGAGTAGGCCAACACTTGATCAGAATGCAGTTGTTAGCACCATCAGTGATGAGGTTGCTAAGAAGTTCAGACACAGTATGCTGAAAGAAATCACTGAAGAGATTTTTGGGTCTGTTCTTCGAACAATTCAAGATGGACTGTTGCCAGAAGTTGTGAGAATGGTTAACACTGAGCTGCCAAAGCACTTGCCTCAGGAAGTTGAATTTGTTAAAAAGGAATTGCAGGCACTTAAAAAAATTGTGAATGATACAACTCTAGTAGCTGGAAGAACGTTTGGTGAACTGGACAGACATATGCTTGAACAATTATGGAATGATCTCAAGTCAAGAACTGGTGATCATTCCAAGAGGGAAAAGTCATCTGATTTTCAAGAAGGTTTAGTTAGGAAGAAGAAAGAAGTGGTCACCAGTGCTATTGAAAAAGCCCTTGCTACTGAAAGCATCGTGCAACGAAAACAAGTGACTGGTACTGATACCAGTGCACAATTAGCACAAAGAACACTTGGCACTGAAGCCGTTATGCAGGTTGAAGAGGCTGCTGGTACTGATGCCAGTGAGCCCCAGTTTGAATCTTTCCCAGATATCCCAACAACGCTGAAATCTGTAAAAGGAAAAGAACAAATGGTACCTGGAGGAGAAGGGCAAATTGTTGAAGGTTCATCAGAGTTTCCTACTGCTGATGATGACACCTCTAAGAAACTGGAACAAGAATGTATTATGATAGAGATTTTCAAAAGAAATCAAAAAGATGAACTGCTGGCCCACATAGGGAGATGGCAATTATGGGAACTCTGGATTCATATAATGCTGGCAGATTGGCCATAAATATTGATGTTTACAAGAAGATGAAGGATGACCCCAGAGTTCATCAATGTCTGAATGCATTGGATGATGTTCACATTTGGTCCAGGTACTCTGAAGAAGAACAATTGTATGATGCTGTAACTTATGGTGACAGTGTACCTGAACTGATTAGGCAGAGAAAGGAGGAACTGGTGAACCTCCAGAGGAAAGTAAGGAAGAATGCTGGTGCTCTGGAGATAGAATACAGGAAGAAGATAAAGGGTCTGCCAAAACTTACTGCCAAACAGCTCAAAGCAATAAAAGATGCAGATATAAGCACATTCATTCCTCTGGATACTTCTCTCAAAATCATCGTGATCAACTCCAGTCTGCCATGGAACAGCAGAGAATATCCAAGGAAACTGAACATATGGTCCAGATGGCTAAGCAGAAAGCCAAGTATGATGATATATTGAAATTCAGGGCTGATGCCAGAAGGATCATAGGTGTTGAAATCAAACTCGCTGAAAATCATCAAGGCATGACCAGATTTAATATAAAGTTGACCAGGGAGGGTAACTTTACAGATGAAAGGAAAAATGCACCAATCCAAGCTTTTGGATGGACTGAACTGAAGGAGATAGGATTAACTTTCAAAGGTAAAACTGATTTCTCTCCTGATGTAAAGGCATTTATGAAGAGGATTGAAAAGGTTTGGATAAGAATTCAACAGATGGAAGCTGTTCTAGGTATGAGACTGTTAGGACCAGTTCACCTGGTAAACTGGCCAGTCTCCAGTTGCACCTGGAGACCCAGTTAAACTGTCCAGTGAACTGTCCAGTCTCCAGTTGTATCTGGAGACCTTAATGATTTGTCGAGAAATATATTGAAGTCCAGTTGCACCGTACAGTTAACGCAACTGAAGACTTCCTCCAGTTGAGAACTGACCAAGTTGAAGAATCATTCCAGTTGAAGTCGAAGACACAAATGGAAGATAGAGAATGGCAATGGCAGCGAAGCCCAGTTGGCATTCTAGTCAGTTACAAACTGGAGACCATCAGTGGAAAGCCCTAAAATTACAAATTCCAAAAAACAAAAAAAAAAAAAAAAAAAAAAAAAAAAAAAAAAAAAAAAAAAAAAAAAAAAAACAAAAAGTGGAAAGCCCTTACAAAGCTTTACACTGATTACGAGGAATTGACTTGTATACTTTATGTACCTTTACCCGGATAATAAGCCTTGTCTTATTATTTTAGTAATAAAAGGTACATAAAGGTGGTTGTGTAAAGTTGCTTTATCATGCGACTTTACACTGCTTTTTAAGGAATTAAATGTTATTCCTTAAATGCTCTCAACCACATTTGTACGGCTAAAGTTAACATCCCAATGTTAACTTTGCCTATAAATACAAGTCATTGAACAACCAAGAATTTAAGTGTTCAACTCACAAAGTGAAAAACATACAAACACTTCACACTTTGCAAACCTGCAATATTCTTGGTGAACTTGTGCAATCTTCTCTCAATCGCTAAAAGGAACATTTCACAACTTTAAGTGTTTCGATTTTCTTGAGAAATTCCGAGTATAGATCAATTGTATTTCATAGGTTGTTAGGATATTTACATTCGTGTATTATCTTGGTTCCGCATCAACCTTGTAATTTGTTTAATATCAATAAATAAATTACACATTGAAAAATACATATTGTCTCATCAAGTTATCTTACAAGTTATTTGTATTATTTCATTGTTCTTTACTTATTGTCTTTTATATAAGTAATCTATCTAGAACTTGGTATATACACACTTCAACTGGTCGTCTCCAGTTCAGTGCATATATTGCAAAGTAACTCCACCATCGACATAGAGGTGTCTTCAGTAGTACCATCTATCGAGTTGGGACTTACAGAGACCACCAGTGTCTGTTCCATCCTCTCCATCACCAAAGAGAAAGGCTTCTGAAGATGCTCCAGGACAGACATCGAAGAGAAGGGCCTAACTCTTATATCATTTACTTGTTGTTTGTATTTAAAGTTGTCAAAATTGTAACTTATTTTATGTTGATGGCTGTAAATATAGTTGCATATTTTGATTCATAAAGAAAATGATCAGATTTAGTCTAAGTTAGTATTAAAAGGTGAAACTGGAACACTGATGATCTATAAAGTGTTTCCCAGTAACAATAAATTTTTAGACTAAGTCAAAACTTGTGTTTTTCAAGCATATAAAGTTGTATAGATATAAGCTTGAAAACACTTGCATTATTTCTAAACAAATAGGGGGAATTTGTTAGGTCCAGATTTACTGGACTCGCTCCAGACTAGACTACTGGAGCCTTACTGAAGATCTGTCCAGAAATGATAATTATTGGACCTACTCCACACTTGAAACTGGAGTCCCTCTGAAGATTTGTTCAGAAATAATGGAAGACCATTGAGCAAATACTTGTATAGAAAATCTGGAGTATTCTCCAGATTAGCACACTGGACTTCACCCCAGTCCAGATCTATTCTACTGAAGACATTCTCACTGAAGTCAAAGACTGAAGTCTGAAGAAAGAAGACTGACAAACAGTGTAAGCCCACTAACAGTCTTACCAGATCTCCCGACTGGAGCCTTTATTAGTGTTCTAGACCTTACAAGTCTGAACACTGATATCGAGGAATTGACTTTATGCCTTTACACACTTTTACCTGGACATCCCAATTGTCTATTGATAAAAGTACATACGTGTGTAAAGGTGGTTGGTTAAAAGGACTTTATCCTTGTACCTTAACCAATGCATTTAATAACCTTGTCGGTTCATTAAATGCATGCAACCATATTTGTACGGCAAATAAATTCATTGTTGAATTTATCTGCCTATAAATACAAAGTCATATTTCTCGTTCAAATCACTTTTAACAATTTGGTGAACTTGCTTAAATACTCTCGATCTAAACAGTTATACTTCACAACTCTAAGTATATCGATCCAAGGAGATTATTTAGCAAGTATAGATCACTTGTAATTCAAAGATTGTTAAGATATTTACATACTTGTAATATCTAGGTTCCGCAACAATCTTGTATTTTGTTTATCATCAATAAATAAAACACACTTGAAAAATTACATTTGTGTTCCATCATTTATTTACTTGTTTAAATATTGCTTAAGTCGTTTATTGTTTTATTTATATTCTTGCATTTATATTTAAAGTAATACTAGTCCGATTCTAGTTCATACTTGACTTGTTATTTTACACTCGTGGGTTAAACCATCGTGTGAGGGACTTTACATATGCTTCGAACATTTACTTGTCCAAATAGGTCCATATGCAGCAACTAAAATGGAGATGCAATAGAATTCAGAGTCTTCGGCTTCTGTGGCTTCTTGGTTTGTTTTCCTTTTAAACATGACACACATTTATCTTCAATCATAAATCCCTTGTTTGGCACGCCGATAACCAATCCATTACTTGTGATATAATTCATTTTTCTGAAATGGATATGACCCATCCTCCTATGCCATAGCAGAGATTCATCATCTGAAGCTTTGGTGAGCAAACATATTGGCTCCACTGAATTAACCATACCTAATTCAAGACCATAGATGTCCTTCTTCCTTGGAGCCTTTAGCAATATCCATTCCTCTGGTATGACATAACCTGGTTTTAAAATAAGAGCTTCCCTTTCTGTAAAATGAATTGGATTCCCTTTGTCACAAATTTGAGATACACTCATCAGATTATGCTCCAGCTGCTCAACAAAGTTCACATTGTCCATTTTAATCTTTCCATTGATAACCTTCCCAATACCAGAAATACTTTGGGACCTGCAAAGCTAACATAAGACCCTTTAACAGGATTAAATTCTATCAATAGTCTCCTGTCGCCTGTCATATGCCTTGAACATCCACTATCGACAAACCAAATCCCTGTAGTTCTCCTTAGTGGTTCCTTTTGTTCAATGGCTTCAAGATGTGCCATGAATCCAGCTTTATCTTCAATAGCCTTATTATCAACTTCAGCTCTTACTGGTTCTGATGGTTCGAGTTCTTCTTCTACCTTCTGATGAACACTATCATGATTCTCTGTACTTTCATACCTTGGATAATCGAATGAATCATCAACAATATCGTCCATTCCTTCATCAATGTCTTGAATTACAGCCATGAATGCATGATTTTGATCATTGGCACTAGTCGAACCCCAATTGTAAGT
Source organism: Erigeron breviscapus (assembly GCA_034093135.1). Lineage (NCBI taxonomy): Eukaryota > Viridiplantae > Streptophyta > Magnoliopsida > Asterales > Asteraceae > Erigeron > Erigeron breviscapus. The sequence continues at coordinate 140,563,438 of CM067169.1, forward strand.
ACCATCATTCTGAACAACTAAAGCTCTCGATTTATCAGTAACTCCTGAGTTTCTGTTCCCAGTATTAGCAAATTGACGACCGGAATTCTGACTAGAAATAAAACCACCCTGATTGAACTTCTGACGGCCTGTAGCTGAAGTGTTATCACGTCTTGGCCTTTGACATTTACATGCAAAATGTCCAAAACCATCACAATTAAAACACTTCACTTTCGTCTTCTCAAATCCCACCTTTCCGTCAACAACCTTCCTTCCGGTTCTATCAGTGAACCTCTGAACTCTCAATGTCAACATGGCTAATTGCCAGTTCAGGTCCATCTCTTCCGGATCATCTGGGTCAAAGTGTTTGTAATCCTCTCTAACCAGATCAGGATCAGTAAGTCTTCCTCCAATCAACCTTTCATGAGCGGAAACAAATGAGGCAAGCATCCCTAAATGTCCCTCGGCAAATCTAATACTCATCGGCATCCCTGTGTAACCCAAGTTTGGAGAACCACTACTCTGAATCCTATTATGAACAACCATACCTGATTCCGGAGAATTTACATACACTTGGTTGCAGTCAGAATCCGCTGTCATCATCTTTTTCTCATCATCTCCAATGTAGAAGGTCGTAATCCCTCCACTTGAAGATTTTACCGAAGGAACGCTTGACTTGCTATGATAGAGTTCAGGCCGCTGAACAAAATCACTGCCACCTGCTTCCTTCGACTTTCTTTTCATATCTTGGCCCCTCAGCTTTTGGATGATTTGATCCAGTGTCCAAGTACTGAATTCTGGATTTTGTTGGATTGATGTGATAAACGCTTCCCACTTAGCTGGAAGAGATTCCAATTACTTCTCGATCACCTCTTCTGGATCTGGATTGTACCCAAAATATGCTAACTCAACCAGCAGATGAATGTAACGAACCAATGTCTCATCAAGAGATTCTTCCTTAAAACTTGTGAAAACATAGTACTGTTTCTTCAGCAAGTCTTTTCTCCTCTTCTTGAGATCCTCGTCACATTCACAATGCTCTTTGAGTGCATCCCATAAGCCTTTAACACTCTCATACTTCTCAAATAGGTGCAGAAATTCCCCTTGGAGAGCCATTCGAAGTGATCCTAGAGCTTTACTTTCAGCCTCATAATCTTTCTTCTGATCGACAGTCATTTGCTCATATGTAGCTGCTCTTACACCACTCGAACCGATTGAGCCAGAAACATTCTTGTCACTTGCTGCAGTAATGACTGTAGGATGAACATAACCATTAACGATACAAATCCACATCCTAACGTCTATGAGTCTGCAATATGATTCGAATCTGCCCTTCCAACTGAAATATATGTCAAGGCTTATCAATTTGGGCGGTGAATTGGCCTTTCCGGTCTCATGATTCATCAGTATTAATTGATTCAGCAGTGCTTGATGATTTGCGGGTAACTGAGACGTCATTTTCTTTGAGCTAGCAAAGTTTACGAGCTGTTTAAAAAACGAGGTCGCAAAAGTTTACGAGGTCAAAGAAATACGAGGTCGCAATTAAAAATTGAGGTTGTAATTGAACTGGCGAGGTCTTAAGAGCTCACGAGGTCGCAAACGAAACACGAGGTCGCAATTGAACTTACGAGGTCGCAATTGAACTGGCGAGGTCTTAAGAGCTCACGAGGTCGCAATTAGCTACCCAGGTCGCAAAACGAACTGGATGAGGTAATACGAGCCCGCGAGGTGACAAACGGAGCTGAAACCTTTAACCTCTTGAAATAGAGACCCTAAAAACCAATAAAACACCTCCGACGACTGCTACGACCAATATATACAAAGATAATGGTTTTCGATCGTAAACTCGTGAAAGAATCACGTCTAAACGACCCTAAACCGACGTTGTCCATCACCAACAAACTATAACCTTCCGGTATTAAACCAAGAGGCTCTGATACAACTAGTATGACCCCTTTACGCGGATCGTCAATAGTTTGTTATAGCTATCTCGAGGTGCGGAATCCCTCACAATAGCTTGGTGATTCACAACGAGCCTCTAGATCATCTGCTGCCTCGCAGATCTTCTTCAGCCTAGTGGATATTTCCACAAATGTTCAACCCTAATCCCTATTAGGGTTAGGTATTTATAGAGAAACACCCGACATGGGCTTCAGCGAGTTAGCCTCGCAAACCCAGTCCAGCCCGTCACAAAGGTGAGGTCGCATTTCTTGATTGGCATCGTAATTGACCCTGCAATTATGAGGTCGTATTCTCTCTATGAAATGCGAGGTCGCATTTCACACTTAGCAGAATATTACACATTCAATACTTAAACTTAATCTAGTATTCTATGCATAATACAAAGTTCATTAATAACAATCACATTACAAAGACATATTACATTATAAGCTCAAACAATCTAGATTGCTATTGACATTGACGTGCACTTAAAAGATGCTCACGTTTATGGATGCTTCTTCTGGATTTTAGCAAATACAAATGGAACCTGAAGATCTAGAAGCCACCGCCTTCATAACCCCGACAGGTATTTATTGTTATATTGCTATGCCTTTTGGTCTTAAAAATGCAGGTGCAACATATCAAAGGCTAGTCAACATGATGTTCAAAGACCAACTGGGGGATACGATGGAAGTCTACATAGATGACATGGTGGTGAAGTCAAAGAAAGCTGAAGATCACCGAAAGGATCTTGAAATGGCTTTCAACATACTGGACAAATATAACATGTAGCTGAATCCAGCCAAATGCAACTTTGGAGTTGGTGCTGGAAAGTTTCTGGGATATATGGTTGATACGTCCCACAGTGTATCAATATACCAAAGTATATTGAACACAGAACAGTTGTAGAGGGGGGGTGAATACAACTTTCCACAATCTTTACAAACTTTTAACACAAAACGTTTTAAGATTCAAACATAGAATATTAAGCAAGTAAGTAAAGTGCAGGAATCATTAAAATAGTAAAGCAGTAAAGAAATAAAAACATTCTTGAACACAGATTGTTATTTTCAAATGTAATCCTTTATTAAGAAATAATCTATACAAAGAATTATAGGGTTGTTGCGGAATAAAGATAGCCTATAGATATCTAAACAACCCTATGAAATGACAAACAACAATCAATAAGTTTCAGCTCAAGAGAATCAGCCCAAGCTGATCTCGTACAGACTAAGCTGTGTGTAAGAGCATAGAAACTTGTGTGAAGAATGATTCTCAGGAAATGCCACACATATGCAATCCATGAATGAGGCTTTTATAGGCACAAGCGCTCCTTCATTAGGTGTCCGTTGCAGCTACGTGTTCTTCAATCAGTGGATGATGAAGGAATAATCAATCGTGCCTTTCATGGTACTTGTGGTCCCCCACGTACTGACGCACATTCTTCATCTACCAATAGGAGTATGGACACACATATGTAAAACAACCACCAACCTGGATCCTATGAATCTTCCTAGTCACGTCATTTGTCCTTATCTTCAATCTAGGTTGTTATCTTCACTTGATTGTCAGACACAGATTGGGTCGTTTGTCAAGGCACCAATCTGCCTAAGTATTTCCAAGCTGACTGCTAATCCCAAGCTGTCTTCCACTAACATCTTGGTCTTCTATCTTCAATCCTCCTCTTCGACTTGGACTGAATGCTAACACAATTTAATGCAGCTTGAATAATTCGACTTGGACTGAATGCTAACACAATTTATGAGCTTGAATACTTCGACTTGGACTGAATGCTAACACAATTTAATGCAGCTTGAATAATTCGACTTGGACTGAATGCTAACACAATTTAATGAAGCTTGAATAATTCGACTTGGACTGAATGCTAACACAATTTGATGAAGCTTGAATAATTCGACTTGGACTGAATGCTAACACAATTTAATGCAGCTTGAATAATTCGACTTGGACTGAATGCTAACACAATTTAATGAAGCTTGAATAATTCGACTTGGACTGAATGCTAACACAATTTGATGAAGCTTGAATAATTCGACTTGGACTGAATGCTAACACAATTTAATGCAGCTTGAATAATTCGACTTGGACTGAATGCTAACACAATTTAATGAAGCTTGAATAATTCGACTTGGACTGAATGCTAACACAATTTAATGAAGCTTGAATAATTCGACTTGGACTGAATGCTAACACAATTTAATGCAGCTTGAATAATTCGACTTGGACTGAATGCTAACACAATTTGATGAAGCTTGAATAACACTTGCTTCCATAAGATATTACAATTACAAGTATGAAGCATGATCTGGGTTAGAGACAGATCGTAAGCTGTGTCAGCTTAGTCTGACCCAGATCAGATTACAAGAACCAAAGATTACTAAGTGTTTATATGTCAGATTTGTCATCATTAAATTTACAATTAACATTGGGACTCAACAATCTCCCCCTATTTGATGATGACAAAACCCAACTACACTTCTAACTATCAGCTTACAAAGAATCAAATGAGAATATGACTAACAGCTTGTTACCCTTTGAATCTTTTGGGTTCTTTTCAATCTAATATGAAATTTTAACCAAGAAACTAGATTTGTACAACTGCCTTTGCATAAATAGAGAATAAATCAAAGATATTACAAGTTACATCACTATTCTCCAAGCATTTCAATAGCTTCTTGCTTAACCTCAAATGATGGAGCAACTCTCACATCTAATTGCCTATCTAACCCTTCATCTATAAGGAACTGATCATACCCATTACCTTCTTCACTAAAGTTTCTGCAGAATCTGTATAAGGTAAATAGGTGCATAGATGGTACCTGTTTTAGTTCAGCAGTCCTTTGAAACAGCAAATTCCCTCTAGCATCTACAAAGTACATCCCATGCTCAGGTTCAGTGATGAACTTCCCACATCTTGCATCTTTAACACCAGCAGGTAGAGACAGATTAAGATTATCAAGAATCTTGTCAATTGCACCAGAAGATAATTGTGCTAGCAACTCTGTAGGAGACAAGTTTTAGAGAAAAACTGAATGGTCACCTCCAGGAGCATCAATCCTTTCATACCTTCTTCTTTTCTTCTTCAGTGGCTCAGCTGACTCATCTTCATAATCCATATCATAAGCAATTGGTCTTGGAAGGCCATAGACATCAATCTTGTACTTCATAACAGCAGCTAACTTCTTCTCAATGGCTTCCAAGACTGTCTCTTTGTGAACTCCAGACATACCAGTAATGATGTTATGTCGTTCCACCCATTCTGTGTATCCTAGATCAAGCAGTTTGTCAAGATCATGGGTTTCCCAGTTGGTTTCATAACCTCTCCTTGTAAACCTCATGCTGGGAATGTTCTTTCCTTTTCTCCTTTTTAGTATAACCTAGAGGATTGGTTCTGGATGCCTTCTATAATGAATCTTTTCAGTAACTTGTCTTTTCTCCAAGGCATCAAACCAATTATGGGCTTTCACACTTTCTTTCACATCTTTAATCTTCTGTGATGGTTTAGAATGAACCACCACTTTCTTCTTTCCTTTTCCTTTGCTCACAACTTTCTTTTTAGAACCAATGGCTGCAAGATCTTCTTCATCTTCCTTATTCAATTGTTCTTGAACAGCCTTGGCAATTTCAGAATCAGACTTAGTTACAGCAATTCTTTCTCTTTCTAGTCTGTCCTCCTTAATCATTTTATATGCCATCTCAACTGTTACCCCAAGCTGTGGAGCAGTTTCAGTTGCAATCTCCCAATCTTTTTCCTTTTCAGTTAAGATCTTCACACCACTTGACCCAGCTTCTGTTGTTCTTTTCTTGATCATAAACTGGGACAGAGTGGTTGTGTCTTCACTAGATGAAGATTCATCAATTTGTACTGTGGGAGCTGGGTCAGCTTAAGTTGGCACAGCTTGCACAGGAACAGCTTGGGAGGACTTTCTTTTCTTTTCAACTTTCTTACCTTTATCAACACCAACATCCTTCCTTATATCTCCCATTACATCATTAACAGTCTCCCCCTTGGTAGTATCACTCTCCTTTTCAGTTCCTTCATTCAATTTTCCAACAGTTTCACCACCAGACTCAGATTCTGGTCTTTTTATTTCTTCCACATCTTCCTTCTCACCTTCCACCCTTGAACCATGCACAACCAATCTTCTATCTTTTTGTGCTTCTTCAGCTCTAGCCTTATCCAGTCTTACTTTTAGTCTATCAAGGTATTATTCAATCTCCTTGTCAACCTGAGCTTGTTGTCTTTCTCTTTCCAGCTCTATTTCAGCTTCACTCATTGCACTCCTTTTTCTTTTAGTAGCATTCTTCTCCCCCTTTTTGTCATCATCAGCAGGGAAAGAGCTCACTGGAGTTGCAAAGAGGCCTTTAAGTTCTTGGTTGATCAAGTCAATCTTTATATTAGTCAGATAGCAGGCTCTTCTTAGCTCAACATAATCCTCATGGAGGAGTTTGATCTTGGATTTAACACCCTTAGAAGCTTCAATCAGATCATTTTTGAAGTCAGCTTGTGACTTATTTGCAGATCGAAGTTCTATGGTGACTTCCCTTTTAAACTTAGTTGCAGCATTCTCAATCTGACCCAGAGTACTCTTGTTCCATTCATTTTCTTCATTTACTGCCTTTGTAAGACTGTCAAGAGACTCTGTCAACTTGCTCTGGTTCTGCTGCATCAAATCAACTGCTTTCTTAACATAATCTTCCAATGCAGTCTGATCTTGACTCAGCTTGTCCACCTTCTTATCCATCAAATCCTGATCCTTTTGGATCTTTTCCACGCATTCGGTCAGCTTTGAGCTCTCAACCTTAGAGGTTGAAATGAACTCAGTGAGCTGACCCACCACATCTGAAAATGAGATAGTGGCAGCTTGGGAAGAACTTGCAGTTGGCTTAAAAGCCATTGACTCTGGAAAGAGCAGCCTGCAATCCTTAACATCAGGGTCATTGGGCATATTTAGAAGGGGGTGGAGGTTTAAGGAGTTTTGGAACATTTGCTCATGAAAGTGAGTCTCATGAGTGGATCTGTCAGAATTGATGATGAGTTGGTCAGCCTGAGAAAGATTAACGTTTAGTTCAGGCTGAGGGCCAGTGGGAATGTGTTGATCTTGATTTTGATCAACTCCTCCACTGGCATCTTCCAACTGAGCATCCCTTGAGGATGGATGGGCAAACTCATTATCGAATGAAGAATCACTTCCGGTGATAGTGATCAAATTCTCATTGACCTCGAGAGGACCATCAATGGTTCCCTTTGTTGTACAAGGGGCTAACATGACTGCCTTAAAGACAGCCAAGTAACCTGCAGAATCCCTCTGTCCAAGGACAGATGTAGACACAAACTCTGCAGGTGTAATGTTTTGTGTAAATGATTGCCCTTCAACAGAGGTGTGTTGTTGCACCAAAGTATCCTTAGGGAGAATTGAGGCCTGTACCCCTCCTTGTGACATAGAAGGTACATTGGCAGCCTGTGCAGACTCAGAGTGTAAGATAGAAGGAGTCTGATCAGCTTAGGGAGGAGAAGCAGTGTCACCAATGCGTTCGATACTTCTCTCCTTATGCTGACCATCCTCAGAAATGATGTGCATTGACTCTGACACACTTTGGATCTGGGCTAGATCATCTGTTACCCCTTTAATGATATCATCAACCTTTTGGGAAGCTGATGATGGTGAATTCGGTTTAGACACAGTATGACCTTGGAAGGAGGTCTTTCTTTCAATACCTTCACCCTGTTTGGAGGGTTGGGTAGCAGTAAGTGTTCCCTTTAACTCGTCTACACTCTTTTGGGAGAGTGCAGATGGGCGTGGCATTTTCGGCTTGTCAGCTTGGGTGACAGGGACAGCTTTGGAACGTTCCTTAGCTTTCCCTGCACCTTGGGGGATCTCAAGATTGGATGAAGCATTATCAACCCCAGAAGCTGACACAGATTTCTTATTCGATCTTTTCTTTTTGGCCTTGAGAGGTACTAAGTCCTCAACAAGGGGTCTTTTTGAATCGGATTTTGAGCGAATGGACGAAGGTGTGGCTAGGGAGGCTGATGTTTTGGCCAACCCTTCACCCTCTTTTGTAGGAGTAGAATTTTGAATAGATTCAGAAGAGTTTGAGGGTTCAGAAGCATGTGTACCTGGGTCCCCCTGATTAGCAGATTGAGTGTCAGACTCAGATCGCGTTGAAGTAGGGACAGCTTCCTCAAGTGCTTCTTGATCCTCTTCTCTTTTCCTGCAAAAATCAAGGTAGATCTGCATTGCTCGGGTCAGACCCTGCACAGATACCTTTGGACTATTAAAGATGTTGTTATTTATAGATTTGCATTCCACAGTCTGACCAGTTGCCAGACTGTAATCATTATCAAGAATAGCTTCAATGATAAGAGCAAAAATCCTACCATAAGGTATGGTAAGACTCTTCTTATGAACGCGATCAACAAGGTCCTTAAAGATTAAAGTAACAAAATCTATTCTGGTCATGGTGACCATTGCATGAAAAATCTGCAATTCTAGGACATTAGGCTGATCAAAGCTGCCTGCCTTTACTTGTAAGGTTTTCGAAATTGTGCTAAATAAGTAGTTCCAGATACCAGTTAAATGTTTCATTTTAACTACTGAAGCCAATGGACCAGTATATCTAACTTCTTGTAAAACATTTTTGGCTTCAGTATGAAACACAACAACATCATATTCATCATCAGCCATATATGACAGCTCAAAAGCAGACCTAAGCCTCTCGTAAGAAATATATACCTTTTTCTTACCGTTGAGGATTGAGCCATAGATTGCAGCATATCCTTTCTTATTCTGTTTGATAACACAGCTCGCCCAAAATTCACACAAAAGATCTTGAAACACCCAGTCTGGCTTCTCAATCATCACCTTGCCGAATGGATGATGCCATAAGAAAGCCACAATCTCATCGTATCCTTTAGCCCATGAAGGAGGATGAATATTGGCATAAACCAGACTGCCAATCTTGATTTTACCAGTATCAAGATCAGCCGGAACCACTACTACCTTATCTCCCACCACATAAGGTGAAAGTTTGTTGGCGCTTATTGGAGCTGGGTATAGACTTTCAGGTTCAGAACTAGATTGAGAATCATTATAATGAATCAAAACAGATGATGATGCCATTTTGAAAACAAATTTTAGAAGAAATTAATTTTAATAAAACAGTAATCAGATTTGAGAGAAAAAAAAATTGATTTTAAGAAAATATGAACAAGTGATTTGGGATTTAGGTTAAATGAAAGTTATATACAAAACCCAAAATATCTTATTTGAAAAAGTTGGAGAGAGAGATTTTGATTGGAGGATTAACAAGTAGTGGTGGTACTTTTTCAGTAACCGGTAGGACCACTACACGTGTCATACTCCAATAGGATCAAACAAGTACACTTAATAAAATAATGAAAGTAATAAAACGCACTGAGATATTTAATAACAAAAATAACCACGAAGCTGGGTCAGACTCAGCTTACCCTCTTTCCCTTGACATGCACCAAGTATGAAAGGGTAGTTTGGGTCTGACACAGCTTACCCTCAAAATTTTAGTATAACTTTAAGAGGTCAGATTTGCTATTACTTAGCTCACTACATTTTACAAATTCACCATACCTAGCTTACTTATAAGGTAGTTGAACCTTGATTCATCCAATGGCTTTGTGAACAGGTCAGCAAGCTGATTATCTGTTGGAATGAAGTGGAGTTCAACATCTTCTTTCATTACATGATCCCTTATGAAATGATATCTTATATCAATGTGCTTGGTCCTTGAATGAAGCACAGGATTGTTTGAAATTGCTATGGCACTGGTACTGTCACAAAATATTGGAGTTTTTGTTGCAGTGACACCATAGTCTTGAAGCTGATATTGCATCCAAAGAATTTGAGAACAACAACTTCCTGTAGCAACATATTCAGCTTCTGCAGTGGAAATAGAAACTGAATGCTACTTCTTGCTGGACCAGCTTACAAGTCTATTTCCAAGCAATTGACAAGCTCCTGAAGTACTTTTTCTGTCAATCTTACAGCCTGCAAAGTCAGAATCTGAATAGCCAATTAGATCAAACCCTGAGTCTTTGGGATACCAAAGACCCAGATTTGGACTACTTTTAAGGTATCTAAAGATTCTTTTCACAGCCTTAAGATGAGATTCCTTAGAACTAGCTTGATATCTTGTACAAAGACATGTAGTAAACATAATATTGGTCTACTAGCAGTCAAGTAAAGTAATGATCCTATCATACCCCTATAAGCTGTGATGTCAATAGATTTGCCATTTTTATCTTCATCCAGCTTATCACCAGTTCCCATAGGAGTTTTCATAGGTGAGCAATTACTAAAACCAAATTTGTTTAAGGGATCTTTAACATACTTTCCTTGGTTTATGAAAATTCCATTTTTAGTCTGTTTAACTTGTAAACCCAGAAAATAGTTTAGTTCTCCCATCATGCTCATTTCATACTTTTTAGACATTAATTCAGAAAACTTTTTGCAAAGTCTTTCACTGCTAGACCCAAAAATTATGTCATCTACATAGATTTGTACAAGTAGAATATCACCATTATACTTTCTCACAAACAAAGTCTTGTCAACATTACCTCTTTTGAAGTTATTAACCAATAAGAATTTAGACAAAGTATCATACCATGCCCTTGGAGCTTGCTTCAACTCATAGAGAGCCTTGTCAAGCTTGAACACATGGTCAGGAAACTTAGAATTTTCAAAACCATGAGGCTGTTCAACATAGACTTCTTCTTCCAATTTTCCATTAAGAAATGCACTCTTCACATCCATTTGATAGACCTTGAGCAGAGAAGGCCAAGAACAATCTGATTGCCTCTAATCTTGCCACTGGTGCAAAAGTCTCATCATAATCAATTCCATCCTGTTGTCTGTAACCAAGAGCTACCAATCTTGCTTTGTTTCTGGTCACAACTCCCCTTTCATCCATTTTGTTTCTGTAGACCCACTTGGTTCCAATCACAGTCTTGTGATGAGGTCTTGGAACAAGTTCCCAAACCTTGTTTCTTTCAAACTGTGTTAGCTCATCTTGCATTGCATTAACCCAAGAGGGATCTTCCAGAGCTTCATCAACCTCAGTTGGTTACATCTTGCTTACAAAATTGACAAACATGCAGAAGTTGCCTGTTGCCTTTCTTCTTGTTTTCACACCAGAGAGTGGATCACCAATGATTTGGTTGATTGGATGACTCTTTGTCCATCTAGTAATAGGGACAATGGATTGATTCAGATTAGATGGTCCAGCATGATCAGCTTGAGGAAGAGGCTGATCAGCTTGGACAGGAATGGAGGAGTCTGAACCAGTTGAAGAGTCATTAAATGGATTCTAAACAATTTCTTCAGTAGGAGCAGGAACAGCTTGTGCATCTTCAAAGATTGGAACATCTTCTTCTTCTTCAATGAGTTGCTCTCCCTGAGTTTGAGCATTATTAGCTCCAACTGGAGGATTTGTTGGAGGCTCATTCTCAGGTCCAGCCAGTTCTTCAAAATTAAAGTCTTCCTCTTCAGGAGGAGAGCAGTCTGGCTTGGAATAACCTTCATCAATGCTTACATTTACAGAGTTCTCAATTGTTTTGGTTCTCTTGTTGTACACTTTGTAGGCCTTCATCATTGTTGCATATCCAAGTAGGATACCTTCATCTGATTTCTCATCAAACTTTCCAAGATGGTCTTTCTGATTCAGAATGTAGCAAGGACTTCCAAACATTCTTAGGAAATCAATCTCAGGTTTTCTCCCCCTAAGAAGTTCATATGCAGTCTTCTGGTGTCTTTTTACAATGTGGGATCTGTTCTGGGTAAAGCAAGCTGTGTGTAGTGCTTCAGCCCAGAAATGAGACTTGACATTGTTTTGAGCCATCATGGATCTGGCAGCTTCTATAAGAGTTCTGTTTCCTCTTTCTGCAACACCATTTTGTTGAGGAGTTCTGGCAGCTGAGTAGACTTGTGAAATTTCCTTTTCACTGCAAAATGAATTAAGAGTGATATTCTTAAATTCAGTACCATTATCACTCCTTAATTGCCTAACAGGCCTTTTGTAGAGAATTTCAGCTTGCTTGATGAAATGAATAATGCTGTCAGCTGCTTCACTCTTGTGTCTTAGAAAGAAAACCCAGGTGTATCTTGAATACTCATCAACAATTACCAAGGAGTACCTCATTCCAGTGAATGATGGAGTACTGATTGGTCCAAATAAGTCCATATGAAGCAGATCTAAACAATTATCAATGGTTGAGCATGTTTTAGACTTAAAGGTAGCTTTATGTTGCTTGCCTTTCTCACAAGCACCACACAGCTTGTCCTTCTCATAATTGATCACTGGAAGCCCAGACACCAACTCTTTCTTACACAGCTTGTTGATGTCTTTGAAATTCATATGAGACAGCCTTTTATGTCACAACCAATTCAGCTCATCTTGAGACTTTGACATGAATTAGACTTCTCTTGTGACAATTGGATTTCTCATGTCAAAAGAATACAAAGACTCATCCCTCTTTGCAATAAGAACCACATTGCCTTCCAAATCAAGAACAATACCCTTATCAGACCTGAATCTCACTTCATAACCAGCATCACACAACTGACTCACACTGATCAGATTGTGCTTTAAACCATTTACATATGAGACTCTTCTGAAAGTAAGAGGACCATTTGAAAGAACACCAAAACCTTCAGTCTTTCCTTGAGAATCATCTCCAAAAGTAACATTAAGACCAGCGCGAATCCTAAAGCTACATAGCAGGGACTTACATCCGGTCATATGCTTGGAACATCCACTGTCCAAGTGCCAGGTGTTATCGTCATGACCGCCCTGCAATTATGATAAGAGATTAGTTCATTTTGGGAACCCATCCAAGGATGGGTTCACCAGAGCTGACCTTCTGGTCTGACTCAGATTGGGTGACTAAACACAGACTCTTATCACATTTTGAAAACCATTGTTGCTTGGTCTGTCCTTTACCAGATTCAAAGTTCTTTCTAGCAACATTCAAGGTTTCCTTCTTAACAAAACCTTTGCCTATTCCAGCTTTCTTACATTCAGCTCTCAATTTTCTTTGATCAACAATTTTTGGATCAGATACCTTCTCAGGAAAATTGATTTTCATTGACACCTTATTAGTTTTGGACTCAACATATTTTAAGATCAACATGTCAGAGTCAGACTTGGTGTTACTTGAAATAGACTCAGATTTTGCTTGTGACTCATTTCCTAGAGAACCAGACTTCTTACTCTTTAAAAGCTTAATTTTCTCTTTAGGAACACTGTGATCTCTATCCTTTCTTTTATTTCTCTTTGAACTATTCTTGTTTGTTTTATTCTTTGAATCTGACACAGATTGGGTAATGGTCAGCTTGGACAAGTCAAGACTTTCTTCAGGTTTTAACTCAACAACCTGATCAGCTTCAGACAAAGCTTCAGCAATGGTCTGACCCATAGTTTCAGGATCTTTAAACCCAATACCAGATTCCTGAACCAACTTAATTGGTTTAGAAATAGTCTCTTTGGTTTGGACTTTAGGTGGTGAAGGAGGCTGATAACAAGGCTCCATAGCACATACTTCAGCAATGGCTATGGCCCTATCATAATCACCATCAAAGATAGCTTGGATATGATGAGGTATTTGTTCATTCACACATTTTGCAACTCTTTTAGAGCTTATACATCATGTTTCAGTAATCTGTTTTACCTTTAGAAACTTTTCTTCTGCAGTTTTAGCTTCTTTAATCAAAATGGAGTTTAATTGCTTTTGAGCTTTAACTTCAGATTCTAGTTTTTCAATGGTGTGACTTTTAGAGCTGTTATCAAGTTTCAAAAGATGTATTTCCTTTTTGAGTTCTTGATTAAAATGTTTTTGCAGTAAAACCTCATCACCAAGTTTGTTCAGTCTGGACAGCTTCTCATTATCAGACAGATTTGAAAAAGAAGTTACCTCAGGTGGAGCAGTCTGACTGGTGGATGCCTGGTGAGCTGACTCAGATTGCTGTTGTACTTTTACCAGATCTTCAGCAAATCTTTGAGTAGCTTCTTTAGCCATGAAACACTTGGCATCTTTGTACAGCTCATCATCAGATGATGTAGCACTTTCAGCCTAGTCTTTGGCCACCAGACTCTTCTCACTTTTGTTCACCTTCTCAGTCAGCTCAGCTACTTGTGCTTTCAAGGCTTTGTACTTAGTCTTGAGCTTAGAGTATTTTTCACCTCTTCCACCTTTGGCTGGCACAGCTTGAGCAGTTTCTTTGGATCTGCAATCTCCAGCCATATGTCCAGTCTTGCCACACTTGTAACAAGTGACCTTGGACATATCAAATGGCTTCTTGGCTTTATCAGCTTGGCCACCTTTTCCTTTTCCTTTAAACTTGTTAAAGGATCTCCTTCTGATCCTTTCAGCCAACATAGCTACTTCATTAGCTAGTTCATCACCATCAGATTCTCCACACTCAGATTCAGCACAAACAGAGTTAGGATTTAACATAATAGGAATATCATCATTAACACAAGGAATGATCTCATTACTAAGTGAACTAGGGTGTTCAGTCATAGAAGCAACAAGTGCAGCAGCAGGCTGACTATAAGAATCACCCATAGCAATTAGTTTTTCAGCCTCTGAACATTCTTGGTTATGAAGCAAACCAAAAAGTCCAGGGAGATCAAGATCATGATAAACAGAACTTAATTTAACAGAAGAAATATAGTTGTTCCATTTAGGTGGTAATGAATCAAGTAATTTTCTCTTTAAAACCTCATTTTTCTTATTAATTCCAACAGCAGCTAAATCATTTACCAAAGCATTAAAGCGGGTATGAGTGTCAGTCAAGGATTCATTTCTCAAAGAGAAAAATCTCTCATACCTCCGGGTCAAAGTAGTAATTGTGGATTCCATGGAGGTAGAGCAACCCTCAAACATAACAGTCAAAGTACCCCACATTTTCTTTGCTGTTGAACACATTTTAATTGAATGGTAAAGGTCTTTGGGCACAACTTGGACAATGAAATTTCTAGCCTTCACATCCAAGTTTGCCAACCTCCTATCCTCATCCCCCTAATCTGCCTTGTCCTTAACAATAGATTTGACTATGGCAGGAATGGTTGGTTGACCTTCCCTGACCACAGCTTTTACCACAATGGTTTGTGTAGGAACATAAGGACCATCCGTAAGGATGTCAGTCATATTGTTATCGTTGGATTCAAGGAACAAAGACATTCTACCTTTCCACCCACTGAAATCATCTTTGTCAAACATGGGTGGTCGGGTTGAAGAACCATTATCAATATAAGATGACATTATGCTTTACTATAAATGAAAATATGCAAGGATCAAGTCAAGTTAATTCTCAACCACCGCTCTGATACCAATTGATATGTCCCACAGTGTATCAATATACCAAAGTATATTGAACACAGATTGTTATTTTCAAATGTAACAATCTTTACAAACTTTTAACACGAAACGTTTTAAGATTCAAACAATGAATATTAAGCAAGTAAGTAAAGTGCAGGAATTATTAAAACAGTAAAGCAGTAAAGTAATAAAAACATTCTTGAACACAGATTGTTATTTTCAAATGTAATCATGTATTAAGAAATAATCTATACAAAGAATTGCAGGGTTGTTGCGGAATAAAGATAGCCTATAGATATCTAAACAACCCTATGAAATGACAAACAACAATCAATAAGTTTCAACTTAAGAGAATCAGCCCAAGCTGATCTCGTACAGACTAAGCTGTGTGTAAGAGCAGAGAAACTTGTGTGAAGAATGATTCTTAGGAAATGCAACACATATGCAATCCATGAATGAGGTTTTTATAGGCACAAGCGCTCCTTCATTAGGTATCCGTTGCAACTACGTGTTCTTTAATCAGTGGTTGATGAAGGAATAATCAATCGTGCCTTTCATGGTACTTGTGGTCCCCATGTACTGACGCACATTCTTCATCTACCAATAGGAGTATGGACACGCATATGTAAAATAACCACCAACCTGGATCCTAGGAATCTTCCTAGTCACGTCATTTCTCCTTATCTTCAATCCAGGTTGTTATCTTCACTTGATTATCAGACACAGATTGGGCCGTTTGTCAAGGCACCAATCTGCCTAAGTATTTCCAAGCTGACTGCTAATCCCAAGCTGTCTTCCACTAACATCTTGGTCTTCTATCTTCAATCCTCCTCTTCGACTTGGACTGAATGCTAATACAATTTGATGTAGCTTGAATAACACTTGCTTCCATAAGATATTACAATTACAAG
Organism: Erigeron breviscapus; assembly: GCA_034093135.1. NCBI lineage: Eukaryota > Viridiplantae > Streptophyta > Magnoliopsida > Asterales > Asteraceae > Erigeron > Erigeron breviscapus. Next base: position 140,579,644 of record CM067169.1, read on the forward strand.
TATGAAGCATGATCTGGGTCAGAGACAGATCGTAAGTTGTGTCAGCTTAGTCTGACCTAGATCAGATTACAAGAACCAAAGATTACTAAGTGTTTATATGTTAGATTTGTCATCATTAAATTTACAATTAACATTGGGACTCAACAATGGTCACGAAAAGAGGAATTGAAGCAAGCCCAGAACAAATTAATGTTATCTTGAACCTCAATTCTCCATCAAACGCTAAAGATATTCAAAGATTGACCGGAAGATTGGCAGCCTTGAATAGATTCATATCAAGATCTTATGACAGATGTAAAGAATTTTACATCATCTTAAAGAAGAATAAAAAGTTTGAGTGGGGAGAAAAACAAGAAGAGGCTTTCCAAGAGTTAAAGAAATATCTATCTACTCCACCCATGCTGGTAAAGCCTGAAGATGGTGAACCTCTATATCTCTATATGGCAGTATCATCACATGCAGTAAGCGATGTCTTGGTGAAAGAAGAAGAAGGCCAACAGCACCCTATCTACTATGTAAGTAAAAGTTTAATTGATGCTGAAACCAGGTACTCTCATCTCGAAAAACTCATACTTGCATTAGTTATGGCATCTACTAAACTTAGACATTATTTTGAAACGCATGCTTTACATGTTAGGACTAATTACCCTATAAAATACATGTTAAGAAAACCTGAAGTATCTGGTAGAATGGCAAAATGGTCTGTAAAATAAAGTGCTTTTAATCTAATATATGAACCTAGAACTGCTATAAAATCTCAAGCTTTAACTGACTTTGTGGCTGATTTTAGTACTGAATTGCAACCTGAAGTAGACTTAGAAGTAAAAATGTTAGAAGAAGTTACAGAAAAATGGATCTTATATACTGATAGTGCAACTAATGTTAAAGGAATAGGATTAGGTATTATACTAAAATCGCCACAGGGGGATATTATACCCCAAGAAGTGAATTGTCATTTTGTAGCCACCAATAATAAAGCAGAGTATGAAGCCTTAATTTCTGGTATGCAATTAGCTAAAGATATGAACATTAGAAACCTTAAGGTATATGTAGATTCATTACTTTTATCAAATCATTTTAATGGAACATATGCTGCAAAAGGTGAAAAACTGATGCAATACTTGGAAATTGTGAAAAAACTAGCTGAAAATTTTGATTTATTTGATATAGAGCAAGTACCTAGAGAAGAGAACACTGAGGCTGATGCTTTAGCAAATCTAGGATCCACACTTAAAATGTCACCAGATACTAAAATCCCTATAATACATGTATTACGTCCAGCTATTGATAAAGAATTAACTAGTATATTGGCTATTCAAGATAATGAAACTGAAAATTCTGGGGATAATCAAAATTCATGGATTACTCCAATAATAGAATATATAAATAATGGGACAATCCCTAAAGATGAAAACTCAAAGGCCTTTCGTATGAAAACAGCACATTATTCTATGATAAATGGTATTTTGTATAGAAAGTCTCTTGCAGGACCATATCTTAGGTGCTTAGAATATCCTGAAACCAACGAAGTTCTTAAGGATATACACGAAGGAGAATGTGGAAATCATACAGCTGTAAGATCTTTATATTCAAAGATCTTGAGGACAGATTATTATTGGCCAACAATGAGACAGGATGCTGAAGAATATGCAAAGAAATGTAATGCTTGTCAACGACACAACAACATTTATCATCAGCCAGCAGAACCTATATATCCAGTTCTATCACCATGGCCATTTATGAAATGGGGGATGGATATTGTTGGGCCAATGACATAATCTTCAGCTAGGAAGAAATACTTTCTAGCTATGACAGATTATTTCTCAAAATGGATTAAAGCTGAAGCGTATGCTAAGATTCACAAAACACATGTTATATCTTTCATTAAAAGGAATATATTAACGAGATTTGGAGTTCCAGCGGAGATAATTTGTGATAATGGGTCACAATTTATAGGGAAAAAGACTACTAATTTTTGTGAAAGATGGGGCATTAAGATGATCACTTCTACTCCAGTCCATCCACAAGCTAATGGTCAAGTAGAATCTAGCAACAAAATTATAATGAATAATTTGAAGAAAAGACTGGGACAAGCAAAAGGGAAATGGGCTGAAGAATTGCCATTTGTCTTATGGGCTGATCGAACAACTTCAAAAAGTGCTACTGGACAAACCCCATTCTCATTTGTCTTTGGAGCTGAGGCAGTTCTGCCCACTGAAATGGATCTACCCACTGCTAGAATTAGTCTATTAACCTATGAGAAGAATAAAGAGTTGTTGCTTAAAGATTTAAAAGCTGTAACTGAATTACGAGAGAGAACCAAGATCAGAATAGCAGCTTATCAACAACGAATTGCTAAATCTTATAATAAGAATTTAAGATTAAGGCGATTTCAAGTCGGTGATCTAGTTCTCAAGAAGGCTTTAAAGAAACCAGATTGTAAGTTAAATCCGAAATGGGAAGGTCCTTATTTGATTGAAGCAGAAGCTGGAAAAGGATCTTATTAGCTTCAAGATTTACAAGGTAATTTAGTTCCAAGAGCTTGGAAAACTATTCATCTCAAAACCTATCATATATAATTTCTTTTGTCTTTTGACAAGATCAGGTATGATTTCTTATCTTTGAATTTTCTTTTATTTGATTATTTTTATTCTTTTCAAAATGATGATACTGACTTGAGCGTGGGAGTGGCGTTAGCCAAATGGCTAACGTCAGGTCTTAAGATTTCACTTTGCAGATTTCAAGAGATGATCAATATCATCAAACACATGCATTACAACGTGGAACAAGGTCTTCACCTTTTGGCTTTCACGCCAACTTTTGGTTGAAGGTTTTCACCTTCTCATAAATTCGCCAGTGTCGCACGTTAATTAATTTCATGATTGAAGGGTTAAATTCCAAGGTCGTCGAAATTAATTATGTTGGTTGTCGATGCTACCATCGATCTCCCGAAATTGGCTAACCACGCCTCCCAATACACAAACACACAAAATTGGCTAACCACGCCTCCCAATACACAAACACACAAAATTGGCTAACAACGCCTCCCAAGTAAGTTCAAGATGTTGAGACACCCTCAATATCTTGAACACCAATGTCCCTACGAGAATCTTAAAATTAAGAATTCCCTTCTTAATTTTAATCCCCTCCAAAAATCAATTTAGTCCCACACAGATTATTTTTAATGCAAGAATAAGTGGAGACTGACAATAAATGAAGACATTACGAATTTAAAGATCTTAGCCTACAAGTGGGATCTTAATTGCTTGAAAAAGGTGCATGTATCTTGCTCTTTATTTATTGTCTTGATTTGATTATTTACTGTTGATGTGATCGCATAATTCAAGAGTAATTATTAACTGACATATAACATCATTTAAGTGTTTAGTTAATTACCATTTTTACCCTTGATAACAGTCTTGGTTTTCAAATTCAAACATAGACATATCAAAATAAAAGAGTTCATTCATTCAAATATATTTACATAAAACCACTTTAAAAGCAGTTTTTACAAAAGACTTTAAGAAACTATGGGCTCTGCCCTTTGCATCTTATCCTTCATCCCCCATATCATATTAACCTAACTAATGAAGAACTTCTAGATAAACTGAAAGATTAGTTTCTCTCAGCCTCTCTAAGATGGATCTTGTATGCCGTAGTTTTTCTCTGGTGGCCCTAAGTTCTTCTTGTGTAGCGCCGAGTTCACAACAGATTTCCTTCAAAGCATTGTTCAAAATCTTGTTTTTCGCTTCCAAAATATTTTTTTTTTATCTCCAAACCCATCTCTTTTTCAGTCTCGATGGATTCTTTATAAGATTTGACCAAACCTTCTAGCGTTTCTATGATATCATCATTGATTTTATCCTTGGCGATCTGCTTATTTTCTAGTTCACTAAGAGACTGAAATAAGAACAAGTAAAAATTAGAAATAACAAGGAAATAATTTTAACAGAAGTTATATATATATATATATATATCTCTAAGAATAAAGATATATATATATATATATATATATATATATATATATATATATATATATATATATATATATATATATATATATATATATATATATATATATAACTTTAATAGTATCGATCGATAATTTCGATCGATAATATCGATATATACATATATATATATATATACATAATATAAATATGTGTATATATATATATATATATATAGAAGCTGGAAAAGGATCTTATTAGCTTCAAGATTTACAAGGTAATTTAGTTCCAAGAGCTTGGAAAACTATTCATCTCAAAACCTATCATATATAATTTCTTTTGTCTTTTGACAAGATCAGGTATGATTTCTTATCTTTGAATTTTCTTTTATTTGATTATTTTTATTCTTTTCAAAATGATGATACTGACTTGAGCGTGGGAGTGGCGTTAGCCAAATGGCTAACGTCAGGTTTTAAGATTTCACTTTGCAGATTTCAAGAGATGATCAATATCATCAAACACATGCATTACAACGTGGAACAAGGTCTTCACCTTTTGGCTTTCACGCCAACTTTTGGTTGAAGGTTTTCACCTTCTCATAAATTCGCCCGTGTCGCACGTTAATTAATTTCATGATTGAAGGGTTAAATTCCAAGGTCGTCGAAATTAATTATGTTGGTTGTCGATGCTACCATCGATCTCCCGAAATTGGCTAACCACGCCTCCCAATACACAAACACACAAAATTGGCTAACCACGCCTCCCAATACACAAACACACAAAATTGGCTAACAACGCCTCCCAAGTAAGTTCAAGATGTTGAGACACCCTCAATATCTTGAACACCAATGTCCCTACGAGAATCTTAAAATTAAGAATTCCCTTCTTAATTTTAATCCCCTCCAAAAATCAATTTAGTCCTACACAGATTATTTTTAATGCAAGAATAAGTGGAGACTGACAATAAATGAAGACATTACGAATTTAAAGATCTTAGCCTACAAGTGGGATCTTAATTGCTTGAAAAAGGTGCATGTATCTTGCTCTTTATTTATTGTCTTGATTTGATTATTTACTGTTGATGTGATCGCATAATTCAAGAGTAATTATTAACTGACATATAACATCATTTAAGTGTTTAGTTAATTACCATTTTTACCCTTGATAACAGTCTTGGTTTTCAAATTCAAACATAGACATATCAAAATAAAAGAGTTCATTCATTCAAATATATTTACATAAAACCACTTTAAAAGCAGTTTTTACAAAAGACTTTAAGAAACTATGGGCTCTGCCCTTTGCATCTTATCCTTCATCCCCCATATCATATTAACCTAACTAATGAAGAACTTCTAGATAAACTGAAAGATTAGTTTCTCTCAGCCTCTCTAAGATGGATCTTGTATGCCGTAGTTTTTCTCTGGTGGCCCTAAGTTCTTCTTGTGTAGCGCCGAGTTCACAACAGATTTCCTTCAAAGCATTGTTCAAAATCTTGTTTTTCGCTTCCAAAATATTTTTTTTTTATCTCCAAACCCATCTCTTTTTCAGTCTCGATGGATTCTTTATAAGATTTGACCAAACCTTCTAGCGTTTCTATGATATCATCATTGATTTTATCCTTGGCGATCTGCTTATTTTCTAGTTCACTAAGAGACTGAAATAAGAACAAGTAAAAATTAGAAATAACAAGGAAATAATTTTAACAGAAGTTATATATATATATATATATATGTACCTCTTGAAGGAACTCTCCAAAGATTTCAAAGACATGGTGTAATAAATGTTTTTGGAAAAATGAAAAGTATTTGTGATTTAGAGAATAAAAATGTTGCCTTATATAGAGGGTGAAAAGATAGAGTCTTGAACCGTCAAGTTACTAACTATCAAATCACAACTTTTGGCTTTCCAAGTTCCACGCGCTTTATCTTTTAGATGGTTTTAAAATTTAGTTGACTCCGGTCAAAGATTATTCTAGAAGATTCAAAGTTATTTCAACAAAATAAGATTTAATTAAAATAACTTTGGGGACAATTGTTATGGGTGAAATTTCAAGTACCAATATCTTGAAGGTCCAAGATCTTGACATACCAGGATCTTGACATAGTTGAATATTCTGAATACTTGTTAATATGATGCTAACGTTATGTTTCAAATATTATTGTTATTTGCACATGAGATAAGTATGCAGATTCCAGAATGTTCAACATAAAGCTAAGGAAAATATCTATAACGGCATAATGAAGATATCGCACATGGGATTAATCTTCAACACGCAAAGAAGACTTAGTCTACCAAGATAATCGGACTTCAAGTTGAATTCAGCATGTGAAGAATGACCACAACGTTCACAAGACCAGTCAAGATACTCTTCAACGTTCGAATCAATGAAGACCTGGAAGATCCCTACAAACTTGGATAGTTAGTTAGATCATAGGTCAATATAAACGAATGAGGCTGATCGATCTAGGGACATCTTTTTGCACTCTCACTTACTCTTACTCACTTGTATTCACACTGCTCTTTTCACTTAGTTACATCGATCAACCGAATTCCACCATTTGTAAACCTTTTTAACAATCATTAATAAAAGAACAAAGGCAGAGACGATTACTTCCTTCCGGGGGTTTTATGCCGGCGATCCATAAAGGATTAAGGGCTTTTCCTCGACAACAAATCTCGGTGTTCTTGTTCTTTACTCTTTACTTATATTGCATTGTTAATTAGATCTTACTTTAATTAGCTATTCTAATCACTGTTTCATTTATTTTTGTGAGTCCTTCGATAGCTCTGGATCGCTCTCGAGATCGTCTATGGTTATGTCGTGAGTGCGGAATCCTCACGAGATAACTGTTTGATTAGTTATCAGATTATTGCTAATTAACAAGATTGTAATCAGCCTTAATTACGCTATTTTCGTTTGCTAATGATTGCCAACGAACTTAGATTATTGGTGTGTGTGTTAATCGACTGGTTCCCTTCAATTTAGGTTTTCAGTCGTTTATATATGTTCAATTGATATTGGGCTTGCTGGGCTTTGTTCTTACGAACTTAGCAGCCCAGCCCTTAGAACGAAGATAATCTTCGTTCGAGCATAACGAAGTTTATCTTCGTTAGCTGTAATCCGTTTGTTATTTTCCCATTACTTAACATATAAGGAACCTAACATATATTACGTTTGTTCTTGTATATCATACATAACAAACATCATATATAAACATATATAAAACACCAAAACATGTAATTAATCATTACTAAAACACGAAGTCCATAATCTATTAATTACATATAAATGAATAAGACATAATCAAATCTCAGTTGCTGTTGTCACATCAACATGCATCAACAAACTCCCCCTTGACAGCAGCATCTTCGATTTCTTTAGTCTTCAAAAATCTTGTCATCCATCAAATAACAACCTCTTGCTATTTGCATGGATATTCTCGTGTAAGCACACTTGAATAATTTTACGATAACGACTTTCTTCATCCTTCCAAAACGGCAAAAATGAACACTCAGTATCGTATAATCTTCTAAGATCATTTCTTGAGAAGTTGACCAATTGCATTGGATCATATATTCTTCTCAACAAAATCTTCTTCTGAGAGTCTGCATACATTTTGGCTTCACCAGTATTTCGATCAATCTCCCAATTATTCATCTTTTCTAGCTCATCTTGTGGCCACTTCTTGGCTGGGACTTTGATCATACATTTGATATCTCGTTGAATATACTCAACGCTTTTGTCTGGTTTCACCACCTTCTTCTTCTTTCTTGGTTGGATATGAAACTTCGGCTCATCTAAGTCTTTCATACTTGATCTCATCTTAAAATCTTCACGAAGCTTCTTACCAATTACATCCGCAAGACCATACTCGCTTGGATTGACAATCCAAGTATTTCCAAGTTCATGCAGGTCTTCTTCGCATAAACTTCTAAAATGTCTCTCACTCCATGCCAAATACTGACAACCTTCTGGTCTCTTGAGAACGAACAGCTTTAATTCTTCATCATAAAACCAACTCCAGATAATTGTCTTGTATTTTGCAGCATTTTTGTCCGAGATATGAGTCCAATACACAGAGGGTCTCAGAGTATCCCTAGTGACTATAAATTCACCAACTCTCTGACCAGGTACAACTCTATCAATCACCTGTGATGGATCATCATCTCTGAGAGGCACTGGAAATTCATTTGGATTGAATGGTCTTGTCAAATTAATCTCATAAGTAAAAGGAACCAATACATCTTGAACCTTAGCAAATACTACAAAGTTTAGAACTTTAGTATTGCTACTAAATGGAGCTTGTAGCATTCTTTCCTTTACTTCTGTTCTCTTCAATTCTAACACATCTCTTTCTACCACAGATGGCTCTTCAGGAATTGAGTCCCAAACATCATCAAAACCATAAGGTTTCTTGAAAATATTCAGATCCGGTTCAGGAATAATCTCACCTTCCTCAAGCTCATCTCCATTAAAGAGTAATTCCGTATCATCTGTATCATCTGATAAGATTACACAAAATAACACCAGAATATAATGATTAATCATGATGATAAAGATGAAATATAATTGCATTGAAATAAGATAAATTACATTTACATGTCATAACTTATTACATGCAACCTAAAATACAATTCATCTAATCATTATTAACATCATAAGTTGAATCAGAATCAGAATCAGATTCCAAAGCAGTAGGCTTTTGAATCTGAATTCAGTAACAGCAGAATCAGAATCAGAATCAGAATCAGAATCAGAATCAGAATCAGAATCAGAATCAGAATCAGAATCAGAATCAGAATCAGAATCAGAATCAGAATCAGAATCAGAATCAGAATCAGAATCAGAATCAGAATCAGAATCAGAATCAGAATCAGAATCAGAATCAGAATCAGAATCAGAATCAGAATCAGAATCAGAATCAGAATCAGAATCAGAATCAGAATCAGAATCAGAATCAGAATCAGAATCAGAATCAGAATCAGAATCAGAATCAGAATCAGAATCAGAATCAGAATCAGAATCAGAATCAGAATCAGAATCAGAATCAGAATCAGAATCAGAATCAGAATCAGAATCAGAATCAGAATCAGAATCAGAATCAGAATCAGAATCAGAATCAGAATCAGAATCAGAATCAGAATCAGAATCAGAATCAGAATCAGAATCAGAATCAGAATCAGAATCAGAATCAGAATCAGAATCAGAATCAGAATCAGAATCAGAATCAGAATCAGAATCAGAATCAGAATCAGAATCAGAATCAGAATCAGAATCAGAATCAGAATCAGAATCAGAATCAGAATCAGAATCAGAATCAGAATCAGAATCAGAATCAGAATCAGAATCAGAATCAGAATCAGAATCAGAATCAGAATCAGAATCAGAATCAGAATCAGAATCAGAATCAGAATCAGAATCAGAATCAGAATCAGAATCAGAATCAGAATCAGAATCAGAATCAGAATCAGAATCAGAATCAGAATCAGAATCAGAATCAGAATCAGAATCAGAATCAGAATCAGAATCAGAATCAGAATCAGAATCAGAATCAGAATCAGAATCAGAATCAGAATCAGAATCAGAATCAGAATCAGAATCAGAATCAGAATCAGAATCAGAATCAGAATCAGAATCAGAATCAGAATCAGAATCAGAATCAGAATCAGAATCAGAATCAGAATCAGAATCAGAATCAGAATCAGAATCAGAATCAGAATCAGAATCAGAATCAGAATCAGAATCAGAATCAGAATCAGAATCAGAATCAGAATCAGAATCAGAATCAGAATCAGAATCAGAATCAGAATCAGAATCAGAATCAGAATCAGAATCAGAATCAGAATCAGAATCAGAATCAGAATCAGAATCAGAATCAGAATCAGAATCAGAATCAGAATCAGAATCAGAATCAGAATCAGAATCAGAATCAGAATCAGAATCAGAATCAGAATCAGAATCAGAATCAGAATCAGAATCAGAATCAGAATCAGAATCAGAATCAGAATCAGAATCAGAATCAGAATCAGAATCAGAATCAGAATCAGAATCAGAATCAGAATCAGAATCAGAATCAGAATCAGAATCAGAATCAGAATCAGAATCAGAATCAGAATCAGAATCAGAATCAGAATCAGAATCAGAATCAGAATCAGAATCAGAATCAGAATCAGAATCAGAATCAGAATCAGAATCAGAATCAGAATCAGAATCAGAATCAGAATCAGAATCAGAATCAGAATCAGAATCAGAATCAGAATCAGAATCAGAATCAGAATCAGAATCAGAATCAGAATCAGAATCAGAATCAGAATCAGAATCAGAATCAGAATCAGAATCAGAATCAGAATCAGAATCAGAATCAGAATCAGAATCAGAATCAGAATCAGAATCAGAATCAGAATCAGAATCAGAATCAGAATCAGAATCAGAATCAGAATCAGAATCAGAATCAGAATCAGAATCAGAATCAGAATCAGAATCAGAATCAGAATCAGAATCAGAATCAGAATCAGAATCAGAATCAGAATCAGAATCAGAATCAGAATCAGAATCAGAATCAGAATCAGAATCAGAATCAGAATCAGAATCAGAATCAGAATCAGAATCAGAATCAGAATCAGAATCAGAATCAGAATCAGAATCAGAATCAGAATCAGAATCAGAATCAGAATCAGAATCAGAATCAGAATCAGAATCAGAATCAGAATCAGAATCAGAATCAGAATCAGAATCAGAATCAGAATCAGAATCAGAATCAGAATCAGAATCAGAATCAGAATCAGAATCAGAATCAGAATCAGAATCAGAATCAGAATCAGAATCAGAATCAGAATCAGAATCAGAATCAGAATCAGAATCAGAATCAGAATCAGAATCAGAATCAGAATCAGAATCAGAATCAGAATCAGAATCAGAATCAGAATCAGAATCAGAATCAGAATCAGAATCAGAATCAGAATCAGAATCAGAATCAGAATCAGAATCAGAATCAGAATCAGAATCAGAATCAGAATCAGAATCAGAATCAGAATCAGAATCAGAATCAGAATCAGAGCACTCAGTATCGTATAACCTTCTTAGATCATTTCTTGAGAAGTTGACCAACTGCATTGGATCATATATTCTTCTCAACAAAATCTTCTTCTGAGAGTCTGCATACATTTTGGCTTCACCAGTATTTCGATCAATCTCCCAATTATTCATCTTTTCTAGCTCATCTTGTGGCCACTTCTTGGCTGGGACTTTGATCATACATTTGATATCTCGTTGAATATACTCAACGCTTTTGTCTGGTTTCACCACCTTCTTCTTCTTTCTTGGTTGGATATGAAACTTCGGCTCATCTAAGTCTTTCATACTTGATCTCATCTTAAAATCTTCACGAAGCTTCTTACCAATTACATCCGCAAGACCATACTCGCTTGGATTGACAATCCAAGTATTTCCAAGTTCATGCAGGTCTTCTTCGCATAAACTTCTAAAATGTCTCTCACTCCATGCCAAATACTGACAACCTTCTGGTCTCTTGAGAACGAACAGCTTTAATTCTTCATCATAAAACCAACTCCAGATAATTGTCTTGTATTTTGCAGCATTTTTGTCCGAGATATGAGTCCAATACACAGAGGGTCTCAGAGTATCCCTAGTGACTATAAATTCACCAACTCTCTGACCAGGTACAACTCTATCAATCACCTGTGATGGATCATCATCTCTGAGAGGCACTGGAAATTCATTTGGATTGAATGGTCTTGTCAAATTAATCTCATAAGTAAAAGGAACCAATACATCTTGAACCTTAGCAAATACTACAAAGTTTAGAACTTTAGTATTGCTACTAAATGGAGCTTGTAGCATTCTTTCCTTTACTTCTGTTCTCTTCAATTCTAACACATCTCTTTCTACCACAGATGGCTCTTCAGGAATTGAGTCCCAAACATCATCAAAACCATAAGGTTTCTTGAAAATATTCAGATCCGGTTCAGGAATAATCTCACCTTCCTCAAGCTCATCTCCATTAAAGAGTAATTCCGTATCATCTGTATCATCTGATAAGATTACACAAAATAACACCAGAATATAATGATTAATCATGATGATAAAGATGAAATATAATTGCATTGAAATAAGATAAATTACATTTACATGTCATAACTTATTACATGCAACCTAAAATACAATTCATCTAATCATTATTAACATCATAAGTTGAATCAGAATCAGAATCAGAATCAGATTCCAAAGCAGTTGGCTTTTGAATCTGTAATTCTTTTTCTCTTTCAGTAACTGCTTCTTGTTGTTTATCTAACAAGACATCAAATACATCATGAAATGCGTTCTCTTCAGAATAATAGTCATGTCCAAATTTTGCTTCAACTTCACGCTTTAATCGTTCAGTTTCAGCTTCAACTTGATCATCACTTAAATAATCTATTGATTTCGAAGAAGAATTACCTGAGCTGTCAAGTGCTTCAATGATCTCAGCATCTCGAGGCGCACTTGATTCTCCAGCAGCTCCAGATGTACTTGCAACATCCTTCTCTAACTCCCCCTCAGTCCTTGCTTCTGTATGAGCTTCAGTTCTTGGCTCACCATCAGCATTCGCATCATCGTCATGATCTTCATCCTCTTTCCTCTTCAGCTCAGTTTCCCTACAACCATCTCCCCCTTGAGCCAATAACTTCTGAAGCTGATCTCTTAGTGCAGCACTTTGACTCTTCTCATCTTCCAAATCAGCAACCAACTTCCCAACTAACCCTTGCATTGATTTCATTTGAGCTTCCAATGTCATAACTCTGGTCTCCAATTGATTCACCTTGAATTGAGTTGACATGATATGCGCAGGTTCAACTGTTGGTCTGACTCCAAAAGGTCTAGTAGGAGATTGTGTAAAAACTGGAGGTCGTCTGATCAAAGGCGGTTGTAGTGGACGTAGAAGTGTTGTAAACACAGTGCTTATAGGAATAATAGGCCTAATCGAAGCACGCTGTGTATCTTGAGGAAACACCGTATCAAGAACAGGTACCTCTGATTGTACAGGTTCATCAGGAACTGATCCTTCCGTCACCTCATCTCTTTCAGACTCTTCTTGACGTCTATAAGTCTCAAATGCTTCAGCCAAATGAACAGGTAGAACCTTTCCCGACCTTGGCGCTTTCTTGCGTCTTATCAAAGGAATCTCTTCTTCCTCTGGTTCATTAGATGGATCACTCTCCTCTTCAGTGCGAACTCGTTTCACACCTCTCTCAAAAGGAGAAGTATCACTTGCACTGGGTGCATTGACTGGATCATCAATATCTTCAAAAAGGCTTGCTAGTTCAGGATTAAATTGAGCCGCAACCTCAGGAGGCAATAAGACATTTGCATCATACTGTAAAGAAACATCATGCAAAACATCCAAAGATTGGTTAAGTAAAACATAATAATCCTGCAAGGTTTAATGTTCAAAATTTACCTTATCATGAGCCATATCAGAGACTATCGGAGAAGCATGACATGCCTTGCTTCGACGTTCTCTACGTAGCTCAGCAGATACACCTTCTTGAGATAAGTGATAAGAATGATCACTCGCAGAAGCTTCATCATTTTCAGACTCAACCGAAACATCATGAACCGCTTTCGTTCGATTTTCATTCGAAGAATCAGCCGCGACACTATCATAATCATCACTATCATTCCCATGATCAGAATCATCATCGGAATCATCATCAGAACCACTGTCAGAACTTTCTGAATCATCATCTGCAGCAGCATCCACAAACATATCATTCTCAAGACGAGAACGATAGTTTGGATTAATCAAATGACCAAAAAGTGGTGGATCATTGAGACCAGCCACGTTGCTAGTATTGGCCGCAAGATCAGCAAACAAACGAGCAGGCCATGCATGTAGTACATAACGTGGTCCTTGATCAAATTCCAAATTTGGACAGAAGTGTCGAACAATCGCCATAACAAACCGAGGATACAACAAAAATCTTTTCCGTCCTCTGGCATTAATCTGATCAATAAACTCTTGAAAAAAGTAAGTTGAAAACGGATACGGTCGATTGTAGACCAAAGCTACCATCTGCGACGAAATCTGTGCAGATAATTGATCAAAGCCAGCCTTACGATTGCTTAAACAAACCAACAATGCGTATGCTAGGTATCTCCATCTTCCTTGAAACCCACTTTTATCAAAAGGAAGTTTAATTGCACCAACATAACCCATCCGCTGAAAGCATCGACAGATAAGCTCAAACTCATAAATCATTTCTACTGCTTCCTCTGGTTCTGCACCTAAATGCAAAATATTACGAAGAGTTGCAGCATTGAAATCGAATGTGATTCCTCTGACGGTAGCACGTACGAAAATATGACCATTGACCACAACTTCACGAGCAGACATCCAAAAATCATCGATATACTGCCTTACTAGTCTTGGTGAATAAGTGAACACAAATGACAGCCTTGAACGAGCGATGTATGCAAACATCTCATGATAGTGATCGGAATTACGTTGATCTTGATCAAGATTTAGAGCAAGATTATGCTTCCCAACAAATTGACGAAGAGCTAAAGCCATTTCTGCAAAATAAGATCACAAAATCTAAACAAATAAGAAATAGACAAAGTGAATGAAGTGCAGACGTGGATAAACTTAATCAGTAATATCGTAAGTTAAAAACTGTACGACTTTACTCGTTAAATTCGTTAGCACAATCAGAACGAACTTTAAATTCGTAAGTACAAATGAAACGAAGTATAAGTTCGTTAGTTCATCTGTACGAAAATAAAATGTAACTTCGTTAGAAGAACCTGTACGAAGTTGGTCTTAAGTTCGTTAGTAGAACTTGAACGAAGATAGTACTAAGTTCGTTTGAAACATTTGAACGAAAATAGGACATATTTCTACTAAAAAGGTGTACTAAGTTAGGGCTTAAGTTCGTAGGAACAAAGTGTACGAAATTAAGGTTAAATTCGTAAGTTAAAGCAAACGAAGATGACTTTAAGTTCGTAAGTTAATTAATACATCCTAAGTTCGTAAACAAGAAACGAAACTTAAATTCGTTTGGACACTTTGTACAGGGGTTCATCACAAATTCAAAAATTTGAAATCTAAAAATTTATTAACACTATATTTTGCACGAAATTAATTACAAAACTTTAAAATCAAGAACTTTAAGCATAACCCACATCGATTTTACAAAAGAATTAAGAAACTAATCGACTAAAAACAAAAAACGAAATTAAAATCAAAAATTTGAAAATTTATATATTTAAATAAAATCGAATGAAATCTTGCTTTGATTCGTGCAAAATAACAATGTTAGAAACCAGAATTTGTGGATGAAATAATCAATTTCATACCTGAATCTATAATAAAAAAATCGTAAACACAGGTACGATCAAGAAGATGGCTTAATCGGCACGAAGATGTTTTGTATAAGTAAATGGGTTTAAAATTCGTTTGATTGATTGAAAATATGAAAGCATGAATGGTCAAACGAAGTAAATCTTATATATATATAGATGGGTAAAAACGGGTTAAAAACGGGTCGGTTAGGAAATCGGTCACACATAATTTCAAACGAAGTTAACCTTCGTAATACCAACGAAGATGAAGCTAAGTTCGTAAGAATAAATCAGAACGAAGATAACATCTATCTTCGTAAGTAGAAATCTGGACTTAGAAAATTTTCAGATTCATCATCACGAATTATTCTATGATTCGACCCTTTACCTAATCCTGTACATAGCAAAAACTCGTTAAAAGCAACCTGTTCATGCCTTGTACGAAAAAATTTTCACCATCTAAAATCATCATCATAATGTAAGTGTTTAACGAACATCACAATCTTGAATAAAAACCCAAAATTTAAAAACAACCATCTGCGAACCTGAAAATAATCAATCATCATACATACAGAGTTACCAACCATGACCATGAGACGGAGAACAGTTCACTAATCACTGAGTTGCTTGACGGCAAACCATCTTGAAACACTTAAGTCCCATACCAGATGCCGTCTACAAAACTAACAAATAGTAAGTAGTCCAAAATTCAATGAAGAACTTTATAAAATTTCCGGAATCATGTCATAAGTCAAGATAGAAAATTCAAACTAACAAGTATCACATTGATTATTTTCACTAAATACATGAATTGTTAAAGTAAATAACTACTCCAAAGACACGTTCATGTATTATTCCTTCACGTGCTCATATCTGCAACACACCTATTGTCACTACACACCAAGGATCGTATGATATCATCCGTATGAATAACAATGTAATTGCAGAAAAACAGCACTCCAACTTAATCTTCTTAACCTGAATACTGCACACTTGGCAAAAACTCATTAACGCATTGAGAACAAAACATAGTAATGCAGAAAATTCAAGCTAAAATCATACAAAAACAGGGTTAACAGATACGAAATAACAATGAATCTAACAAAAGATCAAGGGAGGTCATTTCATCGTCAAACCCTAAAATGTCACCAAGTTATAAAATAAATTCTTAACTTGTAACAACTGAAAATTTGTGAGATTTCAAATAACTTTGACTTTTCACAAACACTTAAAATATCATTTCTATTATCCCGCCAAATTGAAGACACCAATTTCAAATGCGCACATCACAGTAAAGAGCTCGAAATGGAAAACCACAAGGAGACTCCTACCCTCGAAGAAAATTCAAAGGCCTATGAGAGGGACACACCCAGTAAAACCAGTAGAATTCGCAGTGGCAAGACAATAAAAGATCATTTTCTAAACTTAAACAAATTAATGTTCATATCAGAAAATCTTCTTTTGAAACAAACCACACAACCTCATCAAGAATTCTCATTAACGAATTCGGCAAAACATATACTCAGAATTTCAAATAGAATCTCTCGTGCAATAAGAACTTATGAAAATACTTATTTTGACTCAATAAAAATAAAAATAACTCAGAATAAAAATAACAGAATAATAAACTAAGCTATACACTAATTAACTTGAATATATTCATCATTTATTCATTATTTACATGATGCTTGGTTACTGCTGACTAGATCAGTTTAGCAATTACATAAGCCTGTGGGTGAGAAATAATTCTCTTATTATTAGTTATGAACAGTGACCCAACAACGATTACCGGTATGTTTGTCCTCTTAAACACTCGGTACTTCCAGTTTCCTTTATGGTTTGTGACACTTTCGTATTACTTGAGCCAAGGACAGTCACCATGTAACTTAGTAAGTTACTCATGCCACAATTATAGGTTTGCGAACTTATGTGACCCACAGTCAAGCATACACTTAAAATCGACAGAGCATTAAAGTCCTTAACCAGATGTGTTTATAAGCGTTACAACTTTGAAAGTCACCATGGTTAATGATCTTACGATCAAGGGTCAGAACAAACACATTTGATGCTTAGTGCATGATTCGAATTGGCTATTCTTCATTGCTTCTTTGAGATTAACTTCATTGATGAGCAACAATTTGATACTTCAGAATTATTTGATGATACTTCTTGACTATTCTTCATGATTTCTTGATTCTTCGGTACTTTGATTTAGCCAATCGAGATCATGATGGTTTTAATAGTTGCTTTAGAAGCTAAAACCCATTTTGTTCTGTTTAGATTGACATACACGAATGCATGCAAATCCCCCCTATGGTTTACAAACACATCCAATCTCAAACCAAATGCTAAATCTTTCTCAAGTTTTAAGGATGGCACAATTCACTTGAAAAGTCCATATTCAAGGCCATATGCTGACGTGTTTCCCACAAGAACATTGTATAAATTAAGTTCAGATTGAAGGAAACCTTGGTACTTTGTGCCTACCGATATATCCTTAATTGAAATCACTGAACTGAGCAGTTATATTACTATTAAACAGACTTAAAAGCTAAGTATCGTCACGTCTAATCATTTAGTGCAGTGACCGTACTTCATTTATTATATTTTTGGATTTTCCAATTTTTCAGATGTTTTTGGAATTTTCAGACACTAGATATGTACAAACTTATACTAAAACAACTCTTTTTGTATTTTAATGACTCTATCTATGTACGACTTAAACTACAAAGACACAAAACCAAAAAATTTAAGTTCTTTGAGAGAAACTATTCGGCATTCTTCATACCATTGAGTTGATATAGCAACTCATGACGAGGTCTATCAAAAGCTTTAGTATAAAGATCAGCAAGGTTATCATCAGTAACAACCTTTTCTAAATGAATAAGCTTTTTCTCAAAACAGTCACGCAAAAAATGATGCTTTATATCAATGTGCTTGGTGACTTTAAAGTTTTTCGGATTCTTGGTAATATCTATGGCAGACTTATTATCAATACAAATAGGAGAGTCAGAGATATCCATACCGTAGTCGCGCAATTGTTGCTGTATCCAAAGTACCTGAGAACAGCATTGACCAGCAGCTATGTATTCTGCTTCACAGGTAGACTGTGCAACAGATGTCTGCTTTTTGCACTGCCACGATATAATTCTCCCCCCTAAAAGTTGACATCCACCTGACGTTGATTTCCTATCCGAACTGCAGCCACCATAATCCGAATCAGTATAAGCTTTGAATTCAAAGGAACCATGCATGGGATACCAAAGCCCTAGACGAGGCTTGGCCTTCACATAACGAAGAATCCTTTTCGCAGCTTTCATATGTGACTCTTTCGGATTAGCCTGATATCTAGCACACATGCAAACAGCAAAGGTAATGTCTGGACGTGAAGCCGTCAGATACATCAAGGAACCAATAATAGCCCGATATTGAGTTGCATCGACTTCTGGATCATTAGGCTTATCAGGACACAGCCCATGATTAGTCTGAATGGGAGTAATTGCATCTTTAGCATCGGTCATTCGAAACCTTGTGAGAAGATCTTGAACATACTTGCTCTGATGAATAAAGAACCCATCCTTCAGTTGATCCACCTGTAATCCAAGGAAGAAAGTTAATTCTCCCATAGCACTCATTTCGAACTTGGCCTTCATGCTCTGCTCAAACTCCTTGCACATGGACTTATCAGATGAACCAAAAATGATATCATCAACGTAAACCTGTACAAGCAAGTAGTCCTTCCCTTTCCATTTGATGAACAACGTGCTGTCAATAGAACCTCGAGTAAAACCATTTTCATGCAAATGAGTAGACAGTTTTTCATTCCATGATCGAGGAGCCTGATGTAAACCATATAGAGCCTTATCAAGACGATATACTCTATTGGGAAAATCTGGATCCTCAAACCCTTGAGGTTGATCTACATAGACTTCTTCTCGAATTTCTCCATACAAAAAGGCACTCTTTACATCAAGTTGATACACCTTTATACCTTGATAGCTAGCAAATGCCAGAAATAATCGAATAGCTTCTAGTCTAGCTACAGGTGCAAAGGTCTCATCGTAATCAAAACCTTCTTGTTGCTCAAATCCTCTTACTACCAACCGAGCCTTATTGCGAGTAACAACACCTTTGTCATCCTTTTTACAACGAAAGACCCATCGCGTAGACAAAGGAGATTCACCATGAGGTAAGTCAACTAACTTCCATACATCAAGCTTCCGAAACTGAGCCAATTCTTCTTGCATCGCTTCAACCCATGACGGATCTTTAAGCGCCATACCAACATTCTTAGGTTCAACCTGAGAGATGAAGCAATAGTACAAGTACCAAGTAATCGCCCCAGTATTCTTAACCTCAGCAAACATACTTGACATTTGCTTATGCTGATTCCTCGTGCGAGTAGAGGCAGAGGCATCACCAATAATTTGATCTACTGGATGATCCTTGTTGACTCTTGTCTGAGGAACCTTATCGACCGTAAGATCACTTCCTAAGTTTGTCTGCACATGATGTTCTGGAGTTTTGGGCTCTTCCTGATTTTCACCTTCCGTGTCATCAGTATCATAGAAGGGATCATCAGGTAGCGGTATATGTAAAGGATCAGTAAGATTTTTAGGAGCAGTATCTAAAGTAGAGTCTGCTTCTTTTGTCCCACTTGATTCACCAGATTTGGAAGCAGGCTCAACGAATGGAGAAGAAGCAGGAGTGGAAACTGGAACCGGCCCACCATCAATTGGATCATGTAGAGTAACTACATCTTCCACAATCGGAACACCTGCAAAAGAAACAGGACCACGAAAAGAGGTGAAAACACCATCATAATCAAAGTTATTAGCAGGACCAATGTGCACAGCAGGTTTATGACTGACAATTACGACATTTGTACCAAAATCGACTTTGCCAGTTTTCTGATTGTACATACGCCGAATCGGTGTACTTGGCACATAACCTAAAAAGAATCCCTCCTCAGATTTAGCATCAAATTTCCCTTGAGGAAGAACTTTCAGAAAAGTACACGGAACACCAAACGGCTCAACATTCTGCAAATTGGGCTTTTTGTTGTGCAACAGCTCATAACAAGTCTTCTTAAACCGTTTAACTGTTAAAACCCGATTCAAAATGTGGCAAGCTGTATTCACTGCCTCTCCCCAGAAAGTAATAGGAAGACCTGAATCAGCAAGCATCGTCCTGGCTGTTTCTATCAATGTCCTGTTCTTCCTTTCAGCTACTCCATTCTGTTGTGGCTCATAAGGTGCACTGAATTGATGTTGAATTCCTTTCGTCAAGCAGAATGCAGTAATCGTATGATTCTTGAACTCAGTGCCATTGTCACTCCTGATTCTCTTCACTTTGATCTCATGGACATTCTCGACTTGTTTAATGAAATCCATAAATCGAGCAGCAGTCTCATCCTTGGTCTTCAAAAAGAATACCCATGAGAATCTTGAGTAATCATCAGTGATCACCAAACAGTAATACATCCCTCCAATGCTTCTTATGTTCACAGGACCAAAGAGATCCATATGAAGTAACTCGAATGGTTTGGATATAGAATTTTGCACCTTTGGTTTATGGGGATTCTTATGCTGTTTCCCTTTCAAACAAGGTACACATTTATCTTCCATCCCAAACTTCTTTACCGGAACACCTTCAACTAATTCAAGACTGATAAGTTCATTCATCTTCCGAAAGTTGATATGTCCCATTCTTCGATGCCATAGGAGAGATTCTGACTCATTGGCCTTGCTCAACAAACAAAGTGACTCCTTTGGATTATCAACACCTAAAACTAAACCATAGATGTCTCTCTTCCTAGGAGCTCTGAGCATAATCCATTCTTCAGGAATAACGAAACCCGGCTTCAAGATGAATGCCTCCTTTTCTGTGAAATGAACATTGTTGCCTTTGTCACAGATCTGTGAGACACTCATAAGATTATGAGTAAGTTGTTCCACAAAGTTTACTCGTTCTAGAGTAAGTTGTCCATTGACGACATCTCCTTGACCGGTGATGTTACCGCCCTTGGATCCAGCAAAACTAACATATGACCCATGTATATCAACATAATTGGACAAGAGCTTCTTGTCCCCTGTCATGTGCCTGGAGCATCCACTGTCAAGGTACCACAAATGAATTGGTTTCCTAGGAACTCCCTGCACATAAAATGAGAAAAGTTAGTTTTCGTGTGGGACCCAAACCTTCATTGGTTTGGGTCGTCCCTTCTCATCCTTGAGAAGTAGTTCGGTCCAATATCCATTGCTAGAAGCCTTGGATGGAACACGTTTCTCATCTTGTCTTCTCACTGGAGAAGTCTTCGGACCTCTCGATGGAGAAGTTCTAGGAGAATGAGGGCCAAAAGAAGGTCGAACACTTGAGTGAACCCGGTCATAAAATGAATTACAACTTTGAGACTGACTCGAACTCCCAGAGGGGGTCGTGAATCTATCTTCTCTAGGTGATATACTCCTAGATTCAGGAGATACTTTCCTTTTCTGAGTTGAATTCCTATGAACATTTCCTGTAAAACCTTTTGGTGAAGATTCTCTTCGTTGAGGTATAGTAAAAGGTTTTGGAGAAGATTGAACTTTAGTCTCATTAACCATTTTATCATTACCCAACCCTCTTTTTCCTTCCGAGGTTGAAGCCTTTGAAGGAGAACCTGATCTCCGAGGTCTATTAGGACAAACACTGTAAACATGACCTTTTTCATGACACGCAAAACAAGAAAGGACCTTGACCTTTTTCTTTGTATCTACCTTTATCGGTACCTACAGAATCAATTTTAGTCCTAGTGTCCACAGTCTTACTTGTTTTTCTAGTATCATCAGAGTCACGTTTAATTGGTGAATTTCTAGACTTTCTAGCATCATCCATCTCATCCTTACCTATTGAAGACTTCTTAAGTACAGGCATAAGGATTTGCTTCAAAGTCCTAGTAGCTATTTCATCAACAGCTGATCTATCCTCAGATTTTCTAGGTTTAGTCTGCCTAGCTAAAGGAGTGAGACGTGACTGACTTAATTTCTTCATGTCCTCAACAGTCACATCCCAGACTTTATCAATTCTTTTAGGGTCAATAGATTCTAAAGGGAATTCTAATTCAGTGTATACCCTATGACTCTTGTGAAGAGTAAAGTGTGTAACACTATCTTTTTGACCAAAAGAATTAGACTTATGTTGAACAATACCTTTCAATTTCTGTTCCTTTTTAGGTTGAGAAGGACCTCCTACAGACTCTTTTGTTTCCTTAGACAACTTGGCTTCGGGAATTAAGTCTTTTGGTTTACTAGCTTCAGTACTAGATTGAAGTAAAACTTCAGGAATGTTGGGTTCTACGGAGGTATAATTGTTGTTGAAAGGTGGAGGAACATCTTTATAAGAGATCTTAACTGGGTCTAGACTCTTAGTGGAAGAATCCTCAAATTTGTTCATATGCATTAACAGTTCAGAATGCCTAGCAGAATCTAATTTAGCATTTAAGTCCAAAATCTCTATCTTAGCATCAGCTAGTTCTTTTTCAATAGAGGCACATTTCTTTGCTAACAACGAGTAAGCTTCACCACCTACTCTTTCTACAGCTACTGACTGTTTGACTTTGTCCTTCATTGCACTTAGATCAGACTCTAAGGACTTAATCTTTTCCTTGAAAAATCTTTCTTTATCATTTACAGTTAAATCCTTTTTAATTAGCCTATCTCTCTCTGATTGTGCAGAATTAACAACAGATTCTAAATTCCTAATTTGATCATTTTTCGATTCAATTTCATCATACATTTTATTCACAATTTTACAAACATGAACAATAGTATGTAAGGAATAGGATACCTGTTGGTCAGCTTCTTTACAATCTGCCATGTAGGCAACAAAGTCATCGACAGTCATTCCTTCAGGAATCTCAAAATCTTTCATCTGCTCTTCAATTGTCTTCTCGACCTTTTCAGCAGCAGAATCTTCATTGACTTCAGTAGCTTTTACCTCTGCAGTAGCTTTCACTTCCTCTTGGTTCTTATCATCTTCGAACTCATCTTCAGATTCGGAATCAGTATCATAAACACCCTCAGCATAACTTTCCACTTTCGAACTTTGAGCATTTTCATACAAATGCTCATCATTATGGTAAACTGTGGTGTCAAGAAAGTCATCAGGAGAGTCCACAATATGAGCCATATCATCAATAATTTCAGCCAAATAAGCATTATTGGTCTCGTCCTGTGGAAGATTCCAGACATAAGAACCATCAGATTGAACAGCTACGATTGCCTTGTCATTTGCAGCAGTATCTTCAGTCAACACAAGTGCTCTGTTAGCATTCTGATTATATGGACGATTACCACTTCTGTCTTGTCGCGTAGGGGTAGCATTGACATCCCTCTTTGGTCGTTGACATTCTCTAGCGAAGTGTCCAAATCCATCACAGTTGTAACACTTGACCTTTGACTTGTCAAAGCCCTGAGTGCCTCCAGTAAGAGGTCGTCCTGTCCTTTTCATGAATTTCTGCACTCTTCTTGTGATCATAGCCAATTGCCATTTAAGGTCCATCTCTTCAACATCATCTGGATCGATTTGGTCATAATCTTCATCTATGAGTGCAGGATCTGTGATTCTTCCTGCAACAAACGCTTCATGAGCAGCACACATTGCAGCAAAGACATTCATTCGACCCTCAGCTGATTTCATATCCATTGGCATGGACTTGTAACCAGCAGCAGAAGATGTAATGTTGCCGAACTTTAAACTTCCAGCCTTTACACCTTCAACAGTCTTCTTACCTTTGTTCCCAGCATCCGAAGCAATGAAACCAACAAATTCATCTCCATCAGTATTCTCTGTTGTACCAGAACTACCAACTCCCGAATAGAATGCATTTACATCAGCTGTTGGGTTCTTCATGGTGGCATGATACAGAGACGGATCTTGAGTGAAGTTGTCTTGAAGATCCTTTGCTTTGTCCTTCATCAATCTGTTCCTAAGAGTAGATATAACTCCATCTATACGCAAAGAAGCATAATCATCTCTTTCTTGTAGTCCATGACAAAACTCTTTATAGGCCTTCGGTAAACCATCCAAGAATTTATCCACAACTTCACTTGGAGAATACTTAAGATCAAAATACGCTAACTCGGCAAGCAGATGTTGATATCTCAGAATAAGATCTTCAACCTGTTCGTTCTTGGTAGCGTTGAAACAGTCAAATTGTTTCTTAAGCATTTTGATTCTGTTTTTCTTCAGTAGTGGATCTCCTTCACAATGTGCTTCAATAGCATCGAACAACTGCTTTGAAGTTTTGTATTCTTGTTTGGGAAACAAATGCACTAACTCTTGTGGAATGCACATCCGAAGAGTCGAAAGAGCCTTTACTTCGATTGCATATGCAGTCTTTTCTTCTCCTTTTAATTCTGCCATCTTGTATGTCGAAGTAACGCCATTGACTGTAAGAGTAGGCCACTCATATCCTTCCGTAATCATAATCCACATATTCAAATCTTCTCTTTGGATAAAATCCTCGAATCGACCTCTCCACGCCCAGAAATCAGCTAATGAGACTAACTTCGGTGGAGAATTAGTCCTTCCGACTAGATGATCATGATAAACCAGAGAGTTCAGATATTGTGCAACAGCACTGTTGACAGACGATGTGGAAGCCATGAGCTAATATAGCAAAAATCTTAAGGAACGAAGATAAATGAAAAACGAAGATAAGATGGAACGAAGATAGAAGATCTAACGAAGATAAACTAAGTTCGTAATGAAATCTAAATTCGTAAGGTGAAACCAAACGAAGATAAGATTAACTTCGTAAAGAAGAATTTAAACGAAGATGGCCTAAATTCGTAGACAAAGTTTGAACGAAGATAAGTTAAATTCGTTTGAAAAAGATTCAAAACGAAAAAGAAGATAACTTCGTTTGATGAAAAACTTCGTAGGAAGTTCAAAAGCCAAGGAACGAATTTAAAATTAAATTCGTTTGGCTAAGTTCGTTGAGGAAACGAACTTAACAGCAGTTTTGGGTTTTCGAATGACACAGAATATAAATAATCAAACAAACGATCTGAAACCTTCGATAAGATATCGATTGGCTCTGATACCACTTGTGAGTCCTTCGATAGCTCTGGATCGCTCTCGAGATCGTCTATGGTTATGTCGTGAGTGCGGAATCCTCACGAGATAACTGTTTGATTAGTTATCAGATTATTGCTAATTAACAAGATTGTAATCAGCCTTAATTACGCTATTTTCGTTTGCTAATGATTGCCAACGAACTTAGATTATTGGTGTGTGTGTTAATCGACTGGTTCCCTTCAATTTAGGTTTTCAGTCGTTTATATATGTTCAATTGATATTGGGCTTGCTGGGCTTTGTTCTTACGAACTTAGCAGCCCAGCCCTTAGAACGAAGATAATCTTCGTTCGAGCATAACGAAGTTTATCTTCGTTAGCTGTAATCCGTTTGTTATTTTCCCATTACTTAACATATAAGGAACCTAACATATATTACGTTTGTTCTTGTATATCATACATAACAAACATCATATATAAACATATATAAAACACCAAAACATGTAATTAATCATTACTAAAACACGAAGTCCATAATCTATTAATTACATATAAATGAATAAGACATAATCAAATCTCAGTTGCTGTTGTCACATCAACATGCATCAACAATTTTCATACGTATAATCTTGACCTTTATTGCTTTATTTCTTTATTTCTTGTTAAGTCGACATAATTGTTTATCAAATCTTTCCTATTAAATGCATCTTTGAATCTAAAACGTATTTTACAAGCCCTTAACCTCACGAACGAAAGTTTGGTTACATTATTGATCTAAGTCTTCAACGTAGATTATCTTAGGTAAATCTTTTGATCAAAACAGACGTCAACGATGACGATGTGAAGCTTAGCTTATTTCCGTCGTCTCTCACGGGAGAGGCATGTGCTTAGTTCGATGAGCTCGATGAAGGTACCATCACTACATGGAATCAACTTCGTGAACAGTTTGTCTCGCGATTCTTTCACCCGAGTTTAGCTAGGAAAATGCTTCGAGACATCAAGGCTTTCAAGCAAGACGAAGGAGAATCACTAGTTGATGCATGGAAAAGGCTTAAGGAAATGATCAGAAACTGTCACGGGAATGGACTTAACAAGTATGAGATCATGGAAATCTTTTTCTATGGTTTAACTAAGAGTTCCAAGAGGATTTAGACCTAGCCGGCGGTGGTAACTTTTTGTACAAGACTACTAATCACGCGTACAAAATGATGAAGGATATGGTGCAAGCCAACTTAGTTCGAGATATGGATGATAAGGATCAAGATAGGAGACGGAGAAGGACCGCGGCTCGCATCGAGAGCAGCTCCGACAATGAGGTAATTCATGAACTTAAAGCTTTATCTAACCGTTTTTCTACTTTTGAAGATAGGTTGGACATTATGGACAAGGACCTCAAGGTGATTGCACACGGGTGCAATAATTACGGAGGAATGCACTATACCGAGGATTGTGAAGAGGAGGCTACCGAGCAAGTCAATTATGTTCAGAACCAATACCGAGGAAGCTTTCAACGAGGACTATTTCAAAGAAACCTCGGTAATTCTAACTTTAATTCTAGTTATGCTAGAAATAACTTTGGTTCTTTTCAAAATAGGTGGCAAAGGAGCAATGGTCAACCCGAGCAACCAAAAGTGGAAAATGAAGTCAAGAAGGATCCAATTGTCAAGTTTACCAATATGATGGAGAGGTACATCTAGATGAACGACAAGAGGCATGACTCCTTGGCAAGCTATACGAAGTCGCTCAATGAGAAAATAAGCAATCTCAATCAAAAGGTTGACGAAGGAGCAAGAAATCAACAAGCCGCAATCAAGGACCTGGAGAGGAGGATAGATAGATGGATTGAGCAGAATGCAAGAAAGGAAAGCAGCCCCACTCCAAGGCAAATCATCCAAGGCGGTCCAAGCTCAAGCCCTAGCACGAGTCAAAAGTACTGTAACGCCCCTAACTTTCTAAACAATACAAAATGATATCAAAAGAACTAAAAGGCAAAAGGGCGTTAATCTTATTCAAAATCAAACCAAAGTCAACCTTGTAAGTCCCAACTCGATAGATGGTACTACTGAAGACACCTCAATGTCGATGGTGGAGTTACTTTGCAATATATGCACTGAACTGGAGACGACCAGTTGCAGTGTGTATATACCAAGTTCTAGATAGATTACTTATTTAAATGACAATAAGTAAAGAACAATGCAATAATACAAATAACTTGTAAGATAACTTGATGAGACAATATGTATTTTTCAATGTGTAATTTATTTATTGAAGTTAAACAAATTACAAGGTTGATGCGGAACCAAGATAATACACGAATGTAAATATCCTAACACCTATGAAATACAATTGATCTACACTCGGAATTTCTCAAGACAATCGAAACACTTAAAGTTGTGAAATGTTCCTTTTAGCGATTGAGAGAATATTGCACAAGTTCACCAAGAATATTGCAGGTTTGCAAAGTGAATTCTATCGAAGTGTATTCGAAGAAGTTATATTCTTGGTTGTGCAATGACTTGTATTTATAGGCAAAGTTAACATTGAGATGTTAACTTTAGCCATACAAATGTGGTTGAGAGCATTTAAGGAATAACATTTAATTCCTTAAAAGCAGTGTAAAGTCGCATGATAAAGCAACTTTACACAACCACCTTTATGTACCTTTTATTACTTAAATAATAAGACAAGGCTTATTATCCGGGTAAAGGTACATAAAGCATACAAGTCAATTCCTCGCAATCAGTGTAAAGCTTTGTAAGGGCTTTCCACTGATGGTCTCCAGTTTGTAACTGACTAGAATGCCAACTGGGCTTCGCTGCCATTGCCATTCTCTATCTTCCATTTGTTGTCTTCGACTTCAACTGGAATGATTCTTCAACTGGTCAGTTCTCAACTGGAGGAAGTCTTCAGTTGCGTTGACTGTACGGTGCAACTGGACTTTAATATATTTCTTGACAAATCTTCTTGGTCACCAGTTTTACTGGGTCACCAGATGCAACTGGTGATTGGTCAGTGTGAACTGGTGACTGGCCAGTTCCAGGTGAACTGGTCCTAACAAATTCCCCCTATTTGTCTAGAAATATAGTCTAAGTCTTTTTCTAGTTCTTGTATCTATACAAGTGTGAACTATAGAGACTTGTTCGATTTAAATCTATCTAAGTTTCTAAGGCATTTTTATAGATCAATAAATGCCTTAGGTTTTTCTTTTAGGTTTGTTAGATTTTAATCTATTATCTACCTTGTGGTTACAAACTGGTAACTTCATTTATACAAGGAAATGGAATTTATACAAGTTACAGAATGTAAATACAAATTACAAGTAGATAACTGAAGAAAGAACTTAATGAGATGGCCCTCAGTTCTTCTTCTCTTGGCAACTGAAGAGATAGGCTGAGTATCTTCAGGATCAATATTCAACTTTTGCTCAAGATTTTCTTTATGTTGAATTTTCCCCCTTAGAAAGTTTACCCATGCTTTCTCAAACCTATTCTTTTATGCCTTCGCATCTAGCTTTTTGATAGGAGTAGGTGCGGCAGGGCACTCTTCATTCGAAACTAATGAATGTCAGGTCGGGGCTTTCTGCCTTGTTATCAAAAAGGGGGTTGGGTAAAGCAAACTCCCTCCTTGGACGCTTGGTTAGGCATGGGAAAAACGAAGGAAGATGGCATAAAATCGTCTATGAGAAAGACCCCACGGAACGATATTGCACGTCTTGTTCCAAACAAGGTTATTAAAAGTAAAACTTAAAACTTCGTTCGAAAAAGTCAAGTACAACTGGTGCAGCCAACAAAGAGAAGTCCAACCAGCAGCCGTCAGCTCCTAACTCTAATGCCTATAGGAAAAAATCTTCACAAGGTCAAGGAGGAAAAGCTCCCCCACGTCAAGTCTACAGGACACCTTCGTCGACATCATACAAGAACTGACCTTAAAAAACAAGATAAGCGAAGGCGATGAACTTTCGCGTGAGGACTTTATTCACATTTACGCTGGCCAGCGTGAAGCGCCTCTCGAACTGACAGTACAATCAGTGCCATATTGCACTTTCACCATCTCAACCCATTCGCTGAATCCATATTGCATAGCACCAGGATTGTCAGTTTTGACCAGTGGCCCCCTGGTATAACTAACTTCGACTTGAAAAACTTTGGTGCCTGGCTTGATTGTTACATTTACACCATTAATAGTACCACTATGTCTTCTGGTTGACATGATCTGGGAGTAGTAGCTTCTAGCTTCAGATTCATTTGAAATTCTTATACTCCCAGCACCAGCAGCCAGTACAGCGGACTTGATGTCTTCATTTGAAACCTCGCCAGTTGGTTCAACAAATGTGCTAAGGTCAGCATCTCTAGACAGTGGTCTTCTTGGTTGTGGAATCCTTCTTGGTGGATTCAAAACCTTCTTCACAACCTTCTTAACATTTTCAACTCGTTTAAGAATCCCACTGGCCCTTATCTCTTTAGCCTTCTCCACTGAAATGTTTAAACTCCTGGCATCAAATTCTGCTTCATCCTCAGGATAGTGTCTGTCCAGTTCTACATCCAGCATTTCTTTCAACTGGTTAACTATCCTGGGATCATTCTTGATCCTAACATACTCCTCCTTAGTGATACCCAAAAGATTGGCATCACTCATATCAAGTAACTTGATTTGTGCAAGATGTACCCTGGCTTCAGCTTGGTTTCTTTGTTTCATTTTCTTTCTTTCTTTGATATCATTTCCAAGTCTGGCCAGTCTTCTGCTATCACTATCTGAAACTGAAGGAAGTACATCAGCATTACCGGTTTCAAGCATTACATCAGTGGCCGGCTGGGCAGATGCTTCAACAGCCAAACCTTTACCCTTATCCAAACAACATTCCCCTATCACCATCATCACCAGATCCACCAACTCTTTGCTCACCAGCTTCAGTACTGGTAGCCACACTTAATTCTCTTCCAGATGGAGTCCTTCCAGGTGCAACTGGTGTAAGGACTGAACTTCTTTCCCCCTTGGCAGCATCTAGACCTGCCCGAATAGCTACCCATTCACAGGGGTGAGATGGCAACCGGTCAAGAGGCTGTCATGACTGCATGTCCTTACACTCCTTAAAGATCCCACACATCATCCCGAAGGACCTCCATAAATGGTTCGTCTCCTTTGACTGAATCAAGACATTTGCACTAACTTGTTCTTGACCAGTTTTCAATTCATTTAGGATCTTGGAGTCTTCTTCCAAACCAGAGACAACCTTATCCTTCACTTCATCATCTTTCTTCTTCAGATTTTCCACTTCAGTTGTCAGTTTCTCTAAGGATTGAGCATGTAGAGATACTTGGGTGTTCAAACTTTCAATGCTGCCTCTCAACTGGTTGATCTCACTGGTGAGTGGGGCCAGATCAACCTGAGGAGTGGCCAGCTTGGTGATCTCAGATATCACCCTTTCAACCAATTGTGCTTCCCTAGCACCCATCGTATCCTCTATTTTCTGACCAACCGAAGTCATCAACTGCTCTCCAAGTCCAGTTACATCCAGGACAGGTTTTTCAATAAGTTCCTTCACCTGCCTTTCAATCTCTTTCAAATCAACTTCTGAAGTTCTAACAGTATTTCCTAGCAAGTTGGAGATTGAAGATGTAACCTTGGAGTGAGTTAGGTCAAAGGCTTCCTTTAAAGTACCAGCCAGATTGTTGCAGCCAGTGACCAACTCATTCAGCTTTTTAAAAACCAAGTCTTCATTAGATGAAAACTTGTTTATCCCCAGATCAACCACCTTAATATTTGTCAAATGATCTTTGTGGTATCTGGAGAATGACTTGGTGTTTTTGTCAAGTGTCTTCTGAATCTCCTCCACCCTGGTTAGAAGGTTTTGGAGATCGGCTTGAAGTGAGACAACTTGACTGTCCAGTGACGAAAGAGAAGGTGTCACTGGACCAGCAGCAGTTACTACTGGAGCAACTGGAGGAGGCAAACTTAAGGAAGTCTCCCCAGTTGTCAAACCAGCAGTTGAAGATATAAAGGAGTGGTGGATGAAGAAAGGACTGGAAAATCAAAGTGTTGTTCATGCTGAGAATGCTCAGGTGTGAACAACGGCGATGGTGGTGGTGGCATTTCTCGAGCAAATGAGAATTGCCCAGTTGGTGAAGGAGCGGTATATGTTGGTAAAGATAAGTAGGCACATTTTCTTGGGGGGGTGAAAGTGAAATTGATGCGTTTGGAAGGGAGACTGGAGATGAAGGGTCTTGAGCTTGTACAGAAGCATCAAGAATCTCCAAGTCTGTTTCAGTACCTTCAGAATCCGAAGATTCTATAAGGATTTCCTCGTCATTAACATTCATGTCCAGATCCATGAATGTAACTGAGGGCTGACCAGTTTCCTGGTCAGACTCCAGATGACCTTCCCCAGTTTCCTAGATGGGTACATCTGTTGGAGGATCAGATACCGAAGTATCTTCACCAGGGATAGATGTGATTGGGGTTGCTTCAGTTATGGTTGCTCTATCCTCAACCATAACATTAGACGAACTGGAGGGTCCCTCATTATTTTGAGGCCCGCCCAGTTGCCTTTCTGACTCACCTTCAATAGGTGCATCTGTTGAAGCGAATGCCAGTTGCATTCGTTCAGGAATTTCGACCTCTCCAGCTTCAGATACTAGAGAGTCTAAATTCTTTAGCATATCTGGAGCAGTGTACGGTGAATCTGTACTATTATAAGCTTC
This sequence comes from Erigeron breviscapus, assembly GCA_034093135.1. NCBI lineage: Eukaryota > Viridiplantae > Streptophyta > Magnoliopsida > Asterales > Asteraceae > Erigeron > Erigeron breviscapus. The sequence continues at coordinate 140,611,691 of CM067169.1, forward strand.
TCTGCCCAGAATATGCTTAAAACAGAGAGAGAGAGAACCTTGAAAAGGGAATACAAAAACCCCTTGTGCCCTTCAGCTTTGACAGGCTTCTAAACAAAATATCTGCAAAGTCCACTCTCAATCCGTTCCACAAGCAGTAAGCCATTTCTGCTTGTGAGGAGTTAATCTGGTCAAGTCCACCAGAACTCCACCCATGCTCTCCACCAGGTGGATGAAAAAATACCTCCATGAAGGTGTAAGGCCCTTCATGGTCATCGCACCTTTCGTTTTCAACACCCCATTGTCCAAGCACTCCTTGTGTCCCATTTCAAGAAGTACTTGACGAAAATTTATGTTTGGGGGCAAGACGACTGGAGATTCACCCTCTCTCCAGTAATTGAGGCGTAAGGCATCCCTCAATACATCAAAGGTCAAGATACACTGGATTGTTCCATCCTTTAATGTGAAACTGATGGAGGAACAATCAGAAGAAAGAACGGCAGTGTACCAAAACTCACACAAGTAGTTATGAAACAACTTGCGTGGGTTTAGAGAGAATGAGGGTCCTATTAGAGAATCCTTTAAAAACTTTTGGATTCTACCAATAAGGGTATCAGACCCTTGAGGTCCTCGTAAGCTTGCCATCGGATTGTTTGGATTTAATTTGATGGCCGAAGCATTACTAGGAGCACCAGATGCAGGTTTGACATCTAGTGAAAGAGCATATGGAACAGTCAAGAGATCTTAAAAGTAAAGAAAAGCTTAAACAATAATAGTAAAGATCATCCACCTTGACTTCGCTAGACTTCAAACATGATTGCATTCAATTAAGACAAATTCATTTAGAGTTGACAAGATAATCGTGAAAGGATAAAATGCTCGCGTGGTACCACCAACCGCTCACAAAT
>CM067169.1:140613577-140624024 GCA_034093135.1 Erigeron breviscapus
GAAGATGAAAATCAGGAAGAGCCTAAAACTCCAGAACATCATGTGCAGACAAATTTGGGAAGTGATCTTACGGTCGATAAGGTTCCTCAGACAAGAGTCAACAAGGATCATCCAGTAGAGCAAATTATTGGTGATGCCTCTGCCTCTACTCTCACGAGGAATCAGCATAAGAAGATGTCAAGTATGTTTGCTGAGGTTAAGGATACTGGGGCGATTACTTGGTACTTGTACTATTGTTTCATCTCTCAGGTTGAGCCTAAGAATGTTGGTATGGCTCTTAAAGATCCGTCATGGGTTGAGGCGATGCAAGAAAGTCTTTTTGCATATTTATGTTATGTAATATATTGCATTATTCAAGGAATATACAGAAAACCTCGATCCAACTCTTGTTTCTCTATCGTTTTATTTTTGGAGTGGTTGCCTACTAGAAAAAGGCTATATCAGTTTCATTCATGACTTCATGTAATTGTCACAAACTCGCCATATAATTCAAAATAGGTTCGCATTTGGTCTTGAGCATTGTAAATATTTGACTGTTGGGGAAAAGGTTCATTTGAGTATCCTTTGAATTGGAAGAACCATGGGTATATGAACAAATTCTTTCACATATTAACAGATCAAACTGTACTTTGATACCACTTGAAAGTCCCCTGGTATGGATTGTTAAAAGCTTTCTCCAGTTATCAAGAGGTGCAGAATCCCTCTTTATAACTTGGTGATTCACAACAAAGCCCTTAGATCACATGCTGCCTCGCAGATCTTCTTCGGGCTAGCGGAACAACCTTTGACGACTTTAACCTGCAATACCTGCTTGATAATTCGACAAATGTTCAACCCTAAACTCTGTTAGGGTTCGCTTTATATAGGTAATACCCGACATGGGCTACAGCGAGTTGGCCTCGCAAATCCAGCCCAGCTCGACACCTTTACGAGGTCGTAATCGTGTCCTTGCCTCGTAATTGACCCTGCAATTACGAAGGTCGTATTTCCCTTATGAAATGCGAGGTCGCATTTCATACTTAAGCAGATTATTACACATTTAATACTTAAACTTAATCTAGTATTCTATGCATAATACCAAGTTCATTAATGCCAATCACAATACAAAGACATATTACTATATAAGCCCAAACAATCTAGACTGCTATTGACATAGACGTGCACTTACAGACTCCCCCTTGGCAATAGCTTCTAGACGTTAAAATATATGTCTTCGTCTTTGTCTTTGTCATCAATCTACTTCTTCTCCTTCTTCGTATCAGCTTTCTTCTTCTTCTGAACCTCCTCAGAATCATCTGCAGCCTTATAGAAATCACAGTCTGAATGTAAGCCAATCTTCAAGCACAAACTCACTGCATTCCTATATCACAACGCTGGACCCTGAAAATCTTTTGGAAACCAAATATCAACACTGTTCAGCTTCAGCAGATCTTTCCTACAGAAGTTCGCTAGATGAAGAGGCTCATAAATTCTCACAATCTCATAGTAATGATTCAATACATCACAGCTTCATATGTCTTACTATCAAAGTACCAGCCTATCATATTATCCAATAAGTCCTTCTTGAATTTCTTCAAAGGCACTTCTTTGGCAAACTTGGTCGGCTCATACTTCAAAGTAACGACAGGCTTCTTTGTCTTCGGATCTATCTTTGATTTATCCTTGACTATCTTGCCCTCCTGTGGATGATATCTTCTTTGAGCAAGATCCTTGATCTTCGTGTCTTTTGCCATAGACCTAGCAACATGATCAGCCACTTCATAACCACTAGGATTTATCAGTTCTAGCCTAGCTAAACACCGGAAATCAACATCTGTAAGGGAGTTGTTTGCATCTGTGTTCATCTCCAAATACTACACTCCATCTGTTCTTCTGATAACGAGAAGTCTCAACTCATTATCCCAAAGAAAACTTATGATTCTTGAGCATGCAATAGTGGCATAGGCTTCAACCTTTTCTCCCTGGATCTTGTCTTTATACTTGATAGGTCTATGCAAAGCCTCATACTCAGCCTTACTATGCAACCACCATCCAGATTTAGCACTAGGCTCTGTATGTTGAACTTCAGGATTCTCTGCAACAGGTTCTTGAGTGACTGGAGCTTCCATACTATCTAGCTTAGCTCTAAAGTCATCAATACTAAACCCTTTGCGCTCAACATCTTCATCCACAAGCCTTGAAGCTGTAACTGGCACATCAATTTCTGCGATGTCCATCCAGCTCTCATCACCATAGATTATTTCTCCCTCTTCCCTCACAGCATCAGTTGTCTTAGAAGACCTACCATACCAGTAGCAATCTCAGTCAGCGACTCTATTGCCTTGGTCAGATCTTCTCGATTCTAATTACCTTTATCCTTTGCTGCATCTGGATCTTGATTCGAATCATCATTTTTACTTTTCGAAAGCTCATCACCCTTACAGCCTGGATCTGGTAATAACTTCTTTTCTACTAAAAACATCAACAATCTTAATCATTTGTTCAGCTACTCTAACCACTTTAGTATTAGTTCTAGTAGCCGAACTTTCAACTTTAGTAGCTTCTCGATGAACCATGTCAAAGTTAGACATGAGAGTATTAACAAAATCTTGATGATTCTTCTTCTCATCATCAAGAGCTTTCTTTAATACCTCAACTTCCTCTTCCGTTTTCCTCATTTCTTTCTCATGGTTCTTCTTTTGTTTCTCCAACTCATCAAATAAACCATTAACTCTAGCCTCTAACACCGTCATCTTTCCCTTCATGTCAGCCATACCAAACACAGGTGGTAATATGGGAGCTTAACGTGTAGTTGCTTCGGTTCTTGGCTCAGGATTTGGCACTGAATTACGCATTCTATGAGTTTTAGACGGCCTTTCAAGATCAACAGTCATCTTTTGAGATCTTCTTGGCATCACTGGCTCTGCAGGTGATTCAACTGATCTCCTAGACCTCTGTTCAGGAACTTTCTTTGATGCTTCTGGAGCTTTCACAGGTTCATCAACTCCACTAGCAACAACTTTCTCTTTCATTTTCAACTTTATAACAGTTTTCTTCTTTGGAGCAGGTACCTCTTCAACTTCTGGTACCTCAGATTCCCTAGAAGACTCTGTTCGCTTCCTTTTCAGACCTGAATCAGATGAAACTTCTTGAAGCATCTTCAGAAGTACTAGCAGCATGATCAACAGTATCTTCATGTGTTTCTGCTTCTTTTTCAAGAACCACATCTCTCTCAACTATCACCTCTTCTGTGCCTTGAACCTGTGGTTGTGCTATGTCGTCCATTGGCACATCTGGCATCACCATCTGTAGAGGACTGGATTAGCAACTGGCTGCTGATGTGAACAATTTTAGTCCTGAATCTGGCAAACTCTTCAGCTGTAGGTGGATTGAAGTTAATATCCACTAGAGCTCCAAACAAGGGTACATCTTGAGCACCTGGATCACCATCAAAGCGACTCTTGAGCTCATCATATGCCTTTTTTACGATAGATACTTTCAGGACCTTCTCTGTAGCTGGTAGATTAGGAATATAATGATTTATAATCATCATAACGAATCTAGGAAAAACATAAACCTATGCCCTAGTCTGGCAGTTGTTTGTTTCCTTAATTCGTTGAAGAAATACTTAGAAAAGCTATACGGTTTGTTGTACACCAGACCAACCATCTGAGCTTGAAATTCTTGATTAAGCGTATCCCATCCGGTTCTTCTGCTATACAAACTAACCAACAATACGTGCGCTAAGTATCTCCACCTTCCAAAGAATCCCCGCTTCTTCAATGTTCCCACAGGCAAGTCATCAGCATAACCCATCCTTGTAAATCCTCCAACAATAACCTCTCTACTAAATGTAGTAGGTCCATTCTCTCCTCCTTCTTGATCTAGTGTACCTAAACTCAAGATATCAATAAGATCGGAAGCTGAGAACTTGATGGTCTTGCCTGCAACCACTGTTTCAATCATTTCCTAAGTAGCAGTCTTCTTATACCTTGCATTTTCCCAAAACTCTACCAGGTATGATTCATACAACACAAGCGAAAGAGTAAAAATGTGACTAATTCTTGACCGCTTCAAAAATGCAAAAATCTCATGATAGTATGCGGTTCCATCTTGATTCTCGTCCAAGTTAATCAAAAAGTTATGTCCTGATACAAATTCTCTTGCCATTTGTGTAATCAATAACAAACAATTAATTACCCAAATAGACATAAAAATTCATATGCATAACATAAGCAACTAAGATTATCTCTGTAATCTAGTCAACACATAATTAACATAAATTATCCCGGTAATTTAGTTAATCAGAAATAAATTATCCCTGTAATTTATAACTAACAACATAAATTATCTCTGTAATTTATATCTAACATAATAGATTATCTCGGTAATCTAGTTTAAACAGTAATTAACATTAATTATCTCGGTAATTAAGTTAAACATACAGATTAACTCATTTTCAAATATTTATTACGATAAACTTTTGAAAATCTGTTAAATTAACTTTAATTAACCCTGTAATTAAGTTAAATACAAAAATTAACCTATTTTCAAATATTTATAAAAATAAACTTTTGAAAATTTGTTAAGTCAAATACGAGGTCGTATCTCTGTATGAGGTCGTATTTCAAGGTCAAAATACGGTCAACCAAACTCTAAAATACGAGGTCGTATTTTCCAATTTAGCATCGTATTTGGTCCAGGTCGTAAATCGGCATCGTATTCCAAAAGTCAACAAAGTCAAAATCAATTGACATTTGCGAGGTCGCAAATCTGGGCTAGCAAACCCACTTTTGCGAGGTCGTCACACTGTTTATCTTCCCCAACACGATTTCGTGATTTACCCAACCAAAACTTGTAAAAATCGTTTCTATACATTCGTATTCAAACGATAAGCATACCCCAACCCTTAGTTTTACCCAGAAAACATCAAAATCGAAGAAAATTAGAAAACCTAATTCGAAAATTTAGAATCCCTTTTTCTTGATTTTCTTGTTGCATGGTTAACTACTGGTCGATTAGATTATATACCTAGATTCAGTATTTCACGAGGAAAACAATGATATGCTCGAAAAACACCTGATCTAATTGTATATGTCGAATCTAAAACGGGGTAGCAAACTTAAATTCGGGGTCGTAAAGCTCTCAAATTGATTTTTAATTGTGAGGTCGTATTAGGGTTAAATTGGGTTATATATACCCACTCGAGCTTAATGGACTTGGATCGACCCGGCCCATCCAATTACAAGGTCGAATCTGCACAAGGCCCGATCGACCTAATTACAAGGTCGTATTCTGCCTCTTGCTAATTACGAGGTCGTAAAAACTGCACACTTTAAACTTCAAATTTTTGTCAAAGTTTCTGAATAATTGATCAACGAACTTCCTGGAAATATGAAAATTAAATGACCAAACCTGTAGACATCAAACTTTCATCTTTTCCCTGACCTTCGTCTTAAACCTGAAAAGTTAATAAACTTACCTAAATTCTTTAACTTTTCCTCGATCAATCTTTCCAAAACCTTCTCAAAACGAGCTTTCCCGAATCAGACCACTTGTAATGATTTGTACATATAACCTGTACACTTACAAACCACTTGTAAAATGTGACAACTCGTAATTAATTAACATCGGGTTAGTCCTAATCTCAATTAGACGGCATTTGACGTGGAACTTATTAGACTTTTGGACTTTTGACTTAGTCAAAATAGACGTATCTTGATGACGTAGACTATAAGCTATCTAGACGAATGTGTTGATGCATGTTGATGTGACAACAGCAACTTAGATTTGATTATGTCTTATTCATTTATATGTAATTAATAGATTATGAACTTTGTGTTTTAGTAATGATTGATTACATGTTTTGGTGTTTTATATATGTTTATATATGATGGTTGTTATGTATGTCATACAAGTACAATCATAATATATGTTAGGTTCTTGTACATAAAGTACTAGGAAAATAACTAAGCATAAGATGTTGATGGTTTTAGTACTAACGAAGATGATCTTCGTTAGGAACGAACGAAGATTATCTTCGTTCTAAGGGCTGGGCTGCTAAGTTCGTAGGAACAAAGCCCAGCAGGCCCAATATCAATTATAAACGTATATAAGCGATTGGAAAACCTAAATTGAGACAACCAGTCGATTAATCACACACACATACAGCTTCTAAGTTCGTTGGCAACTGTAGCAAACGAATATAGGGTAATTAAGGCTGATTATACACTTATAATTAGCAATAATATAGATAACTATTCAAACAGTTATCTCGTGAGGATTCCGCACTCACGACATAACCATAGACGATCTCGAGAGCGATCCATAGCTATCGAGGGACTCACAAGTGGTATCAGAGCTGTTCGATATCTTATCGAAGGGTTTGAGATCGTTTGTTTGGTGGTTATTCTCTCAAAAAGCCTCCTGAACATTTTTCTGACGATAAGTTCGTTGGCTCTACGAACTTAGTGAAACGAAGTTGCTCAACGAAGATAGGAAACGAAGTTAACTCAATTTCGTTCGAAATTTCTTCAAACGAATTTAACTTATCTTCGTTCGAATCTTTGTCCACGAATTTAACTTATCTTCGTTCAAATCTTTGTCTACGAATTTAGGCCATCTTCGTTTGAACTCTCTTTACGAAGTTAATTTTATCTTCGTTCTGTTTCACCTTACGAACTTAGACTCTTACGAACTTAGTTTATCTTCGTTTGATCTTCTATCTTCGTTCGTTCCTTATCTTCGTTTGAGTATATATCTTTGTTTATATCTTTTCTTCGTTCATGGCTTCCTCATCGTTTGTCAACAGTGCTGTTGCACAATATCTGAATTCTCTGGTTTATCATGATCATCTAGTCGGAAGGACTAATTCTCCACCGAAGTTAGTCTCATTAGCTGACTTTTGGGCGTGGAGAGGTCGATTCGAGGATTTTATTCAAAGAGAAGACTTGAATATGTGGATTATGATTACTGAAGGATATGAGTGGCCTACTCTTACAGTCAATGGCGTTACTTCGACATACAAGATGCAGAATTAAAAGGAGAAGAAAAGACTGCATATGCAATCGAAGTAAAGGCTCTTTCGACTCTTCGGATGTGCATTCCACAAGAGTTAGTGCATTTGTTTCCCAAACAAGAATACAAAACTTCAAAGCAGCTGTTCGATGCTATTGAAGCACATTGTGAAGGAGATCCACTACTGAAGAAAAACAGAATTAAAATGCTTAAGAAACAATTTGACTGTTTCAACGCTACCAAGAACGAACAGGTTGAAGATCTTATTCTGAGATATCAACATCTGCTTGCAGAGTTAGCGTACTTTGATCTTAAGTATTCTCCAAGTGAAATTGTGGATAAATTCTTGGATGGTTTACCGAAGGCCTATAAAGAGTTTTGTCATGGACTACAAGAAAGAGATGATTATGCATCCTTGCGTATAGATGGAGTTATATCTACTCTTAGGAACAGAGTGATGAAAGAAAAGCAAAGGATCTCCAAGATAATTACACTCAAGATCCTTCTCTGTATCATGCCTCCATGAAGAACCCAACAGCTGATGTAAATGCATTCTTTTCAGGAGTTGGTAGTTCTGGTACAACAGAGAATACTGATTGAGATGATTTTGTTAGTTTCATTGCTTCGGATGCTGGGAACAAAGGTAAGAAGACTGCTGAAGGTGTAAAGACTGGAAGTCTAAAGTTCGGTAACATTACATCTTCTGCTGCTGGTTACAAGTCCATGCCTATGGATATGAAATCAGCTGAGGTCGGATGAATGTCTTTGCTGCAATGTGTGCTGCTCATGAAGCGTTTGTTGCAGGAAGAATCACAGATCCTGCACTCATAGATGAAGATTATGACCAAATTGATCCAGATGATGTTGAAGAGATGGACCTAAAATGGCAATTGGCTATGATCACAAGAAGAGTGCAGAAATTCATGAAAAGGACAGGACGACCTCTTACTGGAGGCACTCAGGGCTTTGACAAGTCAAAGGTTAAGTGTTACAACTGTGATGGATTTGGACACTTCGCTAGAGAGTGTCAACGACCAAAGAGGGATGCCAATACTACTCCTACGCGACAAGACAGAAGTGGTAATCGTCCATATAATCAGAATGCTAACAGAGCACTTGTGTTGACTGAAGATACTTCTGCAAATGACAAGGCCATCGTAGCTGTTCAATCTGATGGTTCTTATGTCTGGAATCTTCCACAGGACGAGACCAATAATGCTTATTTGGCTGAAATTATTGATGATATGGCTCATATTGTGGACTCTCCTGATGACTTTCTTGACACCACACTTTACCATAATGATGAGCATTTGTATGAAAATGCTCAAAGTTCGAAAGTGGAAAGTTATGCTGAGGGTGTTTATGATACTGATTCCGAATCTGAAGATGAGTTCGAAGATGATAAGAACCAAGAGGAAGTGAAAGCTACTGCAGAGGTAAAAGCTACTGAAGTTAATGAAGATTCTGCTGCTGAAAAGGTCGAGAAGACAATTGAAGAGCAGATGAAAGATTTTGAGATTCCTGAAGGGATGACTGTAGATGACTTTGTTGCCTACATGGCCGATTGTAAAGAAGCTGACCAACAGGTATCTTATTCCTTACATACTATTGTTCATGTTTGTAAAATTGTGAATAAAATGTATGATGAAATTGAATCGAAAAATAATCAAATTAGGAATTTAGAATCTGTTGTTAATGCTGCACAATCAGAGAGAGATAGGCTAATTAAAAAGGATTTAACTGTCAATGATAAAGAAAGATTTTTCAAAGAAAAGATTAAGTCCTTAGAGTCTGATCTAAGTGCAATGAAGGACAAAGTCAAACAGTCAGTAGCTGTAGAAAGAGTAGGTGGTGAAGCTTACTCATTGTTAGCAAAGAAGTGTGCCACTATTGAAAAAGAACTAGCTGATGCTAAGATAGAGATTTTGGATTTAAATGCTAAATTAGATTCTGCTAGGCATTCTGAACTGTTAATGCATATGAACAAATTTGAGGGTTCTTCCACTAAGAGTCTAGACCCAGTTAAGATCTCTTATAACGATGTTCCTCCACCTTTCAACAACAATTATACCTCCGTTGAACCCAACATTCCTGAAGTTCTACTTCAATCTAGTACTGAAGCTAGTAAACCAAAAGACTCAATTCCCGAAGCCATGTTGTCTAAGGAAACAAAAGAGTCTGTAGGAGGTTCTTCTCAACCTAAAAAGGAACAGAAATTGAAAGGTATTGTTCAGAATAAATCTAATTCTTTTGGTCAGAAAGATAGTGTTACACACTTTACTCTTCACAAGAGTCATAGGGTATACACTGAATTAGAATTCCCTTTAGAATCTATTGACCCTAAAAGAATTGATAAAGTCTGGGATGTGACTGTTGAGGACATGAAGAAATTAAGTCAGTCACGTCTCACTCCTTTGGCTAGGCAGACTAAACCTAGAAATCTGAGGATAGATCAGCTGTTGATGAAATAGCTACTAGGACTTTGAAGCAAATCCTTATGCCTGTACTTAAGAAGTCTTCAATAGGTAAGGATGAGATAGATGATGCTAGAAAGTCTAGGAATTCACCAATTAAACGTGACTTTGATGATACTAGAAAAACAAGTAAGACAGTGGACACTAGGACTAAAATTGATTCTGTAGGTACCGATAAAAAGGTAGATACAAAGAAAAAGGTCAAGGTCCTTTCTTGTTTTGCGTGTCATGAAAAAGGTCATGTTTACAGTGTTTGTCCTAATAGACCTCGGAGATCAGGTTCTCCTTCAATGGTTTCAACCTCGGAAGGAAAAAGAGGGTTGGGTAATGATAAACTGGTTAATGAGACTAAAGTTCAATCTTCTCCAAAACCGTTTACTATACCTCAACGAAGAGATTCTTCACCAAAAGGTTTTACAGGAAATGTTCATCGGAATTCAACTCTAAAAAGGAAAGTATCTCCTGAATCTAGGAGTATATCACCTAAAGAAGATAGATTCAAGACCCCCACTGGGAGTTCGAGTCAGTCTCAAAGTTGTAATTCATTTTATGACCGGGTTCACTCAAGTGTTCGACCTACTTTTGGCCCTCATTCTCCTAGAACTTCTCCAACGAGAGGTCCAAAGACTTCTCCAGTGAGAAGACAAGATGAGAAACGTGTTACATCCAAGGCTTCTAGCAATGGATATTGGACTAAACTTCTTCTCAAGGATGAGAAGGGACGACCCAAACCAATGAAGGTTTGGGTCCCACTCGAAAACTAACTTATCTCATTTTATGTGCAGGGAGTTCCTAGGAAACCAATTCATTTGTGGTACCTTGACAGTGGATGCTCCAGGCACATGACAGGGGACAAGAAGCTTCTTGTCCAATTATGTTGATATACATGGGTCATATGTTAGTTTTGTTGGATCCAAGGGCGGTAACATCACCGGTCAAGGAGATGTCGTCAATGGACAACTTACTCTAGAAGAGTA